>BSBN01001748.1:0-376550 GCA_027924645.1 Cunninghamia lanceolata
GCAAAGGGTGAACATGATGGTGCAGGAGCTTGCACCAAACGTGCTCTAAGAAAACATCAAATGAATTATGATGGAGACCATTTAAATGATGCACATGATGTTGTTGAATGGTGTAAGTTACATTTTACACCAAATGAGGCTAGCACATCTTCAAGAACAAACAAATACATTCCACATAGAGTGTTTTGGGAGATATAAAGTATGTATTGTTTGAATTTATTTAATGTGTACTTTAAAAATATATTGATGTATATGATATACATGTGTACACATGAGTTTGTTTATTTTAGTTTGAATTTAATTATTTAGATATATTATATTCATAATGTACAATATAATAAATTTGTAGGTGTGGATAGAAGATCAATGCATGGATGCAAGAGGGTAGAGAAAACAAGATCTTTGCATTGTGTCATGAGTACAGATAGCCCTACATGGATGTTGTGCACTAGGGATTACTCTTGTTTTTGTTATGAGTGCATGTTAGGAGATTTTGAGAATTGTAAGAACCAAGAACGTGGATATGTCAGTGAATGGAAAAACATGCCACTAGTTGTTACCAACACATACAATGAAGATGAGGATGAAATATTTGAAGACATTCCTTTGATTTCAACTGATTATAACCATATTTCAAGATTGATTAAAAAAGGTATGTGTGTGTATATATATATAACCTGTATCTCTAAATTTTTAAGTTACAAATTTTGGACATGTAAATTTGCTGCAGGAGATGTTTTTGCAGTCATAGCAGAGGCTAGAAATATAGAAGAAGTTAGTTATTATTTATTACGTTGCACAAAAGAGAGGAAAGAGCTAATAAATCTAGAAACAAGTGATGGAATGATGTTTCCCACAAGTTTAACTTTATTTAATTAATATTTTTAAATCATTTTGAATTTGTTACATATGTACATGTCAAGTACCTCAAGAGCAATTTAAACTTTCAATTTATATTATAATTTATGTTATGTCTTACCGAGAAATGATAATGCTATACATGTTCATAGATGTAGGTTACATTTACCTCAAGAAAATGTTATATAAATGTTATGTCTTACCGTGGAATGTTGTTTCCCATAGGTTCAGTTGTAGGGCAAGGGACATATCTCAAACAAGTCAAGATTGTTCACCATGGGATTCACTTTATTGATTATCAACCTAACAACAAGGTATATCAATATAGCCACCTAGTAATTTCTTTTGGCCTATCTCTATATGCAGTTCATGCACGTGGACGTTGTAAGTGGAGACTAGATAGTGATGATCATCAGAGAATATTAGATGTCATTGAAGAGTGAGCTGAACCACTTGATGTGACCTGAAAAAACTGGATGAAGAACTTACAATTTTTAATGTTTTGAAGACCTAAATTCACTATCTAGATCTATGTTTATGTATTATTAAATTTTTCAATTCATGCAAGTTAAATTAATAATTATTTTGTTGAACAAATTTTAAATTTCAACATGCGGTTCTTAATGTACAAATGATCTCTCTATATTAGAAGTCATATAGATATTATGCCCTAGATTCTTATTCAAGTTCATGCACAATATGAAAAATTTTGAATGATTTTATTTAGTGCTATATATGCTCTTTGAACATGCTACTTGATACATGTACATATGCAAGTTAGAGATGTTATTGATATAAATTTTAAATTAAAATCAAAGTTTTCAATGTATCAATGCACAAATCACTATACACAACTTAGTTTATAATTATTAAATATAAAATTGATTGAATTCACATTGGTCACCCTTAGTGCACTATGAGACAATTTCATGTTGCAATCATAATGATGTTAACATTTAAAGCACTCTTAATATTTCATGTCAAGCAATCATAACATTGTTGCACACTTAAAGCACTCTTTGTCAGTCATGAGGATTGATCTAATTCTCAAACATTTACAAATTCCTAAAGACTCATTTCCACTTGTTGTTTTATCATTGCAATCTTTTAAGTTACAACATATAGATGCTAATCACTCAACAGGTATTTGTTTCATCATGAGATGATTTGACCATATCTTATATGTATGGTTCACTCTAGGTCTATTGGTCAACTCTATCTAGGTAATTGATACATGTCAATTGAAATATTCCTAGCCAAAGTAAAATCATAAGACACTAAATGATGTAGCATTAGATTTTTTGAAAATGGATTTATAAATATCTTTAAATTATTTTTAGCAAGTGCCACCAATGGATTTCTATTGTTGAATATAACATAAAATAATTAAAATAAGATTTCATTTAGTATTGAGTCAACTAGATTGGAGTCCAATTTTTTAAACTTTGTTATATGGAGTAAAATTAATTATCTTCTTCCCATGAATTTACCTTTTGTTCATGATATTTTACTCTTTTATATGTCTTAAATATGTCTTGGGTATGTCTTAGGTCTAGACTAGAATAAGGTATAAAATCTAGGGACACCTATCTTAGATACATACATCTACTAGAAATTTTTTACTAGGTGTAGATTAGATATGCCTTAGGTCTAAGTTACACCTACTAGGAAATTTATTAATATGTCTAAATGATATAAAATCTAGGTGTAGATTAGATATTCTTAGGTCTAGGTCCTAGAATAAGGTATAAAATCTAAGGGAAGCTCTTTTATTTATCTTGAAGTTATGAAACCCTAGTAAAGATCCATGGTGCCCATTCGAGTATGTTATCATTAGAAATTTATAAAACCCAACTTTTTAGTTCACTATATTTAGAAAGTTGTATGTGAGTTTAATAATCATTCTAGTCTCAAACTTAACAAGCCTCTTCTATCTAGTTCAATTAAACATTCAAATAAGATGAACTTGTATAGATTCAATCTTCACCAGTATATATTATAAAATCAACATTGGTTCTGATACCTCTTCACATTGTCTAGGAGTAGAAAATTTTTCTAGTTTGACTAAGATGGATGAATATATACATGAGTTCATGACTTTAACTATAATTATGTTAAATTACCTAGAATTGCATTCCTACTCACTATAGCTATAGCTGAAGGGAGATACAGTTTTTAATCAACTATAGATACCATCAAAGTTGTTCAACATAAGTCAACAAGACCTCTTGAATTGAGAAGGATGATCTTCAAATTAATTCTTTCTATGCATTACATAAGGGAGATATATTCTTTAATCCTATAGGTAGCATCAAATTTGTACAACATAAGTGAACATGATATCTTGACTTGAGAAGAATGATCCTAAAATTCTTATTCCAATTCTAGGAGCTATGAAGGTTTTCCTAAGGAACAATTCCTTAAAATTTTATGAACTACTATGATGTGTAGATAATGATATAGCCTTGATTGGATTGAAATAATATATCATTAAATAATCTATGTTCTTGAATTAGGGCCTCTTATTGGAATTGACTGACAATGGGCATGGAATGGATTCTAGTTGTTTATATGCATTTTAACAAGTTTGAGTTAAGGTTATTCAAATGAATTCTTCAAGTTTACAATTCATCATCATGTTTAAATGGATGGTGCATTTAGCCAATCCTTAATGGTATTCCAATTTTTAGTTTTATTATGTTCATGGTGTGCTAAGTGGTTAATGTTACTTGATTAGATATTTGCCTTATAGTCTAATTCATGACTTGAGTGTAATACTTATTGTAATGCCTCATCATGTAACCCTAGAGCGTTAGGCAAAAAGACCAAAAATTCCAGAAATAATTTTTTTTTGAAGCAATAAATGCAATAACAGTAACCAAAGATATTACAATACACAACATAAAGAAAAGTGCACTTCTAACTCCTCTAGGGAAACATAACTGCATCAGTGAATAGAAAATTAAAACCACACAAGTGACATACATTATACTACTACTACATATAAGATCAACTTTTACATTAGCAAGATAGTTAATTTACAAAGTTACAGTGCAAGGTTACAAGACCAATCATGTCGGTTTACAAAGAATACATATGAAAGTATACTACATCACTGAAGGTAGAAAGCAATCTAGAAATAGAACACCTCTGCACAGGACTCGAACCAAATCTCCAAGAAGACCAATGGATAGCTTTGCCTCCCAACCATGTGGAACCCTGAGGTCCACCCCACCAAGCTAGGAGTAACAAAGAGGTTTACCACTAGGTCAAGGTTACAACCAAGAACACAAAACTAAAACCAGACTCCTTGTAGACAACTAGGATAACAAGACTGCACAAAAATGATAGTAATCCACTAGACAAATCAAACATCCAACCAAGATCAAGAAGAAGCCAAGACTATACTCTAGAGGTATCAACAAAATAAAGAGAATGTCACCGAGTTGCATAAGGAGAGTGTCATCGCATGGTCATAGCATGGGTTACCCAGGCTATCTACCACCAGAAGCTAGCCCCCATCTATGGTTACACTGGCAGCCTCTCTCTAGGCACTATCCCTATAGGGTGACACATGCGGAGCCGATAGGTCCTCTCATGGAGACAAGGAGGGCGGCTTTGCCAACTAGGCCTTCTCATCCCATCCTTAGCCTATGGGAGCACTCAAGGCATGGGTGAGGTATCTTACTTATCTTGTTATGTGTTTTGCTACCCCAACCCTCCTAATAAGTTATTAAGTTTCCACTTTCTCATAATTTCCATGGGGTTACCCAAGCGGCCTCTCACTAGACACTGGCCCCACCATAGAAGCTACTCCCTTAGCAATCTCTATACAAACAACCAAACCACCACAAGCAAAGATAAGGTACAAAACAACTTCTAACCATTACTCATGCCATTCACTTGCCCTCAACAATACAAATCCCATTGCATTGACATGCCACTATCCGGAACAAAGACCAAGACACCACACCTCTGGAGTTAGGTACTAAACCAATGAAAAAGTAACCATTATCTGACAGGGACAATGCTTCTGCATTGACACCAAGTACCCATGACATCCCTCAAGATTCCCACTTCGCAATTAACCAAATCAAAGACATAAGCTCCACCCCAAAGTAACACAATGATCCAATACAAGCATATAGATACGACTAGGAGGGAAAATGAGTAAATAAGATTCAATAATTCAGAACTTAAAGCATGGAAATACATATAAGGTTATAACTTCTTTAGAAGAAATTTAAGCCTACAAAAGCAACACATCTATACAACTCCAAATATAATCTTTTCCTAACTAACCTTGAATGACTACCATTAAAACAAGCTATAAAATTAATCATATGTTTACCAAGAGCATAAAACTCCATTAACTTTAAACAAACTATAATTTCAATAGAACAACTATAAATTTATGAATCTATAAACTTCACTATAAGCATAACTTCCATTACCTTTACCAACTACCAACAACCATATAAATGAATTACCATTGACATAAGAACACCTACAAAACAAATATACTTCTTTTGTAGTGCCCCCTCATTGTTGGCTTGTGATAGATGTTAGTTTCATATTACTCTCTAATAGTTCTAAAACAGTTGATAGTCTCTCGTTGCATTTTTACAGTTCCGAGACATTTAGATTACTATGTTCGATGGATATATCTAGACATGTGTTAAGAGTTATGATGACATTAGTATTACTTCAGTTATGATATGTTGGACATGATTAGTAATGGATTAACATTTGCATGTTTTATTAGAATCGTTGATATCTGGTTTCAAATGTTGTGGTTATAATCTTGCTCAAGAGCAGGGATGGTGTAGCATTACTCGCTTTGAGTACCCTGCTGCACCGTGATTCTCTGACTCTCCGTGTGTAGACATATATGTATACAACTAGTTGTTTGGATGTAGGCTGCAGGTACCGAACCTCAACTCTACCTGATATATCAAGTTTGAGCGGGTTCTTGCACCAATGGGTATCAGTGATGGGAGATAACGCGAGGTCTATTCCATTAGGTCGGTCCTTGTCATCTGTTGTGGTCTCGAGTCATGTTGTGACGCTTAGTCCTTGCCTTTCATGTTTGGTAATCTCGTGTTGTGGTGTATAGTCGAGTTGGGTTATTTATGCTCATGTGTGGTGGGAAAATACTTTAATGAGTTATTATTAATTAATTATTCTTCTTTTATGTTTTTTGGGTATTATTTATTTTTCTTAGAATTGGGATTGATACCTTGGGTTAATTTAATAATAGTCTAGAATTAAATTATCTACTGACCAAGACTATTTATGTTGTAAATTTGGAGTTATGGGTTATTAATATATTATTGGTGCAGAATAATTTTGATATGCGAAATAAATGCCTTGAGTTGTCAAATATGAATTCTCTGAGTTGTGGAATCTCTATTATTAGTAAAATTTTAAATTTTGAGAGGAGTGGGTTGTTGGGTAGTGGATACATGTTTGCATCTATTTTATGAGTTGAATCATTTTTGTTAAGGAGGGAAAATCTTGTTTGAGAGGAGTTGGAAAGGGGAAGAATAGGGAAATTGGTGGCAGGAGTTGGAGAAATTTGGAGGTGGGAACTGAATTTTAGGTATGTGATTTCTCCCTCTCTGTGAAATTACAATTGTTGTAGCTTCTAAGTTATATTTTGATGCAACATGATTCTGTGTGTGAAACTTGCATGTAACTTGGTATTTAATTATCCTTGTGTGCCCTGTGTGGTCAAATGTTGCCCCAACCCCTGTAGATTCCTCCTAGATGGATTCATCTGGTTGAGCCTTTGTCTTAATTCTTCTAAATTCTTGTGCCCATATTCTGTAAACTCGCATTGTGATCTCAATCCTGTGGATTAGATGACTCCATGTTAAGCTAGTATCAAACCCTTGTCCCTGTCGTTCTTGCATATTTAATTCTCAGATAGATGTGGCTTTCCTAGTAAGGAAGAGGATCCAATTTCCCATCAATGTGCCTTTGTCTATTAACAAATTTCTTCTGCTCTTATTCAATGACAACTTGATTGAGTTGATCTCTTATGAGGCTTTGCTTATGCTCCACCATTCTGTAGATGGCCCTTACATGTATGTCCATGCAGCTTGTTAGTGATTGCAACCACCTTTTGGTTTTCATAGTATTCGCATTTGTGTTTATCCTAGATTCCTTGTTTTTTTTTCTTTGTAACCCCAATTAAAATCTTGTGCCTCCAACACTTCCTCCACTAGGGAGTCCCCTACATTTATGTCTTGAATTTCGCCAGATCTTGTGAAGTTTCCTTCATAATCTTCTTCTCATCTACAACAAAGAAATCTACTAATGGATGCAAGGCATTCATTCATTCTTCAATTGCATTAGAAGTTATATCCATCTTGAAGCATATAGAAGTTTAATTATGTTGATCCCTCAGATTTTTGTGTTGTTATAGGCTTTGTTTTGGGAACTCCTTTATAGAAATTTCTTTTTTTCCACCTATCGGTAGCTCGTAGACTCTCTTTCTGTTCACTACCATCCTTTTTGGAAAGATTCTATTGTGATCATAGTTTTTGCCTCATAATCCATGGGTTGGATAGTCGGTTGGAGGTTGTGGTTCTAAGCGGTTCAGCTTGTCTTGTAACAATGAATGTTTTGGAAGTGAAATGCTTGTTTTATCGTTGTCTGTGACCCGCGTGCTATGTAATGTCTTGTGTTTAGATTAGCATTTGCTTTGACCATAGTCGTTGATTGTGGGTTCAGCCGTCGGAATAATATTCTTAATGTTTCAGTCGCTGGCATAGGAATCTGTTGTCAGATTGACTCGGTAGTCAGCATCAGTTTCATTATTATATGTTATCAAATGTCATAGTTTGGGCCTCTTGTTAGAAGGGTCGATAATCCATCTTTCTCTTTTAGGTTATTTCAACCTTTTGTGGTAGCTGTCATAGGTAGCAGGTTTGATGGGTGTCTCTGTCGAATAGCTTTTAAAACTTATACACTTTCTTTAACCTACGGATTAGTAATTATTTATGGTATTCATAATTATTTTAGTCACTGTTGTAATTCTGTGTACATAACTACACCACTCCTCTATATTGTATATTTATCATCACACAAGGATGGCCTTTTCGCTGGCATTTTATGCTTAAACCTTTTAACCCATAGCTATTTCCTACTCGCAGCTATTTTGCCGACAATTGAACAAGTCAGTCATTTCCTGTATCCAACTCTTGTTATGGTTACCAGCTGGTTTAACGTCATTACCCTCTTTAAAAAGAGAGAATACAGCATAGAGTATGTCATGTGGGCTCTCCATTCCCTACATCAAACAAAACATGAAAATAGCTGTGTTTACGGTCAACAAAGGCCAAATCAATGAAGCCTACAGTTTTCCCTCTCTACAATCATTGCAGCTCAGAGCATGGTCACTTATATATTCCTTTAGTCGCTATTATGGACTGTAACAATGGGTAGTGTTAGTCGTTTCCTATAGCTGACTGTGTATGTTTGGAATGGTGCATTGCCGTCGTCGAAGGAGCTGAGTAGTTAGTCAAACTTGTAGCTTTTTGCAACTATTGAAAGTCATGTTGTGGCTGATCTGAGTCAGTCGTAGGTTAACTGAACTATTAGTTGATGCATGTTATTGATGTCATTGTGTTTTGACATGGCAGTTGGCGTTCAGAGCATTTTTTGTAAGTTGTAGTGGATAGTAAGTTGTTTTTACAGAAGTCATCTACATTAGTAAATGGTCGCTTAGCTGGCAGTGTTGTCAGTAGTGTGTCATTAGGAAAATTCTTTTGTTTTGTTTGTTAGTGGTATTATGTTAGTCAGTTTTCATAGAATTGTAAGGATGTAGGTTGTTGCAGCCTCGTAAGGGGTCTTAGTTAGTAGGGTCTATGGACTCTTGCGAATAAGAGAAAAATTATATCTAGTTTTGTTATCAGAAATCTTTGGGTATAGCACCATATGGGGATCCTCGACCTTACAAAATACCTTGGTTTGACTTGAAATTTCATAGCGGTAAAGTGTTAGGATAATATAAATGTTAATCGTAGTTGTCTTGCCATGGTTTTAGTGATAGTTGTTATCGATGGGAAACTAATTATACTTGTAAGTATTTTATTAGAATGGTAATTGTTATATGTTACATTGGTAATCTATACTTGTAATCCGTAGAATGTTATATGGCATGTGATTGACCTTGTTTTAAGTTCGTTGTAATCAAATTATCCCTCTTTTTCTAGCACTTTTTTTTAGGTTTTTTAGACTAGAGTTATACAGAATAAATGATGATTGAAGTTTATTATTTTGGAAGAAATTATATATTTGTTATCGAGTCTAATTCTAATAGTGATGGTTAAATATATTAGATAAAAAAGTTATGCTTGGGAAAGGAGTATAATTGTTTGTAGGTGTTTTTATGTCGATGGTAATTCATTTATATAATTGTTTTGTTGGCAGCTGGTTATGATAATGGAAGTTATGCTTATAGTGAAGCTTATAGATTCATAAATTTATAGTTGTCAATTGAAATTATAGTTGGTTTAAATGGATGGAAGTATTTGCTCTTGGTAACCAAGGTATATATTTGAAGTTTGTTTCTTCGTAGAAAATGGTAGACAATGAATTATTAATTAGGAAATTATATTTGGAATTGTTAGAAATTTTACTTTTGAATACTAGTATATTCCTTTAAAGAAAGAGGAAACCTTTGTGTAATCTCTCATCTATAAAAGGGTTTATTGAGTCTCATTTTTGGGTTGTCATCCTTATCATATCTTCATGTTTGTATTGGATCACTATGTTACTTTAGGATGGAGTTTGGATATATGATTTGGTTACTTGTGTAGTGGAATCTTGAGGGATGTCATGTGTGCTTGGTGTCAAAATGTGGAAACATTGTCCCTGTCTGATATTGGTTGCTATTTCATTGGTTTTGTACCTAACTCCACAGGTGTAGTTCCTAATTTTTGGTTCAAATTTATGGCATGTCAAGGCAATGGGTTCCTTGGATTTTTGTGTCTTATAATGAATGGGGAAATGGTCTCTTGGATACAGTACTTGATTCTTGATGGTATTGCTTCTATTTTTTTTGAAAAGATTATAAGGATCTATTGTTATGGCCTAGTGAATGGCATAAGTTATGGTTCAGATCTGATTGGTGACTTTTACCTACTTGTTGTGGTATGTATGTTTGACCAGAGAACACTAAGGGAGTGGCTTTCATGGTGGGGCCAGTGCCTAGTGAGAGGTTGCCTGGGTAACCCCATGAAAGTTGTAAGCATGTAGGAAACTTAATAACTTAATCAAGAGGGTTGGGATATTAAAACACTTAACAAGATAAGTAAGAGACCTCACCCATTCCTTGAGTGCTCTCACAAGCTAAGGATGGTATGAGAAGGCCTGGTTGGCAAGGCTGACCTCCTTGTCTCCATGAGAGGACATGTCAGCTCCGCATGTGTCGCCCTATGGGGCCGATGCCTAGAGAGAGGCTGCCAGGGTAACCATAGATGGGGGCTGGCTTCTGGTGATAGATAGCCTAGGTAACCCATGCTAGGACCATGTGATGACACTCTCCTTATGTAGTTCAGTTGTTTCTTTTTGGTAGTGCCTCTAGAGTGATGCCTTGTCTTGTTCAGCTTTGTTGATATGGTTAGTTGTGTCAAGTTAGTTGTCATCCTTTTATTTTGGATGTTGTTTCTTGGCTTAGTGGAATCCTCATCATTATCTCCTAGCTCGGAGGGGTGGACCTCAGGGTTCCACATGGTTGGGAGGCAGAGCTATCCATTGGTCTTCTTGGAGATGTGGTTCGAGTCCTGTGTAGAGGTGTTTCAGTTCCAGATTGCTTTCTACCTTCAATGATGTTATATACCTTCATATGTATTCTTTTGTAAACTGACATGATCGGTCTTGTATTCTTGCATTGTAATTTTGTAAATAAATTATCTTGCTTATGTAAAAGTTGATCTTACTGAAGTAGCAATAAAATGTTGTCACTTGTGTGGTTTTTTTACTTTATATTCCCTAATGCAGTTGTGTTTCCCTAGAGGAGTTAGAAGTGCACCTTTCTTTATGTTGTGTATTATGTTATCCTTGGTTACTATTATTGCATTTACTTGCTTCAAAAAAAAAATTATTTTTGAAAATTTTGCTCTTGTTAGTCTAACTCTCTCTAGGGTTGCATGTCGGGGCATTACATCTTTCCCTAGCATAACTTTTTCATCTAATGTGTTTAACCATTACTATTACAAATAGACTCGATAACAAATATATATATTCTTTCTATAAAACTTTTCGTCAACCTTCTAATAACACTTCATACTAAGAATAACTTGATGTAGCACACAACATATACTCAATACATTTTTGTCATTAACCATGTGAGAGCCAAATATCTAAAGACTGGAACATAAAAAACTTCTATTCATCAACTCTCCTGCTACAATGAGAGAAAAATCTCTTTCTACAATGAGAGAAAACTCTCTTATATCCAAGAAAACGAAAAAATCAAAAAATTACCTTTTTTGGCAGATTTCGACAATAGTTAGATTTTGCCATTTTAGGTGATTTTACAATCATATCTTGAGAATCCAGTTTTTTCCCAAAAAACTCATAAAGCTAAGGTAGGAAAAAAAACAACTAACATCCTAAATTCGAAACATGAGTTTCGAGTTATTAAAAAAAGCAACTTTTAAAAAACTAGAAAAAAACACTAATTTGCCATTTTGAGGGCCAAGATGAAAGTTTCAAGCCTCGAAAAAGTGCCAAGATGAGGTCCAACCAACTAGGGTCAGTTGGGAAACCACTGGCCACCTCATAACTCATCCACCTGTAAAATTTCGTAGAAAACCCACATCTGAGTCAAAAGTTATGACTTCCGGAAGTCCCTGCATCATTCTCCTCTGGTTGAAAAGAACGCAGCTCCTGCAAGTGAGTGTCTTCAAACTGCTGCCATTTGATTGGATCTAACCTTTGCACTTCCCACACTGTAATCCATGTGCTATCTATTGGTGGCAATCCTTCCCACTTTACTAAATACTTGTTGTAACGCCCTTGCTGAGTGTAGATAGTGTTCTTATCAAGAACCTGTGCAATCTTTTCCTTCTTCTTATGGGGAATGTGGTTGTGCCATGCCACCTCTGGTTGACTATCTTCAGCATCATCCTCACCATGGAATGCATATAAATTAGAAATATTAAACACAGGAGAAATATCGAGATCATCTGGTAAACTAACCTCATATGCATTATCATTGATCTTCTTTGTAATTCTGCAAGGACCAATTTTCCTGTACTTCAACTTGTGATATGTTCCAGTAGGAAACTGTTCTTTTCTCAAATATACCATCACTAAGTCACCTTCACTGAATGTCTGATGTTGCCTACTAGTATCCACTGAATTCTTATACCTCTCATTATTGTCCTGCAACTTCTGTCTCACTTCTTTCTACAACTGTTGAAGGTGTTCTGCAAATGCTTCCCCATCATCACTGACCCTATCTTTCATTGGTAGCTGTACCAAATCTAGAACACCCTAAGGATTCTTGCCATACACAATCTAGAAAGGGGACTTTCCCATTGATCTGTCTATTATAGGCAAATTCAGCCTGGGGTAATGCCAAATCCCATTATTTTGGCTTTTCTCCAATAATACACCTCAGCAAATTTCCCAAACTCTAATTGACTACCTCTGTTTGCCCATCTATTTGAGGATGATAGGCACTACTAAACTGTAACTTGGTCCCCATCTTCTTCCATAAAGTCCTCCAGAAATGACTGAGAAATTTGGTATCTCTGTCAGAGGTAATAGTCTTTGGAACACCATGTAGTCGAACAACTTCTAAAAAAATAACTCTGCTACCCTCGTTGCATCATGAGTTTTCTTACAGGCAATAAAATGAACCATCTTGGAGAACCTATCAACAACTACAAAAATGGAATCATTACCTCGTTGAGTATGTGGAAGTTCCAACACAAAGTCCATCCTCAAATCTGTCCATGGTGCAGTTGGTACTGGTAAGGGCATATACAATCCTATATTCTGTGAATGTCCCTTAGCCACTTGGTAGATTCTACACCTTGTTACATACTTAGTTATATCCCTTTTCATCTTTGGCCAGTAATATTTATCTTCTATCAAGGCTATTGTCTTGTCCTTGCCAAAATGTCCAGCCAACCCACTACTATGAAATTCTTTGATAATGATTTCCGTCATAGAGCCAGCTAGTATGCATAGTTGTTTTCCTTTAAATAGATACCCATCTTGCATAAAATATTCACCCCTAAAGTGATCCAAGTTACCAGATACTGGTGCCTTCAGTTGTTCCACAATCTCCCAAAAATCATCATCAAACTCATACAAATTTTTAATGACATCAAAACCAATCACCTCAGCTTCCATTGTGGTCAAAAGTGCAACACGCCTACTTAACGTATCTACAACTTGATTGTGTTTTCTAAACTTATGCTTCAACACAAAGTTGTAACCCTGCAAGAAAGAGACCCACTTGGTCTGCCTACTATTCAACTTTTTCTGTGTGTTCAAGTATCTCAGTGCAATATGATTTGTAAACAATACAAACTCCCGGGAAACTAGATAATGTCTCCAATGCCTCAATGCTTGAACAATTGCATAAAATTCCAAATCATAAGTAGAATAATTATTTCTCACTTCATTCAGCTTTTCCCAAAAAACACATAAAGCTAAGGTAGGACGAAAAAACAACTAACATCCTAAATTTGAAACATGAGTTTCGAGTTATTAAAAAAAAAACTTTAAAAAAACTAGAAAAAAACACTAATTTGCCATTTTAAGGGCCAAGATGAAAGTTTCAAGCTCCAAAAAAGTACCAAGACAAGGTCCAACTGACTAGGGTCGGTTGGGAAAACACTGGCCACCTCATAACGCATCCACCTATAAAATTTCATAGAAAACCCACATCCGAGTCAAAAGTTATGACCTCTGGAAGTCCCTGCATCACAACTACAATAAGTACATGAACTTCTGGTGGTCATTTAACTATCTCATTTTCTAATAACTACCAACTGTTAAAACAACATCTATATTTATATTCATATAATTTTCATAAGCATAACTTACTATATTACAAATTCAAATCAAACATTATAAACCTAACTTATTTCATATATGCAAAGGTTCCCAACTAACATCTTATGAAAAATCATTTCAATTCTAAACATATATACCTTTTCCTAATATCTCACCATTTACTAATTAATTCATATAACCAACTTGCATCTTCTAAAACAACAATAAGCATCTATAATTCTTCCTATAAATATAAATCACTAGCTAATCATTCACAATTTCAATCAAACTACTATAACCTATATAAATTCCTAACATCTAACCACTTATAATAGCAAATCAAACTTATATATTTTCCTATGAGCATGGATTACCATCTATTATTTAACCACTTAAAATTTCTAATATAAACAACCACCATCATATCTATTTCTTAAAAAAATGACTTTTTTCCATTATATATTCTAAGACTACAATTTCTAAATAACCAAATTAAGAATAACAATAACAAAATTATATTTAATAAAATGAGCACAACTTAATTTATTAAACTTCTTGCATATACCAAAAGAACAACATTAATTAAATAAATTTAAATCTAAAATTATTCATTACTAACAAATGAACCTTCTAATATCATCTTCCTTAAAAAAAATGACTTCTTTCCATTATATATTCTAAGAATACAATTTCTAAATAACCAAATTAAGAATAACAATAACAAAATTATATTTAATAAAATGAGTACAACTTAATTTATTAAACTTCTTGCATATACCAAAAGAACAACATTAATTAAATAAATTTAATTCTAAAATTATTCATTACTAACAAATTAACCTTCTAGTATTCTGTTTTGTAAAGGTTTGACCCCTTGTTTTAGCCACTTTATATAATCAAAAACAAATGAACCTTCTAATATCATCTTCCTTAAAAAAAATAACTTCTTTCCATTATATATTCTAAGACTACAATTTCTAAATAACCAAATTAAGAATAATAATAACAAAATTATATTTAATAAAATGAGCACAACTTAATTTATTAAACTTCTTGCATATACCAAAAGAACAACATTAATTAAATAAATTTAATTCTAAAATTATTCATTACTAGCAAATGAACCTTCTAATATCATCTTCTTCCTAATATTGACTTAATAAATCCAAACTACAATCAAAATTTAGAAGTTTCCCTACAAGCAAGATCTCCTCCAAGCCTTCTATTTAAGAACAATAACAACAAATAACCTTTCTATGAGCTCAAATTGAAATAACTTTCAAAATTTCAATCACATTATTTTTATTAAATAAATTTCAGGCTCAAACAAGATATAATTACATTATTTTTATTAAATAATATTTTCGTAATCTTGAAAATGTGTATGCGACAAAATAATGCAGTCTTCACACGAAGACCTTTACCTTCGCAACAAAGCTTGTTTTTTGAGGCACTTAGGGCACGGAGGCGTTCATTTTATCCGGAGTATGTGCATAACCGGTTTCGAGAGGATTTTAGTAATGTTCGTTATAGAAATTTTCCGCTGCATCCTGACCCTTATCATTATCAACATCTTGGGTATGTCGGAAGACACAATGTTCGTCAACTTCAGTATGCTGCAACACAAAGATTTTGGGGTTCGTCAAGTTTGGCGGGAAAAATCAGTTAAGGCTTCTCACAATCATGTTGCAAATGGTCCTGCCCAGGAGGATAGGGTTTCCATGGAGACTGTAAATATCCAAATCCCTAAGGATATGGTAAACCCTTATGTTCACGATCTTACTTCCCGAGCCCTTATTGGTAAGGTTTGGAACCCTACATTTAATTTTGATGACTTTCTTGCATGGGTTAGGGTTACATGGCATGGGGTTTCGGATGTCTTCTTCTTGCATAAAGATTTATGTGTTTTTACGGTGGTTTTTGAAAATGGGGGTTTTTGTGACGAAACCCTTAGTCAAAAATTATGGTTTTATTGTGGCAAAGGGATTTGTCTTCAAAAATGGGAACCAAATTTTGACCCAATTAAAGCTAATATGAATTTTGTTCCTTTTTGGATCTCTTTGCCAAATTTACCTCTGGAATATTGGGATCTTTCCATTATTGATTTTTGTGCCAAGAAATTGGGTTTCTTCATCAAGCATGATTTGTCCTCCTTTCAAAAACTAGATTTGCCAGTTAGGTTTTCATTAGTGCTCAATACTTTGTTTCCCTTTCCCAAATTTATGGAGTTTCACTCCAAATTTAGAAATTGGAAACAAGTAATTGTCTTTGAAAACCCCATGGCTATTGATAAAGCTGAAATGCTGCATTCTGGTAAATCTTGTGAGGACTTTGAAGAAGTTTCTTTTGATAAGGAAATTATAGATTCTATTAATATAGGGGAAGCTTCGCTAAATCACTTTGTCATTTCCTCTGTCTCCGAAGAAGATTTGCAGTCTACTGAACGTTTAGAAGAAGAATGTCCTTTTGAATTTGCAATTGGTACTCCCAAGGATATTGGAACCCTTGTTTTACCTAGTGATAATATTCAGAAAAATCTGTTTAATTCCTTTAACTCCGAGGCAAATTGTCCTAGGGAAATAGTCAATGAAAGGCTTGAAATAGGGTCGGATGGATTTCCTTTTTCTGAAGAGGAAGCTAATGCTTTTGTTGAAAAAACTATCCGCAAAGTTGCTTCTGATCTTATTGATGAATTAGCAGATGAGGTAATTACATAAAAGCCAAATCCTTTTCTTGATGATTCAACCATTTATAATATTTCTGATCCTAGTTTAGTTCATTCAACTTGTTTAAACCCAGGGAAAGCAGATCCTGTACCTTCTCTAGGAGAAGACAGTGAAGCTTTTGATTTTGCTACAAAGTTGTCTATTTCTCAATCGCTTAGTCAGGACTCACCTCCAAAACAGAGTTCTACTTCTCCTTTTAAGCGAGGACGTAAGCCAAAATCCTTTAAAACTCAGGAAGAAATAAAAGCGGGTTTGCAGGCCACTTTGGATACATGTCTGAGATCGGGGAGAGTTAGAAACTCTCCCCGCGAACAATGAATCTTCTTTCTTGGAATGTTAGGGGCATCAACGCCCCTAACAAGCGACGCTTGGTTAAGCGTCAATTAGATTCCTCAGGTTCTGATATTGTATTACTCCAAGAGTCAAAATTGTCTACAGCCCACGCTGATTTTATTTTTTCGAGTTGGGTAAAATGAAAATATATACACATCCCTTCCCAAGGGGCATCAGGAGGTCTGGCTATTTTGTGGGATAGTAAAGTCTATGCAATCGAGTTAGTTTGTTCTATCCCAAATTTTTTCTTGGTTAAAATCACCTCCTCCTGTTTAAATTTTTGGCTTTTTAATATTTATGGCCCAACTACAACCAAAGAAAAAAAACAATGTTGGGATATTTTATCAGCTCTTTTAGAACAGTTATCTGGTGAGAAAGTTATTTCAGGAGGGGACTTTAATGCCATTTCCTGTTTAACAGAAAAATCAAGAGGAATTTGTCCTCCTCAGAGGGTAATAGAGGATTTTAAAGATTTTATTTCTGATAATGCTTTAATTGATAGTCCATTACTAAATGGGAGTTTTACTTGGTCTAATAGGAGAAAAGGGTTTTTAAATATTTTAGAACATCTGGATAGATTTCTTTTCTCTTCAAAGTGGTGTATTCAGTCTAACATTCTTGGTACTTCTGTTCTTCCTTTTACTGCTTCCGATCACTTTCCTATTTCTATTCAGATCCTTGCTTCCTTTTGATGGCAGACTCATAGGGCTTCATTCAGATTTCAATCCATGTGGTTTCGAGATAAAAATTTCCTATCATTACTAAACTTTTGGTGGTCAAATGCTCCTTATGTTAAAGGCTCACGTATGTTTTGGATCAATGAAAGGTTGAAATATATGAAATGTAAAATCTTGGAATGGAATAAATCTTCTTTTGGTAACATTTTCTCTCAAAAAGCAGCTCTACAATCTCAATTGCTTCAGTTAAATGAAACTATTATTAGCAAAGGCATGGACAATGCCTCTTTTGAATACATGAAATCTCTCCAATCTGATCTAGAGGAAATTTTAGCCCTGGAAGAAATTTTCTAGAGACAGAAGTCGAGGGAAACTTGGTTAAAGGAAGATGATCGTAACACAAAGTTTTTTCATGTCTCGACTATGCTTAGAAGGCAAAAGAATTCCATTGTTTCCATTAAAGATTCTATGGGAAATATATTGTTAGAAGAATCCCTTATTCAAAAAGGAGTTAATTTCTTTCAGAAACTTTTATCTAAAGATTCAAATCACATCCCAAATTCAACTGTTGCAGAAGTTTTATCTCACATTCCACAATTGATTTCTCCAGAAGATAATATGGCGTTGATGAAGTGTTTTACCTTAGAAGAAATCAAGGCTGTGGTCTTCTCTCTAGATCCAGACAAATCCCCTGGCCCAGATGGTTTCACTCCTCTCTTTTTTCAAAAATGTTGGGATTTTCTGGGCAAGGATATTTGGATGGCTGTAGAGGAAGCTAGATGAAATAGAAGTATTCTGAAAGAAATTAATTCTACATTTATTGCATTAATTCCAAAAGTTGCTTCTCCTTCTTCTTATGCTGATTTTAGACCCATATCACTTTGTAATACTCTTTATAAAATCATTTCTAAAGCCATTACTTCAAGACTTGCCATTCTAATCCCAAAAATTATTTCTGATGAACAAGGTGGTTTTGTCCAAGGCAAGGAAACTTCAGAGGGTGCTTTGGTTGCTCATGAGGTTCTACATTCAATCCATCAACATAAACTCCCAGCTATGTTGGTTAAGTTGGGTATGTTCAAAGCTTATGATCAAGTGTCTTGGGACTTTTTGTTACAAGTTCTTCTTAAATTTGGTTTTTCCCCAAAATGGTGCAAATGGATTTATTCTTGTGTGTTTGGTGCTAGTTTTTCAGTTTTAATTAATGGCTCTCAATCTGATTTCTTTCAGTCTTCACAAGGAATCCGCCAGGGAGATCCTCTTTCCCCTTTTCTTTTTATCTTAATCGCTAAAGGTTTAAGTAGATTAATTTTGAGTAAGAATTTGATGGGTCTTTGGAAAGGGATAAATATTCCTAGAGTACCTTTTTCTATTACACATGCCTTGTTTGCAGATGACACTCTATTGTTTGGTCAGCCTATGATGAAGGAAGTTATAAATAGTTATTGTCTTGTTTCGGGTCAGAAAGTGAATCATAGTAAATCCAAAATTTTCTTTTTCTTCTCTTCTATGTTGGTGCAACAAAGGATAGCTAAATTCCTAGGTTTTCAAGTTGATACCTTACCCTCATGGTATTTGGGAATCCCTCTTTTTTCGGGTTCAATTAAAAATTTGTTTTGGGATAAGCTAATTACAAGTATTAAGGCTAAAATTTCTTCTTGGAAAGGCAAATGGCTTACTTTGGCAGGGAAAATTTTGTTGATCAAAACAGTCCTTTCAGCTATTCCAGTCTACTTGCTTTCAGTACTGAAGGTCCCAAAAACCATTTTGTGGTATATTGTGACTATTCGAAGAAAATTCTTGTGGGATGGTTCTAATTCCAATGGGAGAAGAATTCCTTTAATATCTTGGGATAAAATTTGCCTTCCTAAACACTTAGGGGGAGCTAGAATTCATAATATTGCTACACAAAATAAAGCTCTTGGAGCCAAACTAGTTTGGAACTTATATCATAAATCAGATTCTAAATGGGGCAAATTGATGTATGCAAAATATCTAGATTCTTATTCTCCTGAACGAATATTTACAATTCTTAATCCTATGAAGGGTTCTCATATGTGGAATTTCTTGATTAGTTGTCGTGAAGTTATTTCACCCTATTTAACATGGGTTATTCATGATGGTCAGTCTGCCCTTTTCTGGGATGACTCGTGGAATAGTTACCCTCCTCTTGTTAATACAGAGGGTCTTCAAGAGATCAAGTCTTTCTTGTGTCAGGTTTGGGGAACAAAAGTTAAAGATTATTTTGAGTTTGATAATAATGTGAATATAAGTACAGCTAAATGGAAAATTTTTGATGATTTCTTGATTCCTCCAGAGTAGAAGATTCTGCTTTAAACTATTTTGAACAATAGACGTATTTTTATTTCCGGAGAAAAGGATAAATTGGTCTAGGCCCCTTCAAAATCTGGTCATTACACAGTTAAACTTGGTTATTTAAGTCTTACTAGTAATGATTCTAATCCAGATTCTAGTTGGCCCTATAAGCTATGCTGGAGTGCGCCTTGTCTCCCTAAAGCAAGAGCTTTTTCTTGGTTAGCATTGAATTATCGTATTATAACTAGTGATAGATTAACTAAACTTGGGATTGTAGACTCTTTTTTCTGTCCTTTCTGTTTTGAAGTGGAGGAGTTGGTGGATCATTTGTTATTAAATTGTAGTTTTTCCTCTCAAGACTGGTATTGGCTCCTTTCAAAATTAAATTGGTTGGGCCCCCTTCCTTTTTCTTTACTTCAAGTTTTCCAAAGTTGGCCTTTGTTGTGCCCAAAGTCTACATTTTTGTCTTATGGGTTGTTTCACCTAGCATTCTTATCTGGTCTTTATGGTTGGAAAGAAATAGCAGAGTGTTTAAGAAAATAAGTAATCCTCTCCATGTTCTTTTGGGTAAAGTTGAAAAATCCATCACAGAAGTGGTTCTAGCTTCCTTTCTTTCTAAGAAGGAGGGTTCTCTAATCTTCACAAATTGGGATGACATGATTTTAAAAAATTGGAAATAGTTAAAGTTGCCTAATTCTAATTATTTTATGTCTGATGTGAAGATTGACCGTTCTGTCAAATGGGCCCCTCCGCCTGAATCATTTGTTAAGCTTAATTTCGATGGTGCAAGTAGAGGTAATCCAAGAATTTCAAGTGCTGGTTGTGTTATAAGAAATCATCAAGGAATAGTTCTCAAAGCCTTGTCAGTCAAGCTGGGTATATTATCAAATAATGAGGCTGAGGCTTTGGCTCTAATAGCTGGGTTGAATTTAGCTTTCAAATATGGATTCAAAAACCTTATTGTGGAAGGCGACTCCCTTAATATTGTTAGAGCTTTTTCTAATGACGCATCTCCAAGTTGGAAAATTGGTTACATTTTAAATTTTGGCAGGGATCTTTTGAAATGTTTTCATTCTTATCAAATTATGCATATTTATCGTGAAGGTAATGTTTTAGCAGATTTTTTGGCTAACCTGGATTTTAGTTCTAATGTTGACATTCTTGAGTGGGATTCTGAATCTTTTGCTAGGATTCCTGGAGTTAGCGCTATTTTGGAGAAGGACTATTCAACTTAGTTTTAGCAATTTTGGCTAATTTTATTGTTATATATCATCTTTCTATTTATTCTCTCTTAGTTTTCCATGTGTATTATCTGATGTCATTTATTTATTATGCTTATCCTTTCGGTGGCTGTGTTGTACCTTGAAATACGATCTAAGTGCAGATGGTAGAGTTTGTATGAGGGAGTTGGCATTTCAATTCTTTTATTAAATTCATGTGTGATGATTGATATTTACTCATCTTCTCTTTATTGTTTGATGATTAAGCTCTGCGCTGGCTCCAAACATTTCTTTTTTTCTACTATTGGTATTCTTCAAGTTTCTGTAGGATTATCATGGGCTCTGTTCAGCGGAATTCTAGAATCTCTTGGCCAATTAGGAATTGGGAGTGGCACCTCCTTGGTCTTTCTAATCTAAACTCTCTGCAGGAAGTCTTTAAAGTTTATGAGGCTTCTGTGGGCAGAGCGATTGTTCAGGTTTGTGATTCAACTTTCCTTTTTTCTCCAATGGCTATTTATCCTGTTGGCAAGAGACACTATATGGATTCATGGTTGTTGTCATTGATGGCAACAAAGGTCATTCCACATATCCGCAAGTCATGATATATCTCTACCGGAAGTCAGATTGAAGATTGTTGTGGTCCGGTGAACAAGAACAGAGCATGTGGCAAGGTCCGACAGATTGGTCCGGATCTCTCAGAGGAAGTGTCTTGGCACAGTGCGGATCTGGGGAAGTCAAGAGGACTATCTTGAGTAGTATATTCCAAGGATTTAGCCTCCGGAGATGGACAAAGAAAAAGATATGAATAGTTGAGTACCGGATTCCTGAGAGACAGTGAAAACAGAGGAAGAACTGACTGATAGAATATCAGACTACTTTCCGGATGTGTTACAGATGATGATAAAGGTTGCGGAGGCATGAATCATGTTTGGCCGACATAATTGATGATATCTACAAGTATATGCTTGATCTGCATTGCTTGGTGAGCAAGGATTCAGCCGACAGAACTAAGTTTGTAAGAAAATAGACTGTTCCGGATGCCGACTAGAAAGATGATGAAATTACTTGTGCGGATATATATAGAGGATGGATTTAGTTGTAAAGTGGGTGAGTGTGTGAAAGGATATGCGAATAAGTCCAGAGCAGAGCAGAAGTAGCAAGAAAGATCCGGTATGTGAAAGGATAGCAGACTAAAGAACAGAGGAAAGATGAAGTGCAGCAGATCAGTATACTGAACTTAACCGGAACTGAACTCCAGCATATGCAGATGCTTCCAATCAGTTCAAGACTGTGATTCTTATCACTTTGTAAGACAGTGTGTCTTCTTGTAGGCAGTGAGCCTCTTGTGAGCAGTGTGCTCGGGCAGTGAGCCCTAATTGGCAAGTGCCATTTTTGTAATTTCCTATTCTTCTAACAGAGAATAATTCTTGGGTTAATCACCCCGTGGTTTTCTCCCTTAACAGGGTTTCCACGTCAAAAATACTGTGTCATGTGTTTCTTATTTCATGGTTAATGTTTTGTGTTTGATTTTATTAAAAGGAAAGTTCAATAAGGGAAATAATTAGGATAACTGATTCACCCCCCCCTCTCAGTTATCAACAATTGGTATCAGAGCCAAGTTCCTCCTAATAGAGCCTAACAGCTTGAGGAAGATCTGGGATTTCAAATGGATGCATATGGTTTAAGGGAGCAACTCAAGACTGCCCTTGAGGATCTTGAACAGTCAAATTCTGAAGTCAGTGAATTAAAGGAAAGACTCAAACAGGCTGATGAATTCATGAGAGAATTAAAAGACAAATTAAGTCTCTCTATGAAAAAGAGAAAGGAGCTGCTTCAACAGTTGGCAAGACAAAGTGAAGAAAGCAATACAAGTGAGGAATTGACTAAGCAAACCAAGTTATGTGAAAAGTTATCAAAAGAAGTCATTATGTTAAGACATGAAATGGAATCAGGAACTATAAAGTTTACTCAAGAGATTGAAGAAAAAAGAAAGGCTGAAGACAATCTAAGACAATCTCTTAAAGAAAAATCAGAAGAATGCCACCAGATGGACAGGATTATCAGACACCTTGAATCTGATCTTGAAGATTCCAAAGATAATGAAGGAAAACTTGAGGATCAAATTGCCTCTCTCAAAAGAGACCTTCAAACAGCAAATGAATATAAAGAGAAATTCAAGATAAGTTCTGCTCAACTTGAAGTTCTTCTTGGAAGTCAAAAGAGGACAGATGACAAGTATGGCTTGGGATATGAGAAAGGAGAAAGCTCCGGATCCGGTCAGAAGAATCTTGGATCAGAAAATCCAAGGAGCAGGCCTAGAAGACCTCCGGTAAGACAGCCAAATGCTCAAAGATATCCATCCTTCAATGGATACTGCCACAGCTGCAACCACTTTGGTCACAAAGCTAATCAGTGCAGAATGAGAATGAATCAGATTAATTCATCCTTCTCCGGACAGTGCTTCAACTGCAAAAGGTATGGACACAAATCCCATGAATGCAGAATTATGCAAGTAAACAAATCATTCAAAGGTAGATGCTTTACATGCAATAGAATAGGTCATATGGCTAATCAATGCAGATCAAGGGGATATCAGTTAAATATGCAAAGAAATGTTATTTGCCAAATCTGCAATAGGTCCGGTCATAATGCTAAAGTCTGCAGAAACAAGAATCAGGACAAAAGAGGTCCGGTGTATAATCAGAATCAAGACAGGGGTAAACAAAAGATGAATGCGGATGAAGTTAGGAATCAGATGAGCAAGATTTGGGTGAAGAAAAGCTCAGAGAATGTAGAGGTTGGATCCGCACCAGATTCTGGTGCTGATATTTCCTCCGGAAATTAAAAAGTGAGCTCAGGCTCAGGGGGAGACTCAAGGAAGATTCTGTTCCCCCAGCCAAACAAGTTGTGCCGGATGTGGCACAAGATGCGGATTAAAGGGTTTGTAGATATAAGTCCTGAGATGCTTCAATCAAGTTTTTAGAGGTCCGCATGGAGTTATGAAGAAGCTGTGTTCGATTAAGTTAGACCTGTTCAGGGAGGTGCTCCGGTATGATAAAGGATTACAAAAAGGTCCGGAGAGATCCGGAAGTGCACGATCTTGTCTTGCGGATTGAACAGAGTGTTTGGAATGTTCTTGTAATATGTTACCTAGATTTATTCATGATTTAAAGATCCGGATGATATTCAGTGATCAGGACTAATCCGGGATACTCCAAGCTGTCCAGACATGGTAAACCGGAATAATGCAGGTGAAGCATTTATTGCAGACAGATATTAGGGTTTGCGGAGCAATATAAGGGATTTCTCAAAAGTTATCTGCTCATTCTACACTTGAGAAGAAGCGAATAGTGGAGCTCTGCAACAAGGTTCATCAAGCACACCAAGGATCTCCTGCTGAAGCTATTGCATAAAGAAATCAATCCAACCACTCCGTGCAAACCGAAGGCGCATAAGGTATTCTTCGTTTTTCATTGCCTCACTGCAAATCTTTGAAGAATGGCTACTCCAAACATAGTTAAGATCTCTGATAGACCTCGCCCCTCATTCAAGAAACATCCCTACAAATCATTGGAGGTAGATCCACTAGGAGCCTTCTCTAGTGTTCCCCACGGAGTCTTACATACTGAAGATATTAGGGTTTACATACACGCAAACATTGAGGAATTTGGGGAATTCAAATTAAGAGACCTCTATCACAAGCAACTGATAGACAATGCTTTTGAGCTCAAACCAGAGTATAAGGGTATCCAGAAGAAACAATTTGAGCAATTCATTCATTTCCCTAGCTTTGAAGAAGATGAATGGGTCCGGTATGTACTGAGCAGGATGCATGACAACTTCCTTTGGCTAGATAGACCCTGTAAGATCACAAAAGAAGCAATTAGAGCAGTAACTGGTCTATACTCTTCCGGGGGGGTACCTATCCTCAAATCTGTCAAGAACAACGTTGTAACTGAGGCCACCGGATCAAAATATGATAAGAGGGCAATGACCATTGAAGATATTTCGGATCCGGATATCAAATATGCATCAATGATAATAGGATACAAGATCTATCACTCCAGCAGGGAGAATTCTGTATCCGGAACTGCAATATACACAGCATATGAAATGCTAAGAAAGAATGCAGATTATGATCTTTGTGAACTACTACTAAGCCAATTGATGGAAAATGTACAGAAAATCAAGAAAGACAAGAAGAACTCCTTTAAGTATGGTACTCTCATTGTATGTCTATTCTTTTACTTCATGAATGAGCTACCCGGAACAAGTGGATGGGTATGGCAGAATGACAAACCTGTTGCAGTCCAGATAAGAGACTATTTGCATGGACTTGGGGATGCAAAAGCGAGGAATACAGCTCTATGGGGATACTTCAAAAACTTTCAGAGCATGATGCAAGCAAGAGAGAGAATTCCCCAGTCTCTCATTGAGAAATACAAGGACTCAGTATGTTTTATGGTTGACACTGATCAGTGCCTAATGGAGGCAGTGGAGCCAAGGACTGTCTGGATCATGCCCATGGGGTATGAAGTTGATGAACAGATAGTAGAGCTGCATGTTCAACACATGCTAAGTCAGCCCAAAGATCCTAAGGCAGAAAGGTTTGGAACCTTTGAGGAGCTGAGTGTGAAATTACATGTAGAACTCAGGGAACCTGAGATTAAGAGAAAAGTGAGAAAAGAAGTAGAGCACATTGCTCAAGGCCTAGGCATCTCAAAAGAGGCACTTGATGCCAGCCGGGAAAAGAGGAGAAAGGCTGAGGAAGAAGAGAAAAGCAAAGAAAGTGCTCCGGTTGAAACCCCCACCCGGACCAGATCAACAAAGAGATCTGCACCTCCCTCAACCAAAAGTTCAAAACCGGAAGTCCAGGCATCCGGAAAGAGATCAAAGGCAAAAGCCACAAGGGCTTATGGAAGCCAAAAGGATGAAGAGGAGACAGAATCAGATGAAGGAGTAAGAGAAGTAAAGAAACAGAAAAAGAAAGGATCCGGTAAGCCCTCCACAGGCCAAGACAAGGAGGAAATGGCAGAGGTAACTGTTGAAAAGCCCACTCTGTCACTAGAGAGCATAATCAAGTCGGTCACGGTGGATGGAAACCTTCAACCAATGACTGAATCCTATGATGACTTCAGTGAGGCAGACCAAAAGACTCTGCAGGAAGCCACAGTTAAATATCTGAACACATACAATAAGGCTTTCATTGAGATCATATCTCTCATTCCTAAAAGCCTAGAGAAGGAAATGGAAGTAAGAAAGAATAATGCTCATGCCAAAGATCTTGAGATCCGGGAGCAGATAGCTATTCAGCTATATCCTCAAATTGATCCCAAGACAATGAACATGATCTTCAAGGACTGCAGAGATGAGTTCAGAAGTAAAGCCAGGATGAATCAGCTCATGCTTGGTGAGACTGACAAAGTGGCACAAGAGACAGAAGAGATCCTCCGGAAGGCCTTCAAAAGGTTCAATCTTCCTGTTGTAGAGGACTTAGGTGCAGAAACAGCTGCTGATTTGGAATCCTCTGTTCCGGAAGAAGTGAGCCATGAACAGACAAGTGAGGACTTGGGACCCTCTGCTCCAGAAGAAGTGGCCCATGAACAAGCAAGCATCTCTCCTCCGGTTTCCCCTACAGTCTCCGGATCCAAAGAAGAAGAGCAATTGCAGGAGAAGGAAGCAGTGGTGACAGACAAAGAGGTTGACAGTTCTAAGACTGCAGAAGAAAAGAAACATCTGTCTCCGGCAAGAGACACTGCACAAACTGTTCAACAATTTTTGAGCAAAGAAACTCTAGAGATTGATGAACCGGAGCTTCTAAAAGGTCCATTTGATTTTGACTCTCTCTCTCCGGTACAAACAATGAAGATAGCTTCATTTGCAAATGCCAAGGCAAATGAAAAGCTCCTGAAGTCTCATATGGAAGACTGTGAGTTGATAGAGGCTGCTTCCGGAGTACTTGTAAAGATCATGCCATCAATCCAAATAGATCCGACAGCCTCCACTTCCGGTAATCTAAAAACCTTAGTCAGCAGTATTGATACACATTTTAATTCTCTAGAAAAATCAGCTGAAGAAAAGGTCCGGAAGGAATTTTTGGATAAGAGATTTTCTGAAATATTAGAATTAATCTCTAAAGATAGGAAGATTGTAAGCATTGGAATAAAGAGCTTAGAAAATGCTCTTAAGGATGGCGGTGACATCTACAAATTTTGTATATCTTGGTCAAAGGCAACAGCAGCAATTGACAAGAAAATAAAAGAGGAACAGGACAAGCTTCAAAGCTTATCTCAAAGTTTTGATCCTCTCTCTTCCTCTATAATAAATCAAGAATGTCAGACTATTGCAGTCTTGAATGAAATAAAGAATCTTGAGAAGGAGAAGAAGAACATCACCAACCGGATGGGAGAACTTAGAAGGATTATAGTCCCTAAGTTGGAAACTATGCATGAGGCCATCAGTGATGCCCAGACCACCGCCCATACAAAAGATCCGACAGATCTCAGGCGGGCAGAAGCTTTTGCATTTTTGTTGAGTGGTCACATTTCAATCTTAGACAGAATGAAGCTAAGTTGGGCTACTGAAATGGTTCAACTGCAGACATCCTTTGCAGACATTCTGCAGTATATGTGAGTATGTAAATATGCGGCTATATATAGAAAATTTTTGAAAATTTTGGTGTGCGGACCCTACCCTTTGCCATTGATGTCAAAGGGGGAGTGAGGAGCAGTGAAAAATGAGGAATCCAACTCAGGGGGAGTTCCGGAAATTGTATATAAAGACAGAGCATCAGCAAAGGGGGAGCATAGTGTAAACACTTAGTCATTTTTCACTAAGTGTTGCCATCAATGCCAAAGGGGGAGATTGTTGGCAAGAGACACTATATGGATTCATGGTTGTTGTCATTGATGGCAACAAAGGTCATTCCACATATCCGCAAGTCATGATATATCTCTACCGGAAGTCAGATTGAAGATTGTTGTGGTCCGGTGAACAAGAACAGAGCATGTGGCAAGGTCCGACAGATTGGTCCGGATCTCTCAGAGGAAGTGTCTTGGCACAGTGCGGATCTGGGGAAGTCAAGAGGACTATCTTGAGTAGTATATTCCAAGGATTTAGCCTCCGGAGATGGACAAAGAAAAAGATATGAATAGTTGAGTACCGGATTCCTGAGAGACAGTGAAAACAGAGGAAGAACTGACTGATAGAATATCAGACTACTTTCCGGATGTGTTACAGATGATGATAAAGGTTGCGGAGGCATGAATCATGTTTGGCCGACATAATTGATGATATCTACAAGTATATGCTTGATCTGCATTGCTTGGTGAGCAAGGATTCAGCCGACAGAACTAAGTTTGTAAGAAAATAGACTGTTCCGGATGCCGACTAGAAAGATGATGAAATTACTTGTGTGGATATATATAGAGGATGGATTTAGTTGTAAAGTGGGTGAGTGTGTGAAAGGATATGCGAATAAGTCCAGAGCAGAGCAGAAGTAGCAAGAAAGATCCGGTATGTGAAAGGATAGCAGACTAAAGAACAGAGGAAAGATGAAGTGCAGCAGATCAGTATACTGAACTTAACCGGAACTGAACTCCAGCATATGCAGATGCTTCCAATCAGTTCAAGACTGTGATTCTTATCACTTTGTAAGACAGTGTGTCTTCTTGTAGGCAGTGAGCCTCTTGTGAGCAGTGTGCTCGGGCAGTGAGCCCTAATTGGCAAGTGCCATTTTTGTAATTTCCTATTCTTCTAACAGAGAATAATTCTTGGGTTAATCACCCCGTGGTTTTCTCCCTTAACAGGGTTTCCACGTCAAAAACACTGTGTCATGTGTTTCTTATTTCATGGTTAATGTTTTGTGTTTGATTTTATTAAAAGGAAAGTTCAATAAGGGAAATAATTAGGATAACTGATTCACCCCCCCCTCTCAGTTATCAACATATCCCTCTCAAGCTGCATCACATTTTCTTTCTAATGTGATGGATCTATTGCAAAATGGCGAAAGGGTAAGGGCTTTGGGTGTTATGTTTATACAGACTGTACATTTTCCTATTGATTCTCTTAATTCTGCATTAGATGACTATGAATTGCATGAGGGATCTGCTCTTGTTGGAGGTTTATTTGACTGCAGGTTATTATTCTGAACACCTACACTTCACTGCCTTTTCAACGCTTTCATGCATGGGCTTCAAAAAATTTGTATGGTTTCCTTCCAAAATGCTATCCATTGTCATCGGAGAGAGCTGGCGAATCATGTGGCAGCTAAAGCTATAGAAGTTTTTAATGCTTTACATTTCTTACTCAACTACATTCCTCCTCCACCGCCTCCTCCTCCTCCCCAGCAAGCAAATGTGGAAGGTCTTGAAGAGGGACGTGCTGTTCAGATCATTGAAATTGCTGATTAATTAGGCATTGTCTCCTTAGTGTTTTGCCCTAACTTTTGGCTGTCTTAGTCAGATGTTTTGTATGTAATACTGTAAGAACTTCTTCCCGAATTAAGCTACAGATGTTAATACTGGTTCGACTCTTTTTGAGTTGATTTTTGTTGTATCTGTTCTTATTCAGGCTATAACCGAAGGTTTTCTTGTCCGGATTCTTTCTTACCGATATGCCTTTCTGAATCAAAAATTTTGTAATCTTTTTTTTACTAATATATTTTAGTGGTTCTTTACCACTTTTTTTTTTTTTTTAAATTTAGGCTCAAACAAGATACAGAGAAGTCAAAGAGGAATTCAAACAATTCACAAAAGTTGCAAGCTTAAAGGAAAGGTAAGAACCAGAAATTTCATTCAAAATAAGGCAATGAGAGGGTCGTACAAAGGCCGTATAATGTCACAAGAGATGGCTGCAAATCTTCAAAACAAAGATGCACCATATTTCTCCAAACATCGTATAGTCTAGGTCTATTCATGGAGGAAGGTAAGCAAAAATTTTAATCATAAGGAAAAAATAAAGATGAGGTCTCCTATGCCGTACGGTCAAAGGCAAAAATTGAAGTTTTTTCACAAACTACAACAGCATACTCATACAATTAGAGACTTCAATTGCTAAGGTAACACAATTTGTGTAAATTATCATATGGTTAAATTGTTTTCTAAGGAATAAAGCCAGAGCTTCAAATTGAGTTTTAAATCTATTGTAAAAGATGAATTAAATGGTATCTTTCAGCCATCAAGAAATTTTTAAAGTAGATTTGAAGGGAAATGTGAAGAAAACTTCACAAGATTTGGTCAAATTCCTAGACATGATTGCAGGGTAACTTTCTAGAGGAAGTAGTGTTGGTGGCACAAGATCTTCATCAGGGTTACACAGATAAAAGCAAGGCATCCAAGGTAAAAAGAAAATATGAATAATATGAGAACCAAATAAGTGGTTGTAAGCACTAACATGTTGCCATGGAAAATATATGTAAGGCCAATTCACTTCTGACTGGGCATTTGGGCATTTCACCTCTATCAGAGATAAATTGCAAGAACGAATGGGATAAGAGATTGATAAAAGATTAAAATTGAGTCATCTATTTCACAGGATTGAGATCACAATGCAAGGTTATTGAGCTAATGACTTTAAGAGGAATTAAGACAAGGCTAAACCAAAAGAATAACATCTTGAAAGAATCTACAGAGGTTGGAGAAACAATCGACTACCGAGGCACAAGAGGATACAAGCCACATAGATATTTAAATTCTAAATTACAGATAATGCAAGTTTCACACACAGGACATGCTAGTTTCACACATAGAACATGCTGCAATAAAACATAACTTACAAGCTACAACAATTGTAAATTCATAGAGAGAGACAAATCACATACCCAAAATTCAGTCCCACCTCAAAATTTCTCCAACTTTTGCAACCAAATTCTCTGTTCTTCTCCCTAATATCTCCATGCTCTTTCCAACTCCCCTCAGAATCAAATTTTTTCATATAAAAATGGTTCAGCTCATAAAATTAATGCAGACATGCATCCATTACCCAACATCCCACTCCTCCAAGAAATTCAAAAATTTGCTATAAAAAAAGATCCCGAATCTTCCAATTTCAAAATTGACAACTCAAGGCATTAATTTCACTTACCAGAAAATTTCTTAACCCAAATATATACTAACTACTCGTAGCTACAACTTATAACATGAATACTCTTGGGTAGTAGATAATTTAATCTAGTCTATTTTAAAATTTAACTAAGGTGTCATTCAAAGTTTTAGGCTAAACCAATTATTATCTAATAAACATAGTAGAAGCATCATTATTTTAATAATAAATCATTAAAGTATTATCCAACTACACATGAGCACTAATAACACAACTCGACGATACTCCACAACACAAGATTACCAACATAAAAGGCAAGGACCAAGTGACACAATACGACTCAAGACCACAACAGAAGACAATGAACGACCTAGTGGAATAGACCTCGTGTTATCTCCCATCACTAATACCCATTGGTGCAAGAACCTACTCAAACCTGCTATATTAGGTGGAGTCAAGGTTCGGTACCTGTAGCCTACATCTGAGCAATTGGTTGTATACGATCAAATACATATATGTCAGCACACACAAAGAGTCAGAGAATCACGGCGTAGTAGGGTGCTCGAAGTGAGTAGTACTACACCGTCTCTACTCTTGAAATAATATCATAACAACTTTTATCTAAATTCAAATACCAACAAATCAAATGACACATGATAATATTAATTCGCATCATAACTGGAGTAATAGTAATGCCATCATAAACTCATAACACATGTCTAATTATATCAGTTGAACATAGTCCATCAAAATCAAAATAAACATAAATCATAACCTACTAATCAAATGTCTCAGAACTATATCAATGCAATGAAAGACTAACGACTGTCTCTGACTGACTGAGAGAAATATAGAACTACCACTATCACAAGCCAAGAATGAGGGGCCACTACATCTTCCCCCCTAAAAACTGACTTACTCCTGGAAGTCACATATTAGGGTAGAAACATAATATATTAATATTGCCATATTCCATTACCAACATACTCATCCATATTAAACAATTGTTCATAAAACAATCACAAATGTTCAATAAAAGACAAGAAGAACATCTATTCTTTACCTTTATGGCGCATCCTGTGATCTACTTATATCTAATTACACTTTTTCAGCAATCTCATACAATCCAAGGAATTGCAGTTACATATAACTACGGAAAAATTCATCTCATATCTTATTTCCACTAATTACCAACCACGTAAAGTGCAACTCTCCATGGAGTCCTCCCTTGAACATATTATCAGAGGTTCAAAATGAACATGATAGAAACAACACTTACCACAAAATGGGGCCAACAGAATCAAACATTTGAAATATCCACCATAGAAAATTTAAAAATAGATACAAACCCACATGGAAAAACAATCAAATCCAACTTTAAGTCACAAGGTGCCAGCAAATTTCAATAAATCAAGAATAAAGAAAAGAGTCTTGGTGACCATTCCTGACATAAGAAGGTTTAAAGAAAGAAAACTCACTGTTAATCCCCCGTACTACACATGAAGCAATTGTCAAAATTTCTAAAAGAACCAAATTACAACAAATTCACATCACGATGTGACTAATTTTAGCCACAAAAAGGGAGTATCCGCTACACAACACTCAAGGACATAAGTTCCAGAATGTGTTAGAGAATGTACACCAACACTCAAACAATTATGTTAACTACATCCTCTTATCTAAACAACTTCTATCTTTATTACAATACAATTTCTTTCCACTAAACTATGGAAATATGTAATTGCTTCCTTATGCACGAAGATATAAAAATAATATATGATATCACATACAAGAATAATTCAAACTTACATTATCACATTCCTGATCTCATAGGCCCAACACAAGCTCTCATTTGATCTCTTGCATACAGTTCTTACACGAGCATATACGATGATAACTTCCATAAATTACAACAATTCTTCCATAAGAGGTCATGACCATATAGGAGTTAGATATAGATTTTCAAGCAACCATGTAAAGATGTCAACATCACATAACCACATAACTCATGATGCATGATACCACCAGATGATTAGATGCATTAACATTCAGGGAGAACATATTAAGATGTAACATCACATTTCCAGAGAAGAAGGAGAAAGAACATAGCAGACACATAAGTAGCATAAAGCATTCATTTATTAAAGAGGAAGTCTATAAACTTATCAACTTTCATACTAATGCATACATGTGGGAGATACTATTACCAACTCACTACAATGAGAAAATCGTTTAACCTAGGGCAACAACAACAATCCAGAGGTCTCAGTGTTGCAACCTGGCTCTGATACCAAATATAATGCCCCATCATGCAACCCTAGAGCATTAGGCAAAAAGAGCAAAATTCTAGAAATAATTGTTTTTAAGCAAGTAAATGCAATAACAGTAACCAAAGATATTACAATACACAACATAAAGAAAACTGCACTTCTAACTCCTCTAGGGAAACATAACTGCATCAGTGAATAGAAAATTAAAACCACACAAGTGATATACATTATACTGCTACTACAGATAAGATCAACTTTTACATTAGCAAGATAGTTAATTTACAAAGTTACAGTGCAAGGTTACAAGACTGATCATGTCAATTTACAAAGAATACATATGAAAGTATACAACATCACTGAAAGTAGAAATCAATCTGGAACTGGAACACCTTTACACAGGACTTGAACCGAATCTCCAAGAAGACCAATGGATAGCTCTACCTCCCAACCATATGGAACCCTGAGGTCCACCCCACCAAGCTAGGAGATAACAAAGAGGTTTACCACCAGGTCAAGGTTACAACAAAGAACACAAAACTAAAACCAGACTCCTTGCAAACAAGCAAGATAACAAGACTGCACAGAAATGACAGTAATCCACTAGACAAACCAAACATCCAACCAAGATCAACAAGAAGCCAAGACTGTACTCCAGAGGTATCAACAAAATAAAGAGAATGTAACCAAGTTGCATAAGGAGAGTGTCATTGCATGGTCCTAGCAATGGGTTACCCAGGCTATCTATCACCAGAAGCTGGCCCCCATCTATGGTTACCCTGGCAGCCTCTCTCTAGGCACCGGCCCCATAGGGTGACATTTGTGGAGCCGATAGGTCCTCTCATGGAGACAAGGAGGTCAGCTTTGCCAACCAGGCCTTCTCATCCCATCCTTAGCCTGCGAGAGCACTCAAGGCATGGGTGAGGTATCTTACTTATCTTATTATGTGTTTTTCTACCCCAACCCTCCTAATAAGTTATTAAGTTTCCACTTGCTCATAACTTCCATGGGGTTACACATAAGTAGCATAAAGCATTCCTTTATTAAAGAGGAAGTCTATAAACTTATCAACTTTCATACTAATGCATACATGTGGGAGATATTATTACCAACTCACTACAACGAGAAAATCGTTTAACCTAGGGCAACAACAACAATCCAGAGGTCTCAGTGTTGCAACCTGGCTCTGATACCAGATATAATGCCCCATCATGCAACCCTAGAGCATTAGGCAAAAAGAGCAAAATTCTAGAAATAATTTTTTTAAGCAAGTAAATGCAGTAACAGTAACCAAAGATATTACAATACACAACATAAAGAAAACTGCACTTCTAACTCCTCTAGGGAAACATAACTGCATCAGTGAATAGAAAATTAAAACCACACAAGTGATATACATTATACTGCTACTACAGATAAGATCAACTTTTAGATTAGCAAGATAGTTAATTTACAAAGTTACAGTGCAAGGTTACAAGACTGATCATGTCAGTTTACAAAGAATACATATGAAAGTATACAACATCACTGAAAGTAGAAAGCAATCTGGAACTGGAACACCTCTACACAGGACTCGAACCGAATCTCTAAGAAGACCAATGGATAGCTCTGCCTCCCAACCATGTGGAACCTTGAGGTCCACCCCACCAAGCTAGGAGATAATAAAGAGGTTTACCACTAGGTCAAGGTTACAACAAAGAACACAAAACTAAAACCAGACTCCTTGCAAACAAGCAAGATAACAAGACTACATAGAAATGACAGTAATCCACTAGACAAACCAAACATCCAACCAAGATCAACAAGAAGCCAAGACTGTACTCCAGAGGTATCAACAAAATAAAGAGAATGTAACCAAGTTCCATAAGGAGAGTGTCATTGCATGGTCCTAGCATGGGTTACCCAGGCTATCTATCACTAGAAGCTGGCCCCCATCTATGGTTACCTTGGCAGCCTCTCTCTAGGCACCGGCCCCATAGGGTGACACATGTGGAGCCGATAGGTCCTCTCATGGAGACAAGGAGGTCAGCTTTGCCAACCAAGCCTTCTCATCCCATCCTTAGCCTGCGGGAGCACTCAAGGCATAGGTGAGGTATCTTACTTATCTTGTTATGTGTTTTTCTACCCCAACCCTCCTAATAAGTTATTAAGTTTCCACTTGCTCATAACTTCCATGGGGTTACCCAGGCAGCCTCTCACTAGGCACTAGCCCCACCATAGAAGCCACTCCCTTAGCAATCTCTATACAAACAACCAAACCACCACAAGAAAAGATAAGGTACAAAATGACTTCTAACCATTACTCATGCCATTCACTTGCCCTCAACAATACAAATCCCATTGCATTGACATGCCACTATCCAGAACAAAGACCAAGACACCACACCTCTAGAGTTAGGTACTAAACCAATGAAAAAGTAACCATTATCTGACAGGGACAATGCTTCTGCATTGACACCAAGTACCCATGACATCCCTCAAGATTCCCACTTCGCAATTAACCAAATCAAAGACATAAGCTCCACCCCAAAGTAACACAATGATCCAATACAAGCATATAGATACGACTAGGAGGGAAAATGAGTAAATAAGATTCAATAATTCATAACTTAAAGCATGGAAATACATATAAGGTTATAACTTATTTAGAAGAAATTTAAGCCTACAAAAGCAACACATCTATACAACTCCAAATATAATCTTTTCCTAACTAACCTTGAATGACTACCATTAAAACAAGCTATAAAATTAATCATATGTTTACCAAGAGCATAAAACTCCATTAACTTTAAACCAACTATAATTTCAATAGAACAACTATAAATTTATGAATCTATAAACTTCACTATAAGCATAACTTCCATTACATTGACCAACTGCCAACAACCATATAAATGAATTACCATTGACATAAGAACACCTACAAAACAAATATACTTCTTTCCCAAGCATAACATTTTCATCTAATGTATTTAACCATTACTATTACAAATAAACTCGATAACAAATATATATATATTCTTGCTATAAAACTTTTTGTCAACCTTCTAATAACACTTCGTACTAAGAACAACTACAATAAGTACATGAACTTCCGGTGGTCATTTAACTATCTCATTTTCTAATAACTACCAACTATTAAAACAACATCTATATTTATATTCATATAATTTTCATAAGCATAACTTACTATATTACAAATTCAAATCAAACATTATAAGCCTACCTTATTTCCTATATGCAAAAGTTCCCAACTAACATCTTACAAAAAATCATTTCAATTCTAAACATATATACCTTTTCCTAACATCTCACCATTTACTAATTAATTCATATAACCAACTTGCATCTTCTAAAACAACAATAAGCATCTATAATTCTTCCTATAAACATAAATCACTAGCTAATCATTCACAATTTCAATCAAACTACTATAACATATATAAATTCCTAACATCTAACCACTTATAATATCAAACAAACTTATGTATTTTCTATGAGCATGGATTACCATCTATTATTTAACCACTTAAGATTTCTAATATAAACAACTACCATGATATCTATTTCTTAAAAAAATGACTTCTTTCCATTATATATTCTAAGACTATAATTTCTAAATAACCAAATTAAGAATAACAATAACAAAATTATATTTAATAAAATGAGCACAACTTAATTTATTAAACTTCTTGCATATACCGAAAGAACAACATTAATTAAATAAATTTAATTCTAAAATTATTCATTACTAACAAATGAACCTTCTAATATCATCTTCCTTAAAAAAAATGACTTCTTTCCATTATATATTCTTAGACTACAATTTCTAAATAACCAAATTAAGAATAACAATAACAAAATTATATTAAATAAAATAAGCACAACTTAATTTATTAAACTTCTTGCATATACCAAAAGAACAACATTAATTAAATAAATTTAATTCTAAAATTATTCATTACTAACAAATGAACCTTCTAGTTTTCTATTTTGTAAGGGTTTGGCCCCTTGTTTTAGCTGCCTTATATAATCAAAAACAAATGAACGTTCTAATATCATCTTCCTTAAAAAAAATGACTTCTTTCCATTATTTATTCTAAGACTACAATTTCTAAATAACCAAATTAAGAATAACAATAACAAAATTATATTTAATAGAATGAGCACAACTTAATTTATTAAACTTCTTGCATATACCAAAAGAACAACATTAATTAAATAAATTTAATTCTAAAATTATTCATTACTAACAAATGAACCTTCTAATATCATCTTCCTTAAAAAAAATGACTTCTTTCCATTATATATTCTAAGACTACAATTTCTAAATAACCAAATTAAGAATAACAATAACAAAATTATATTTAATAAAATGAGTACAACTTAATTTATTAAACTTCTTGCATATACCAAAAGAACAACATTAATTAAATAAATTTAATTATAAAATTATTTATTACTAACAAATGAACCTTCTAATATCATCTTCTTCCTAATATTGACTTAATAAATCCAAACTACAATCAAAATTTAGAATTTAAGAACAATAACAACAAATAACCTTTCTATGAGCACAAATTGAAATAACTTTCAAGATTTCAATCACATTATTTTTATTAAATAAATTTCAGGCTCAAACAAGATACAATCACATTATTTTAATTAAATAAATTTCAGGCTCAAACAAGATACAGAGAAGCCAAAGAGGAATTCAAACAATTCACAAAAATTGCAAGCTTAAAGGAAAGGTAAGAACCAGAAATTTCATTCAAAATAAGGCAATGAGAGGGTCATACGGAGGTTGTACAATGTCACAAGAGAGGGCTGCAAATCTTCAAAACAAAGTTGCACCATATTTCTCCAAACTCCGTACAATCTAGGTCTATTCATGGAGGAAGGTAAGTAAAAATTTTAATCATAAGGAAAAAATAAAGATGGGGTCTCCTATGCCGTATGGTCAAAGGCAAAAACTGAGGTTTTTTCACAAACTACAATAGCATACTCATACAATCAGAGACTTCAATTGCTAAGGTAACACAATTTATGTAAATTATCATATGGTTAAATTGTTTTCTAAGGAATAAAGTCAGAGCTTCAAACTGAGTTTTAAATCTATTGCAAAAGATGAATTAAATGGTATCTTTTAGCCATCAAGAAATTTTTAAAGTAGATTTGAAGGGAAATCCGAAGAAAACTTCACAAGATTTGGTCAAATTCCTAGACATGCTTGCAGGGTAACTTTCTAGAGGAAGTAGTGTTGGAGGCACAAGATCTTCATCAAGGTTACACAGATAAAAGCAAGGCATCCAAGGTAAAAAGGAAATATGAATAATATGAGAACCAAATAAGTGGTTGTAAGCACTAACATGTTGCCATGAAAAATATATGTAAAGGCCAATTCACTTCTTACTAGGCATTTCACCTCTATCAGAGATAAATTGCAAGAACGAATGGGATAAGAGATTGATAAAAGCTTAAAATTGAGTCATCTATTTCACATGATTGAGATCACAATGCAGGGTTACTAAGCTAGTGACTTCAAGAGGAATTAAGACAAGGCTAAACTAGAAGAATAACATCTTGAAAGAATCTACAGAGGTTGGAGCAATAATTGACTACCCAGGCACAAGAGGATACAAGCCACATAGATATTTAAATTCCAAATTATAGAACATGCAAGTTTCACACACAAGACATGCTAGTTTCACACACAGGACATGCTAGTTCTACACATAGAACATGCTGCAATAAAATATAACTTACAATCTACAACAATTGTAAATTCACAGAGAGAGACAAATCACATACCCAAAATTCAGTCCCACCTCAAAATTGCTCCAACTCCTACAACCAGATTCTCTGTTCTTCTCCTCAATATCTCCGTGCTCTTTTCAACTCCCCTCAGAATTAAAATTTTTCATATAAAAATGGTTCAGCTCATAAAATTAATGCAAACATGCATCCATCACCCAACATCCCACTCCTCTGAGAAATTCAAAAATTTGCTATAAAAAGAGATCCTGAATCTTCCAATTTCAAAATTGACAACTCAAGGCATTAATTTCACTTACCAGAAATTATTCTTAACCCAAATATATACTAACTACCCGTAGCTACAACTTATAACATGAATACTCTTGGGTAGTAGATAATTTAATCTGGTTTATTTTAAAATTTAAACAAGGTGTCATTCAAAGTTTTAGGCTAAACCAATTATTATCTAATAAAGATAATAGAAGCATCGTTATTTTAATAATAAATCATTAAAGTATTATCCAACTACACATGAGCATTAATAACACAACTTGATGATACTCCACAACACAAGATTACCAACATAAAAGGCAAGGACCAAGCGACACAACATGACTCGAGACCACAACAGAAGACAATGACTGAACTAGTGGAATAGACCTCACGTTATCTCCCATCACTAATACCCATTGGTACAAGAACCTACTCAAACCTGCTATATCAGGTGGAGTCAAGGTTCGGTACCTGTAGCCTGCATCCGAGCAATTGGTTGTATACTATCAAATACATATATGTCAGCAGACACTGAGAGTCAGAGAATCACACTGTAGTAGGGTGCTCGAAGCAAGTAGTACTACACCATCTTTGCTCTTGAAACAATATCATAACAACTTTTATTTGAATTCAATTACGAACAAATCAAATGACACATGATAATGTTAATTCACATCATAACTGGAGTAATAGTAATGCCATCATAAACTCATAACACATGTCTAATTATATCAGTCGAACATAGTCCATCAAAATCAAAATAAACATAAATCATAACCTACTAATCAAATGTCTCAGAACTGTATAAATGCAATGAAAGACTAATGACTGTCTCCGACTGATAGAGAGAAATGCAGAACTACCACTATCACAAGCCAACAATGAGGGGGAACTACACTTATTTGTTCTAGTAGTGGTGAAAGTCAAATTATCTATAAGTCTAATTTTATTTTTTAATAAAAAATCTTCCAAGTTTTATTTATAGTTGTTATATATATTGTGTTCGTATGCTACTTATGTGGGCCAAACTTATGTTATTTCATCATATAGCTATTTTTCTTGTCCTTTATCTAGATATTTGAATGGTATATCATTACAAAGTTATAAAGTTTATTTTAAACTTAAAATTTGAGATATGTACAACTTAAAGAATCTATATATATCTTATGTATCTAACATGTGTAGGTTGAAATTTACATGACGTGATTGAGATAAACATAATATTTTTTAAGTTAATATTTTATTACTTCAAAACTTGTATTACATGTCTTAATAGATCCATTGAAAATATCAAGAAGCATTTATATGAAAACATTATTAATATATATCTCAAACGTAAATTTGTCCATGTCAAATATAAACATATTTGTGTCCATCTGAAGAATAAACATGTTTGTATGTATAGACACACAAATGTCCAAACATGTTGAAAATATATAAACATAAATGTTTGAATACATGTTTGAAAATATAAACATAATCATGTCCATACATAAATGCATAAATGTCTATACATGTCAAATATATAAACATAAACATCCATACATGCCATTTGAATATAAACATATAAATGTCCATATATCTCAAACATAATCATAAGTTACACAAATGTCCATGTCCATGTCCATATCTCAAAAATAAGCATAAACATAAACACAAATGTCCACCATAAATCATCAAACGTTCATGTATGCAATCAAGTCAGGTGGAAATGTCAACATATCAAACATAAATAAATGGAAATGTCGAGCTAGAAGAAACATCAAATGGAGACCTCTCTAGGTGGCTGCAGCCTAATCGTCGTGTCGGCTCCTAATCGAGCGACACTCTGAATGAGAATCCTATTCTGATGCATGTGTCGAGTCCTGGAGATAAGATCAAGTACAATGCATAGTTAAATACATTTTATCTAGATATATAGAACTATTTAAAAATGTATATATTATAATTTATTATAAATAGATAGATATATGATCTACATGTACATAGAAAACTCACATGTCCACTGGCAACAATATCATCAACAGAACCATGTCGACGTACACTGTCTGACCTTAGGCCAAGAGTAACATGAAGTATCTCCATCTACAATATATATATATATATATAAATATAATATATATATATATATATATATTGTAGATGGAGATATATATATCATTTAGTTAAAACTAAAATATAAATAATTTTTTTAAAAATTGAATTGAATGTATGTACATGCACACATCAATTGACTTAAATCTGTGAATCAAAAAATGACTTAATTTAGTAGATGATACATACAATCTACACATACAATTAAATTGTTTTCAAAATATCTAGATACATCATACATGTTGAATTATACTTACAATTTAACCTTATATAAACCTCTATAGTTGCCTTAGGATGGCCATGTTGAACCTATCAACATACAATTTCTTGCTTCTGACTTGTTGAGCTTGCTTATCCTCTAGATCTAGAATTGGTTAAACAAGGCCATTCGAATGCAACTATATCTCAGTATAAATAAGGTTTTGCAAATATAATTCAACACATAATTGTCTATTTCAAACAATTTAATTTTACGTGTAGACTGTCATCTACTAGATTTTTTTTTTGAAAATATGTACTTACAAAACCTTAATATCTCATATCTAGATGGGTCTACTCATGCTACTTGGAAGTTACAAGGCATTTAAAGGAGATTCAATCACTCAAGAAAGTGCATGTTAACAACTTCATTGCAACATAAAAACATACACCAAGGGAATGATTTCTAAACAAACTAATTGCAATAATATACCATGAGAAATAATTCATACAAGTACTAACTATATTTTTTGAATAAAACCATCATTGAAAAATCATTATGTAACAACCATACACATGTCCTAGTTTGAGGTTAGGAAATATAACATTAATTGATAAATTTCTCACCACCTCGATGGTAGATTACAATCTGAAATAGTACCAATAAGATTAATGTTTGAAACCCATTTTGATGTGTCATAACTTAAATAGTTGGCTAAGTAAACATTTTAAAATAAGCCTAATTGATTTATGACACTACAATAGTTAAGACAGTTTCAATTGACTCAATATGCATCTTGGTTAAAGATTAGGAATAAATTTTGCGAAGGGAATTATCATGTCCTAGATGTAGAACATAAACATTTTGATTATAAAGGAAAAATGTTTTTTAGATTATCCCTATTGTCTCAAAGATACAAGATAATATATGCTCTTTAAATATATTAAAATAAGCCTAAGGATGAACATTGAGAATTTTATATATGTTATTTTTGTACAGTTATGTTCAAGGACTTGTTTATAGCCATTGTTGATATACAATATTTTTTATTTAATTTTATATGTATCTTATCTTTTCTCTAAGAAATTTTATTTTTCCATGGCCCTATAATGACAATGTGGTCTTTGAGACTTGGTATGGACTAGATTGAGTGCATTTAGGAATTTCTTAAGTATTCCAGAAATACCTCAAAATTTATAGTGCATTTGCTCTATTTAATGATGTAATAATTTTGTGATAAGTCTAAAGATTTAGGTTTTCTAGCTTGCTTGTTGCATAATTTTCCTAAATCCAAAGATTGTGTCACATTTGTAATCAATATCATTCTAGATCTTAGACTTCTTAAGAGTTGAGTTTGAAGTGATTTTTCTCCTGGAATCTCTAAGTATATAATTTATTGATTTAAATAAAAATTATTTTAAAAAATAAAATTAAATGCAATTTGTACATTAAGTTCTTTTCCATATCAAAAGACATAAATGGCCAAGGATTCCCACCAACATTACTACAATTTCATAAGATAATTTTTTTGATAGGAAATTTGCACAACTTTAGTCTATTTTAAAGTAATATGATCATAAGCATGTGTAAATGTAATCTAAGAAACAAGTATCACATAGTGGCTAGTCCTTGTCAAATTGTAAAATGTTTAGAAATAGAAATAATAATCAACTCAATTGCATTCCTCTACAAACTATGGCCCCTTATTTGAATTTATAAGATAACGTAATTTATACACCTAATTTGATTCCTTATGATGACATTGACATTGAAGTCAAAATTGAAAACTCGTTGCATCTAATACATGTAGGAAAATATTATGTAAATGGGGATGAATATGCTCAAAATACTAATTGCTTAGATGGATGTAAAATCATGCCAAGTACACCTAATAATATCAAGACTATTGCCTCTCATGTGGTGACATGGACGAACAAAATGGTAACTTGTTATATCTTTTGAAGAAACACTTTATATTGTTGACGTTAATGAGAAATACTTGCTAAGATAAATCAAGTCTTACTAATGAAAATGGTTTTATCTAATGAATTTGTGTTCATAGATGCATGTTGGAAATCCCCCAAAAGTCCACTTAATTATAAATCAAGCATGAGTGAACATGAAGAAAATTGTAGCATTCAACTTGAAGAAATGACACATGTGGACACCCAAACATGACTCGACAAATGATGATTCAATAGGGCTAGAATTTAGAAATTCATGCAAATACTTGTTGATATTTCCCTACAATATGCTACATCTAATACACATGTTAACAATTTTCTTATTTCTAGTAATGTAGATTTGTATGATCATGTTAATAGTATTGATGCAAAAGAAATTTTGACTCATGATCATGTGGGTGTGTAAATCACATATCTAAGGATCTTAAGGGGGTATATTTGGAGGATTGTTTGTTGATTTGAGCATAGTGATGGAATGTGAACAAATACCTTTGGTTGTTACTATCACACAAAATAGGATGCTTGCTTTCCCTGCCTACATTTTATCATGTTTATTATTTTGATCATGGTGGTTTAAATGAAAGAACATGCATATGGATTAAACATGACAACAATGAGAAATCACAAAGTTCTAACCTTTCATGTGATAGGCATCCTAAAGTTGATCCTAGAGTATGGATTAAATTTGATAGTTGTATAGCTGTATTTAGGCATTTTAGCTATAAAATACAATCAAAATTTAAAAAAAAACTATCATATGAAAGGAGAGATTTTGGACAAACTGTCAAAATTTGTATAGGATTATGATGATATATATATTTGATTTTTATATGATTTACTTATACTAAGGTATGTCATAGTATATGAAAGGCACTTTTGAATAGATAATTGTCATAAAAAAATTGCTTGACTAGCAAGGTTGACTGTCAAATTTAAGCAAGGTTGACTATCAGAATCATAACACAACAACCTTTTCCAGCATCCTCCTTGCTTGTGACAAAATGGGAGCTTTGGAACAGAGTATGTACATCCATTTGAGCATAACAGAAGGGGATTTTTTGTCAGATATTATAGTTGGAAATGTTGTGGTCGATATGTATGCAAAATGTGGAAGCCTACCCAAGGCACATGAATTGTTTGATATATTGACTCAAAGAGATGTCATCTCATGGATGGCAATGATCGTAGGGTATGCACAAAATGGATTTGTTGAAAATGCTTTAGAAAGTTTCAAGCAAATGCAATTGGAAGGTGTAAAGCCAGAAACCACAACCTTCACCAACATCCTCCCACGCAAGCTTGTGACAAAATGGGAGCTTTGGAACGGGTATGGACATCCATCTGAGCTTAACGGAAGGGGGTTTTTTGGCAGATATTATAGTTGGAAATGCTCTGGTAGACATGTATATGCAAAATGTGGAAGTATAGACAAGGCACATCAATTGTTGACAGAATGCCTTAAAGAAATATGGTCTCGAGGTCGGCAATGATTGCAAGGTATGCACAAAATGGATTTGTTAAAAAGGCTTTAGAAAATTTCAAGCATATGTAATTTGAAGGTGTAAAACCACACACCCTTCCCAAGCATCGTCCCTCCCTGTGACAAAATGGGAGCTTTGAAACAGGTATGGACATCCATCATTTAGCATAATTGAAGGGTTCTTTTTGTAGATAATATAGTTGGAAATGCTCTGATTGACATGAATACATAGCAAAATGTGGAAGCACAGAAAATTTTATATACAAAATAAATGCTAGAGAAAGGAGAAAATTTTACATACCTGGCTCGAGGGTGGCGAAGAACTTGGCTGGTGGGAGCTCCTAAGGTTCGGTCACTCTCATCTAGGTTCAGCAGCACTAACTGTCGAAAATGATAGTTAAAACTCATATTAAAAAAAACCTAAACAATTGGGTTCACTCGAACCCCTGTTCACTCGAATACATTATTATATTAATAAAAAATTTGGTTGTGCCTAGGTTCGATCAAAAACCCTATGACCCCGTGGAGATGTAGGGTTTGATCAAATGTATAAGTTTGATCGAATCCTCTTTAGGATTCGATTGAACATTCTTGTTCAATCAAACCTAGTTTTTATTTTTTTTGAAGGCACGGGCAATTTTGTTTCGTCAAAAAAATTGTAACCCATTATTGTATGTTAACCCCAATATAAATGAATCATTTTTAGTCACATAGAACAAGAAAATGTCATAGAACTTTGTAAGAAAATATATAGATAGCATGTGCAAAGTTGTAAGTGGGATCAAATCACGTGTTACCTATTTTTCTTATTTCTTTCACTTTAAGGTAATGTTCATAACACACTCATGTTACATAATGTGACCACATTACATACCGCGAACACATTACATAATGCACTTGCATTATTTGTTCAAAAATTACCCATTTTATTCTTAGAATAGGCTTGAATGACCAAGAATGAGGATTGGACCTCTATTTTACTTCCCAAAGACATTTTTTATATATCATAAAATTTTTAAAATTCAACATTATTAGATTTACTTGTTTTATAATAATATTTTATGAACTACCACCAAAATGCCAATCTACTTCTTAGCTTTCTAATCATATATATTTTTCTATTTTGAACACATTAATGTATTTATTTTCATTTCCTTTTACTAATGTCTTCATTTTACTTAGATACATATGCATTAATTTTTCTTTATATCTTTTGATCTACTTATCAAAATTTTAGAAAATATATAGGATTATTCTATGTTTCATTCTATACACATTAAAAAATAATATTTTTAATTATTTTGTGTAAGTTATGTGATGTGCATGCCCAATGATGTAATTTTTAGGATGCATTCACTTTGAAAAATCAAAATAAAAATATTGAATAAAAATATAAAAAATAAACAACTTGTAGTACTTAGTCTTGACTATATTTCTACAAACCAATTTTAAAAATAACTAACACAACAACAAAAAATAATGGGGTGCACACTAGATACTATGTTATATTTTAGTGATAAACATATGAACATTTTTGTTTGTACCATGCACCCTCTTGATCTTTAACTATTTTTTAAAAGTCTTAGTTTAAAAATTAGATTGAGAGTACAATGATTCTTGTTCTTATCATATGTTAAAACTTTAAGACTACACATTTTGAATTACTCATCAAGTTTAGGTTTAACCACATTTTGTCCCCTTTTTCCATACACTTACCCCAAGAGAAAAAAAAATTGTAGAATTTTTTTATTAAATTATATTATAGGGTGTTTAAATTCTTTAATCACTTGTTTTTTACTATGGTAGTTTACAAATATTAAGTATTTATTAAAATAAAAAAAGTGTAATATCCTATCTTTTAAATGAATTTTTATATATTTATTATAATTATTTTATTTCTTTAGATGGATGTTAACCTATTTTTTATAATTTTATTTTTTTATTTCATAATTATTTCATTTATTATGCTTTTTTAATTCTTTAATTTACTTATCACGTTAAACTATTAGTTTTTGGATTAAAAGGATTAATATCTGGAATTTCAGGAAAATGAAGATACAATTATATATATATGGCATTTATAAATATTTTGAAAGCTTGTGGAGATGAAAAGTGTTTATTTGTATTTTTCTTTCTTTTTGTATTTTCTTTTAACAACTTGTTTAACAAACACAATAATAATCATCTATAACTATTTAGTGTGTTATCTATCTCTAAACCCACACCTTATATCACACAACCTTTTTTAGATCTGAACATTTTATTCTTTTTCATTCTCCACCATTCTACTAGATTGGACACCATCAGACATACGGTCCTATCTACAAATGAGGATAGTGCATGGTTGTGTCAATGGTGCTCAAAAGCTAATGTTTCCATTTTATTGCTTTTCCTTTTTTACTTCACTTCACATATATCTATCCTCCTCCCACATCCAAATGGATTTAAATAATCCTATAAAATATTTATTAAATAAAATAGTAATTGCATGAACACAAAAGTAGACATGTTAGCACTTAAGTACACAAAAATCAGTAGAAATAACTAGTAATTGACATCAAGAAATTTAATTGGAAGACACTACTATAATTTTACAATTCTACATAACATTCACCTAGTATTCACTATTTGTACATTTATCAAGTCTTCCAATCTCTAATCATTGTGAAATATTTGTGGGATTTGACTATCATTGAGGAAGTTCTACTATTCAACCTCCTCAAAGCAAATTCTCAAAGCCCCTATAACACCGCCCATTCTAGATATTAGATTTTTGTAGAAGTTGCAAGATCACAAAGGGTATCGTAATGACCATACAAGACACAAATGAACAAAGAGACATGACTACAATTGTACAACTATGACCAAACTAGATCAAATGAGAACACATGTGGATTAGTTCACAAGAAACAAAATACAAAGATAGAAGTAGAACCCAAAACTATGGTTTCTCTTCTTAATCTAGCATGGACAACACAATTGCATCAAACATAAAACACTATGCGCACTATTCCTTTTATTTATTTCTTTATTTTTTTACAAACGTCCTCTTTTAAAACTCTTTATTTTAGAATTTGACACATACTTTATTATTGTAACATGCTTAAATTTAGATTTAAAAAGAATAGAACACATCTTAAATTAGGAAATAGAGAAAACATGGACTCAAACTTTTAAAGTTTCAAAGTAATCTATTTTTATTTTAGAGTATTTATGGACTTAATTTGTCATTTCATCTCACTCAAAACATCTCTTCCTAAGTTTTAAGTTGAATTTGTTCCTTGCTCTTCTTCTAGTTGAGGATATAGTTGTTTATCAAAAATAGAAATTGATAAATTTGGTTCTCAGGCAACTTTGGTGGAATAGATACCCCTCAATCCTTGACTCTTAGCCAAATAGGTGTTAACCTAAGGCTCGTACTCTCATATGTATAGTTAAATGATTTTGTGGATTTGATATAAAAACCTCCCAAAAATATTAAATATAATTATGATAACCATAAAATATATTAAATACTTAATTGATTGTATTTATTAATTAAAATAAATTTGAAACTTATATTTATTTAATTTTATTTATTAATTAAAATAAATTTAAAATTCTTAGATAATTTCAAAATAAGCCCAATGCTCGCAATAGGAAGAAACTCAGTATTTAGCCACTGTTAGAACCACCACATAAATGGCCCGCTTAGCACTAAGCATCTTGAGTACACTCACTTTTAGAGCGTTTCAAGTTTACAACCATATTTGATTCTCAATGTACTGCATAGGCACGTCTATTATGGTTCAGCAACGAGAAATGTGTGGCAATGTATTCAATTTAATATATTCCATTAAATATTCATGCTTTAAGCGTGTGAATAGTAAGTATATAAGTATGTAGAGTGGAGTTTATTAAAAAAATTCACTCAATCGTGAGAAGGGTAATTTCTTGTGACTGAAAAAAATCAATATGGGAATTCTATGACTGTTATGAACAATGTATATATATATGGAGAGAAGGGTTGATATAGTTTTGGAAATGTCTGATGTAGAAAAGATTACAGAAACTCTTTTAAAAAATAATTCAATCTTCACATTTAGGGTCGAAAATGTATGGATGGATGAATGGATGAATATTCTTGTGAAATTGCAGCATATTCATTTGTGTTTCACAAAGAAGGGATCACTCCGCCCACCCACTGTAAACAGCCGGTGAGTTACAACTCACCGGCTGTACGGAATTCTCGACTGGCCTGCCCAAAAAACTTCGACTATCAACCACAACCATCAACTGCTGTCAACTAGTTCTGCTGTACGGTTAGTCGAAGGATTTTCGACAGATTTCATGGCTCCATACAGACTTGGTCTTTTACAACGCACCGACTGGTTAAGCCCTTCCCACTCCACCACCCACTTCGCACTCTCTACCTCATATCACAGTCCCTAGTAACGTCTTTTGCTAGTTGCTAGCATTCAATGACAGAGCATTGAGTGAAACTGGTGCTAGTTGGGAAACTCCAGTGGAAAATGGCCCACATAGCATTCTATGAGTGTTATCCCAAACTCCAAATATCTCCTCCATTAGATGTGGATATGGGTCTTATATAAACACGCATATTTAATTTTTATTTTTGACGTTATTTACTCATTATGGCAAATTTGTAAATACATTATTTTTTTTCGATGATTGCAATGGTCATGTCCTAAACGTATCAAGATACCATGTTGAAGTAACAGACTTCCCTCTCTCAGAAATGAAAGAAGATATTGCGGTCTATACATGACCAAATTAACTCACACTAAAACTTCAAAACTTACACGTCGGCATAGTGCTCAGGTTTCTTCTTTTAATGTGACATTGCCTTTGATATTTATAATTTCCATGTCTAAAAGAATTACCATTTTATTATTACTTATTTATATTTAATGAGCTTCAAATATTGTTCAATATATCGCATTTGGTATCACTCCGAATGTATGGAATCTGTGAAAGCCATTTTGGGCGATATGAAAAACATGTTTTGACTCTTCTACAACCAAATAAATTCCAATATCTTTACATTTACATATGGTCACGTTTGGTGTTGATTGTTCCATGATATATTTCATAGTGAAATGATACATGTTTGAGTTGTTTGTTACACTTCATTTGTGAATTCTTTCTTGTACTGCGTTAGTTTAGATTGGTGTCGATTATTTCCCTCTTTAAACAGTCAACGGTTTGGACTTTATTAAATGGTTATTGTAAAAGTGTGACCTTCATAACAGCTTTGGTCATCTTTTGAGGGAAGCGTAAATAAATCCGTCAAAATGTTCCTAAAACACTGATGGGGAGCTTCACCAATACAAACACCTTTCTAAGAAAAAATAAAAGAGACTATCAGCATAGGTGCACCGTTGTTGATTGTGCTAGCATTGTTAGAAAAAGTAAAGCATAGTTTACAAATGTGCACTTTACTGAATGTTCCCGGAATGCATTATATTTTCCCACCATTGCATTGGTCCATTGCAATATAATATAATGTAAATATGTGTCATATTCCCCATGATCACATTGTATTATAACAAACCTTATAGTCCACATTTATTCCAAATATATTACAAATATATTTTAACACCACATTTTGTATAAGCAACAGATGTCTCCAATCGCTACACCTTTTGGCCGATTAAACTCCTTCATGGGTTTTTAAAGGAGAACTTTCCCCCCTCCAAAGGCAGCAAAAAAGATACATTCCTCTCTGCAATAAGAAATAACAGGAGCAGCATCATATACAGCCAAAGAATAATTCCAGGGCTCTGCCGCAGCAAGACACCATACACAGCAAGGTACGTCATAATACTCTTACTCCATTAATAAATGCTTTACCTGATTTGTATGCATATACCTTGCATCTAACGAATAATGTACTCTGATTTCTGAGAATAAATGTGTAAAAGATATCTTGGTTCAGATTCGAATAGGCATTAGGATTAATAAGTGTATTTCATGACTTAGTACTCTAAAATCGGTTCATTATGTTAATTAGAGTAATTCAAAGGTATGCCATATATCATTACTGTATTATATGCTTCATGATTACCTGAGATAGGGAATAATGCTTGGAAAACATGTTGAATCATGAGATTAACATATAACCTCATATGAGATGGTGAGTCTGAGATGTATAGTAGCCAACATGGGTATGTTTTGTCCCTTGTCTCAGTAGGAGCAATGGCACCCCTTGGACAAGTGGAAGTGGCCCTTGTCTCAGTAGGTGCAATGGCACCCCTTGGACAAGTGGATATGGCCCTTGTCTCAGTAGGTACAAAAAGGTACCCCTTGGACAAGTGGAAGTGGCCCTTGTCTTAGTAGGTGCAATGGCACCCCTTGGACAAGTGGATATGGCCCTTGTCTCAGTAGGTACAAAAGGTACCCCTTGGACAAGTGGAAGTGGCTTTTGGCTCCAGTTGGTGAAGAAGTCACCCCTCGTGCCAAAGGATTAATAGTGGACCCATGATTGGCCAAAGGGCATCCTTTCACCTCATCTCATATGAAGTTAAGAGTTAATGCATGGATAGTGATGATAAATATATATATACTAATAGAGATCATGACATTAATGATAAAGAATATCATAGTGAACTTAAGAGGAATATATGAAATATAAGTGATAGAGAATGCGTATTGAAAGTAATCACAAAGATTATGGATACAAGATAGAAAATGATAATTGATGTTAATTATTGAAAATCGAAAGGCAATGTTCTTATGTGATTGAATATATCATTTATCTATTGCTATAATTGAAATTAAGAAAGTTTGGTATAATAACGTTCTCTTTGCAAGTTGGAAATGTGTTCAAAGTTTTGAAAATGTTGACTTGTGACAAGGGGACATTACACTGGTATCAGAGCGGTCTTCCTGCCATCCTGTGAAGTAATCTTATGCAAGCATACACTAGAAGGAACCGCCAACTACTAGAAGAAAAAATGAACAACGAAATGAGGGCCTTCATGGAAGCCACTACTAAGGCCATGATGGAACGAAATGAAAGAATCACCAAAGCCATGATGGATCAAGGTGAAAAGACAACCCAAATGATTTTAGAGGCACTCCAAAAGGTGGGTGACACTACGGATCATCCAAAAACCCACTCAACCAATGGAAAGGAAGTAGCCTCTAACCAAGCTGAAAACAGTAATTCTTCATCAAGCACACGAGTTCCACTACCACCCTTCTTACCAAGCGAAGACAATCCAATAATGACAAATGACATCATCCAAGAGATGAGCACTGAAGACATGATTAGAGCCTATGCAAACTTAGATCTCGAACTAAGAAATCTTGTATCCTTCAGTGAATTTAGCAACTCCAAAAGGAATGAACTAGTGAGAAAGGAAAAGAGACCCATCAACAAAGATTTGAAGCAAAAGACTAATAAAGTAATCCTTCCCAACTTTGACGGGACAAGTAAAATCACTCCACGTGCATGGCTAGAAAAATTAAATGATTATTTTCAACTTAGTCCCATGACCGAAAAAGATGCCCTTCAATTCGCCATTCTACACTTAGAGGGCTTGGCGTATGAATGGTGGCATCATGGAAAGCACACACAAGATCATGAAACCGTTAAATCCTATGAGGAATTTTCTAAAAGGTTCCTTAAAAAATTTGAACGCAGGCATCCTAAGCAAGATTTTAAGGACTTAACCCAAGTAAGGCAAAGAGGGACAGTGGACAAATATGTGAATGAATTTGAGGAAATAGCCCTCCGAGTTTCAGGGATGGAGAAGGGGAGGCTTACATTTCTATTCATCCAAGGCTTGAATGAAAAACTAAGAGGATTAGTGGGCGCACTTAACCCACTACACTTGATGATACCATAGAAATGGCCACCCAACTAGAACAAAACCAAACCCCTGAACCATTTACTAAACCCTTCCATAAGAAAGGAAGGTTTGATAAGACATACCACCGCAAAGATGAGAGGAAGGATAAAAAGCTATGTTTTACATGCGGAGCACCATGGACACTAGGACACCTATGTCACAAGCTACAAGATTTAAAAGAGAAAGGGCTATGTTTCAAATGTAAAGATAAATGGGAATGAGGTCACAAATGCAGGCAAGCTCGCATCATTGAAGCCTTAACCTATGAAGAGGAGGAAGAAAATCGGACAAAAAGGAGAAGGTATGAACCTGAAGAGAAAGTCACCCTAGCTGCTATATCTAAGGTATCTAAGCATCATCCATTTAGAATTAGGTGCCACCTAAATGGTAACAAAATCACAGCTTTAGTAGATAGCGGAGCTACTCACAACTTTATAGATGAGACTTTAACCAAAAGAATGAAGCTAAACCCCCAAGAATTTGAAGGATTTATAGTATCCCTAGCAGATGATTCCACAAAAGAATGCTCAAGAATGCTACCACAATTAGGATTATCCATAGGGAGACACCCCTTCCAAGATGACTTCTATGTGGTAAACATGGGAAACATGGATATGATTTTAGGCATGCCATGGCTACACTCCCTAGGTAAAGTCACCATAGATTTTCCAAAATTAGAAATCTCTTTTGAAAAGCAAGGAGAAAGGATCACCCTTCATGGGCTATCTGATGGGTCACCTAGAGTTATCTCATGCAAACGAATGGCGAGAACTTTTAGACATAATCAAATAGAATGGGCAGCCCAATGCATGATCCTAGACAAGTCAACTCCATTAGGGAAAAACATTCACATAGATATGCAACCTATCCTAAGAAAACATAAGAAGGTATTCAATGACATACCACTGGGTTTGCCTCCCAAGTGGGGTTTTGAACACATAATTGAAATGGAAAGAAATGCAAAACCTGTTATTACTACCCCTTACCGACACCCCCAAAAATTCAAAGAAGAAATAGAGAAGACCATTAACAAACTCCTAGCAATGGGCCATATACAACCAAGTTCTAGCCCTTTTGCCTCATCCGTAGTACTTGTGAAAAAGAAAGATGGCACTATGAGGATGTGCATTGATTATAGAGCCCTAAATAAACAAACCATAAAAAATCGTTATCCAATCCCAAGAGTAGATGAACTAATTGATGAGTTACACGGGGCTAAATACTTCTCTAAGATCGATCTTCTCTCCGGGTATCATCAAATAAGAATGAGGGAAGAGGACATACCCAAAACAGCATTTCGATGTCATTATGGTCACTTCGAGTTCCTAGTTCTACCTTTTGGGCTAACCAATGCCCCGGCCACCTTCCAGTCTTGTATGAACCATACCTTTCGAAAACAACTCCGAAAATTCCTCCTAATTTTCTTTGATGACATACTAATTTATAGCAAGACATGGGAGGAGCACCTTAAGCACATAGAGGAAGTATTATCCATACTTGAGCAAAAGTCCCTTTATGCCAAAATCTCCAAGTGCGAGTTTGGGATGGAAGAAATCTTGTATTTAGGTCACAAGATTAGTGCAGAAGGTGTCAAGGTTGACGAAGAAAAAATTAAAGCCATAAAGGCATGGCCTAGACCAAAAACTCTAACCCAACTGTGACGATTTCTAGGGCTCTGCAGTTACTATAGGAGATTTGTAAAGAATTTCTCCCGGATAGCAGCTCCCTTGTCAGACCTAACAAAAAGGGGATTATTTCAGTGGAATGATGCAGCGGAGAGAACATTTGAGGAGTTGAAACATGTCATGAGTACATGTCCGGTTTTAGCTATACTTAACTTCTCCTTGCCCTTCGAGTTGGAATGTGATGCCTCTGATGAAGGAATTGGGGCGGTACTAATGCAAAATAAGCATCCCATAGCATTCGAGAGCCGCAAGCTGACAATCGCAAAGAGACTTTACTCTACTTACAACAAAGAAATGTTGGCAATCATGCATGCTTTAGCCAAGTTCTGATAGTACCTAGTATGTGGAAAGTTTATAGTCCGGACGAATCATAACAGCTTGCAGCATTTTCTAAAACAGCGTGATCTTAATGATAGGCAACAAAAATGGGTGAGTAAAATCCAAGCCTATAACTTTGACATCACTTATGTGAAGGGGAAAAATAATGTGGTCGCCGACGCACTCTCTCGAAGACCTTTCATATGTGCCATGACAAGCATTTCACCAGATTGGAAAAACATCCTCATAGCTGACTATGCTAAGGATCCTCTCACCATAAGTATACTTGAGGGTAACTTACCAAATGATGAATTCAAAGTCCAAGATGAACTTTTACTCTATAAGAACCGGGTTTATGTGACAGCTGAATCTAAGATAAAAGGGAAAATCCTTAGAGAATTCCATGATCAACCTCTAGCCGGACATCAAGGTTATTACAAAACCTACAAGCAGGTTAGAGAAAGGTTTACATGGAAAGGACTAAAGAAGGATGTGTTGAAACATGTGCAAGAGTGTGATACTTGTCAAAGGAACAAAGTGGAACAAACCCATCCAGCAGGGCTACTACAACCCTTACCCATTCCACAACAAAAATGGAGTAGAATATCCATGGACTTCATAACCGGCCTGCCAAGAGCACAGGGCAAAGATTGTATATATGTGGTCGTAGATAGACTCACAAAGTATGCACATTTCATGGCTATCACTTCCGAATATAAAGCCCCTCAAGTAGTAGATATGTTCTTTAGAGAAATTTTTAGACTCCATGGTTTACCTGACACCATAATCAGTGATCGTGATAGCCGTTTCATGAGTTCCTTCTGGCAAGAATTGTTCAGATTATCTGGAACGGAATTGACCCCCAGTACTAGTTATCATCCACAAACGAATGGTCAAACCAAAATTGTGAATAAATGGATTGAGGGATACTTACGAAACTATGTCACTGGGCACCAGAAGACGTGGATTAAGTGGTTACATCTGGGTGAATATTGTTATAATACAACACATCACATGTCAATCGGTATGAGCCCTTTCAAAGCTCTATATGGATATGAAGCTACTTCATTTGGAAGCCTAATTCTCCAAGAAAGAAGAGTTCCAAAAGCCAAGGATTTTGTTCAGCAACATGAAGACATTATGAGAGCTCTCAAAGATAATTTACATCATGCTCAAAATCAACAGAAAATATATGCTGACCGGAAACGAATAGAAAGGACATTTGAGATAGGAGACAGAGTATTTCTAATATTGCAACCCTATAAACAATCTTCCATAAGATCTAGCGGTGCTGAGAAGCTTAAACCCCGATTCTATGGGCCTTATAAGGTACTAAGGAAAGTTGGAGAGGTAGCATATGAATTAGATTTGCCTTTGAGTAGCAAGATCCACAATGTATTTCACGTCTCCTGACTTAAGAAAGTACTTGGTCAAAAGATCACCCCAAGTGAGGAATTACCTCCTCTCGATGATGAAGGACAATTAGTCCTAGAACCAGAAAAAATATTAAGCAAAAGAGAGAGAAAATTAAGGGGTCGAACTAGCATAGAGTATCTCATCAAATGGAAAGGATTAACCATAAGTGATGCTACTTGGGAAGAAGAGGATATTCTTTATCATCCAAATCTTAATTGCTTGAGGACAAGCAATCTTGAGCAGGGGGGACTGTCATATTCCCCCATGATCACATTGTATTATAACAAACCTTATAGTCCACATTTATTCCAAATATATTACAAATATATTTTAACACCACATTTTGTATAAGTAACGGATGTCTCCAATCGCTACACCTTTTGGGCGATTAAACTCCTTCGTGGGTTTTTAAAGGAGAACTTTCCCCCCTCCAAAGGCAGCAAAAAAGATACATTCCTCTCTGTAATAGGAAATAACAGGAGCAGCATCATATACAGCCAAAGAATAATTCCAGGGCTCTGCCGCAGCCAGACACCATACACAGCAAGGTACGTCATAATACTCTTACTCCATTAATAAATGCTTTACCTGATTTGTATGCATATACCTTGCATCTAACGAATAATGTACTCTGATTTCTGAGAATAAATGTGTAAAAGATATCTTGGTTCAGATTCGAATAGGCATTAGGATTAATAAGTGTATTTCATGACTTAGTACTCTAAAATCGGTTCATTATGTTAATTAGAGTAATTCAAAGGTATGCCATATATCATTACTATATTATATGCTTCATGATTACCTGAGATAGGGAATAATGCTTGGAAAACATGTTGAATCATGAGATTAACATATAACCTCATATGAGATGGTGAGTCTGAGATGTATAGTAGCCAACATGGGTATGTTTTGTCCCTTGTCTCAGTAGCTGCAATGGCACCCCTTGGACAAGTGGAAAGTGGCCCTTGTCTCAGTAGCTGCAATGGCACCCCTTGGACAAGTGGAAGTGGCCCTTGTCTCAATAGGTGCAATGGCACCCCTTGGACAAGTGGATATGGCCCTTGTCTCAGTAGGTACAAAAAGGTACCCCTTGGACAAGTGGAAGTGGCCCTTGTCTCAGTTGGTGCAATGGCACCCCTTGGACAAGTGGATATGGCCCTTGTCTCAGTAGGTACAAAAGGTACCCCTTGGACAAGTGGAAGTGGCTTTTGGCTCCAGTTGGTGAAGAAGTCACCCCTCATGCCAAAGGATTAATAGTGGACCCATGATTGGCCAAAAGGCATCCTTTCACCTCATCTCATATGAAGTTAAGAGTTAATGCATGGATAGTGATGATAAATATATATATACTAATAGAGATCATGACATTAATGATAAAGAATATCATAGTGAACTTAAGAGGAATATATGAAATATAAGTGATAGAGAATGCGTATTGAAAGTAATCACAAAGATTATGGATACAAGATAGAAAATGATAATTGATGTTAATTATTGAAAATTGAAAGGCAATGTTCTTATGTGATTGAATATATCATTTATCTATTGCTATAATTGAAATTAAGAAAGTTTGGTATAATAACATTCTCTTTGCAAGTTGGAAATGTGTTCAAAGTTTTGAAAATGTTGACTTGTGACAAGGGGACATTACAATATGTATTGGTACCTTGCAAAACAAGGGCTGCGTTGCAGCTGCAGTCCCTGCTTAAAGCTTCGCAAAAGAGACTGCAGCAATTTATCTTTTTGCAAAGCTTGAAAATGCTATATAGTTCTGCTCCTCACATTTTTATTTGCATAAATTGTATATTGAAGGCATGTCTTCTGACATGCTAACCATGTTTTATATAAGTTTGATATTATTTAAGACTACCACATTATCCTTCTGTAAGAAGGATAAATAGAGAAGTTGGATATGTCAAATAATGAGCTTAGCCATGCTCTATGGGAACTGCAGCTCTCTAACCAAACATACTTTAGTGGCCTATCCTCTTGACTGTAGAAATAGCTCTAAATGTATAAATAGCTCTTGGGTCACTAAAATATGGGAATCTTACAGAGCAAACCAAAATATTGATTTTTTCATTGAAATGTCTTAAAAGAAATCATAACAACCTAAGCAATGGAGGGAATACACGGTATTCTACCTTAAAATGATAGAAGGGGGCATTCTATCAATATATAATGGTTGCTCAATTTTGACACATTTCAATAGCTACCTTTAATATCAAGTTCACTTAAAACAAGAAAGAAATTCAAAAGCAACCTTTATAATGCTTATTAGACACTAGGTATCGTGTTCGTCTAGCTAATAAGCAAAGCATATTCAAATATATGACAACAATAAGAACTTACTAACAAATCACAATCTTTTATCGACTCACAATATTAAAAACTAGAAACTTGTTTGGAGATAGTGAATATATAAGATGATCAGAATGTCAGGATCTATTACTGAAGTTAAACTCATCTTTAGATGCAAGAAGAAATTATCCTCCCAAAAGAACTATCTTTGATGTTCTTCTCTTGGATTATATTGATGGGTAAGAAAATGCACAAAAGGGTGGGTTAAAACTTAAATACATTTTAAGCTACTTATCCATTGTGTGCAAGCTATTCTAAAAACATCATCTAGATGTTGATAGATGCCTAAGTGTTTAAACAATCAGATTCAAGGTATTCTAAAAACATCATCGAGATGTTGATAGATACTTAAGTGTTTAACAAATCAGATTTAATTATTGATAGTTGCATGCAGTAGGCATTCATATGGTGCACACATCTAAGAAAAATGGTTATTATTTATATATATTACTGGTATCCAAGCATGTTTTTTCATCACATCAACTTTTAAACAAGTCATATAAAAAACATAAACAATTTTTTTAATTAAGACTACAAAATTTAAAGTTGAAGAACAACAAAAATGCAAAGTTGTAGTATAGAAACAAATCACAATGCAAATATAATACTTGATTCTAATTAAAGCATTCCTTTACAAAGCAATATGGGAATGACTCCTTGAAATAGATCAATTTATACAATTGCACTATATATTGAATAATTCTCAATGAACACGTACAATATCCTCTACTCGTAACATTATAATTTAATGACAAAGAGTAACAAAAAGGACACTATATTTAGTAATCCAATCACACATGATATACTCTGATTCATCATTATTTGGAAAATTATGAGATTGGAAAAAATAAGAAAAAATTTATGCATCTATGAAACACAGATGGAAAAACAAGTTACATTATATACAATTGATAACAACTATTTGTTGTTCATACCTAATCCCCTATAAAATGTTTGAAAAAGTCAACATAAGATGTGTCAAAAATAAAGAATATTCTTGTTATGGAGTAAAATGTGTACCCTTGCTTATCATGACCTATTTTGACACCTTTTGGAACGATAAACAATTAAATCTCAATCCTGATGAATAAACCTAACAAAATAAACTTAGGAATGGTCTAATCCCACCTCATTTGGCACTCTTCAGAGTTTGTGGGGCACTGATTTGTTTTTATTCATTGTTAGTGAGCGGGAATGCATATAAGAATGAGTCTTGTTATTTATTTTATACCTATCTTGTTATGACAAGATTAAGGGTACTTTCCTTATGCTTCAAGATGAATTAATCTCCTAGATGCACACATATTCTTCATGGTTGGAAAAGCTCTTTGTATGGATGTTATGATGCTTGTTTGTAGGTCTTGAAGGAAGTTCAAGCCTTCATCTTCTATCTTCTTATTGGTGCATGGTCTTGACTCACCTACTCCAACTAGGGTTTCATATCTTATGGTAATCTTTATCATTTACATTCATTCTTTCAGCGTTTATTATAGATCTTGCCTCTTCCCTCCTAGGGCATGCATTCTTGGATCTCTAATCCTTGTTGTAGTGGAGGTAGAAACACCAACATAGGGTTTGACTAAGGTGAGACCCTAAACATAGCACAACCCTTTTCCCTTCTTGTTTACATCCATGTCACATCTGGAAGAATTAGATGATAATAAGCTACATGAAGGAGGAAGACACACAGGTGAAGGCACCAAGATCCTGACATTTTGCAAAACCCTAATTTGGATCTAGTGCACCCAGTGCCTTGGTACTTCTCTGCTCCCAAACTTAGATTCCTATTTTGTAATGTCTAGACTAATCTCTGCTATCCTTTAAAAATTCTTGTGTATGTTTCTAACAGTTGTTTATTGGTTAATCTTGCTCTATTAGAGTTTAGGTTTTTACCTAGTTTCGTTGGTTGAATTTGGTTGATACTCCTTTTATACAACAAAGGGACAAAACCCCTATAGTTTGGCTCTCCTTCACAAGGTAGAAGATAAACTTGGTTTGTGTTCCAATGTTGATAGAAGAGGGCTTGACCTAGTTTAACCTTTTAGGCTAAGTCTCCCTTTTCCATCCAACATTTTGGTGAACCTGACGTATCTTACACCTTTGCATCCTTCTTCATCTAAATATAATTTGTGTTTGTTGTCCTAGATCTAATTAAGATTTGTTTTATTCATCATTTGTGTACTTACATACATTTCTTTTTGCACTGATTCATTATTAGGGTAACAAAAACCTTGCATTTCTTGAAAATCTAGCTAGTATTGAACCTAGGGTTTGTAGATTAGTGTGTTGTTTCAGATCTTAGTGAAATTAATTGGTGGATTAAATTGATTTCATTTGTTGTACCTTATCTTTCCTTGTGTTTAGAACATTCTTACATCTTGGTATTTGAAAATTTGAAAATCAACCATTTGATTTAGGTGTAGAAAAAGTATTTTTGTCACATTGTCTATATGTCATAAGTATAGATCATCATAGCATGATATAAATTTCTAATTTTTGAATCAGATCTGATTGGTATTACATTAATTACTCATTTCATAGTCATATATTTTGCATTTACACTTCTTCATTATTAGGGTTTTTCAAAAATCTTGCATTTTTAAGAAAGCCTAGCTAGTCTTCAAGCCTAGGGTTTGTGATTAGTGTCTTGTTTCAGATTTTGTTGATGTTATTTTCTTAAAAAATCTAATTTTAAATTGCTTTATAATATCATAAATATCATCTTGTGTTGAAATTTGAAAGATAAAGCATTCTTGAATTGTTAGATTTAGTGTTTGATTTGAATATGAACATTGTTTAAATAAAATTGAGCTTGAGTAGAGGTGAATTTGATCAAAAGGTTTACTATTGCATTATATGTGTTTACAGTTGATAAAAAGAGGAAAAAAATGACTCATTTAAACAAAAAGTCAACCTCTTCTTTCATCACATCATTCATTTGTTCTTTGTGTGCATCTTGTGTGTCACTAAAGCTTGTAAACACTTTATGAGTTTTGTGACCCAGTGCCCTGATTCTAACACCTTTGTGCAAAGAAGTCATCGAATTATGGTTTCTAATGCTTTGAATAGCACTGATATTGACACATCGAAACCCCAATTTGTGAGTCCAATCACATAAGAGGTTCCATCACCTCTTCATGATAACCCTATTTCACATATCCCAGAAGCATCAACGTTTCATGAAACTATCGACATAGAGGACCTCGTGGCTCATGTTCATGTAGATTAAATTCAAAGATTAGACACTGAGTTGGATAATTTTTAATAATTTGTAAGCTTGAAACATATAGCTGAGGAGGCCATCCCTTTTGTTGAGAGCCTAAGAAGTTTATTGCTTGAAGGACAAGAGGGACAAGAAGTCTTGCATGGCCTAGCTCACATAGTGCACAATTTAACATTATATCTGCATCTAGTTGCATGCAAATCATCACTACTGTGACTTCTTCAAATCAAATAGGGACTCAAGTGTTGGCACCCATACCAACACTCCCTATTCCTACACACACTTCCACTATTCTCACCACAACTACATAACCAAGTAATAGTGCTACCACATGTGTTGGGTTATCTACTAAGAATCACGTTCGTCATTATAGTGTCATTCCTTTAATTATCCAAGTACTACACCTAGTGTCACCCCACCTACATCAAATCAATCTAAGCCTAATATAACTTTCCAAAAATCCAATCATACAATGTCGCAGCCTATGGTTAGCCATGTTCATTCATACCAATCTCAACCTAGTGTTGAAGTGTTGTCATTGATGTCAAAAGAAAGAGAATGTTGAAATGTTGTCATTGATGTAGATTTGTGTCTAAGGCAGAGAAGAAATGAAAAGGAGAAAAAGTTTCTAAGGTAGAAGAGAAGAAAAGTTTCTAAGGCATGAGTTCTGCCTTTAGTCAGCAAAAAGTTCTGTCCACAAGCTTGTAAGTTTGCCGACAACTAGTTTTTCTGATTCCAAGTTGGGGGATGAAAATTAGATAAAGAAAAATCTAAGGCAAGAATTATTTTTGCCTTTGGTTAGCAAAGTCTTCAGTTTGCAAAATGGTTCGTCAGTTTCTTAGTTCGTTGATTTTTTAATTCATCAACAAAGGCATGGTATTGGAAGTTTGAAAGAAAAAGCTTGTAGTTAAGTTATTCGAAAACTTTTGTTTTACGAACTAGTTTATTAGTTTCTTAGTTCACCCATTTGATGATTTGCCGAAAAAGGCATGGTGATGGAAGTTTGAAAGAAAAAGCTTGAAGTTAAGTTATTAGAAATATATTTATCAGAAAAAAAATTTGTATATACCTAAAAATGACACAACTCTATCCAAATAAATATTCTTAATATTTATTTAAGTCTAATTCCTCTATCAATAAATAAATTTATTTATTTGATTCACATTCTTCCAACAACTAAATAAAATTATTTATTTAATTAAATTCCCTAAATTCCTCCAACAAATTAAATATGACCAATTATTTAATTAGTTCTTCCAAAATTATTCTAAATTAAATAATACCCATTATTTAATTGTTTCTTCCAATAATATCTTCTCTAAATTTAAATAAATCAAATATTTATTTAAGTTGTCCATTTCTTCTAAAAATTGAGTTATCTCTAAATATAATTCAATCCTTGTGCACATGCAATTGAATATTCCAAATATTTAATTAAGCTAAAATATCTTCTCGTCCTCATGCAATCTTTATCCTCTAGTACAAGTTAGTTAACCCTTCTATCTATTTTGTTAATTGATTTATCTCTTCAGTTAACTCTTTCTTCTATTCCATTAATTCCTCTCATGCAAAATAGAGCAAGACACGTCTTCTTTCTAGTCGCGCACATCTCTCAACCATTCTATACCGTTGATCTTCTTGTTCTTTCTATACCATTGATCTTCTCTCTCTCTCTCAAGTTTATAAGTACAACCCTATTCCTCTATTTCTATCATCCAACCATTTAGTAAACTTACTTTGCAGGAATTATAGCACGCCTTTGGCACCAAACCATTCTATAGCTTGTGATCACCCTTTTATCATTACAATTGTGTTGAAGAATCTCTTCATTGCAAACCTATCATAGCCATTCCCACTTGACATCTTGGAAAATAGCAAGGAAGTGCACCTCCTGAGGGCCATATTCATACACAAGATTATTTGAGATATGTGACCAATGGAAGCCACGAAGTAAAGAGGTTTGCAAAGTTTTGTTTCTTTGTTTGTTTGATCTTCTTTGTTTCTATATTTCATTGAGTTATTGGGTATTATTGATATCATTGATATTATTGCATAATTTTCCTTTAATATTTAACCCAAAAATAGAGTTTCTATGCATTAGGAAACCATACACAGGAGGATTATGTGCATCTAATCAATTCTAACCATACATAGGAGGATTTTGTGGGTATGTGTTATGTAGAAATAAATGTGATTTTATGTTTAGTGGGTCTATCTTTCTGGGTGAAAACCAATAAGTATACAGAATAGGGAGTGTTACTTTTTGCTTTGAAAGTAACTTGTAGAGTAGAATATAGGAAGGTGAAGTAGAAAAGGACTCTCAAGTTGTCGTTAATGTGGTTAAAAATGGTTAGTGTTCAAATTGGAAATTGAGATCGATCAAGTAGAACAAGTGTTATTGTTGCAATCAAAATTTGTTCTTTCCAAACATTTCATTACTATAGATTGCAAAACAAATTGGAAATTGAGATTGATCTTAGAATTAGTGTTATTGTCACAATCAAAATCTCATTCTTTCCAAATATCTCATTGCTATAGATTGCAAAAGAAGGAGGCTGATTTTATGGCCAATCAAGAGGATTTTACCTTGTTAGAAAACAAGGAGATTAAAAATTGTGATAATTTAGCCACTATCATAGATTTGGATAGGCTAACCAAGGAGGTTATTTAATGTGGTTTAATGTTATTATGAATGAATGGGTATGCCTTATGAATTGAAGGATGTTATTAAGGGAGAAGGTAGCTTGCATGATGAAGTACATTCAATAGGAGATATGAAAGGTGATAGGTAATAATGTTTGGTGGTGTCATGCTACGTATAGGTGCTTATTGTAGTGTAATTCTGATATGTGTGGCTAGATTTTATGGATTGGCTTGGTGGTAGGCACAAGGATTTGGTTGTTAGTTTGTTAGATTTTATATTTATCCATGGTGAAGAGCTAGTTGTCACATGGGACTTTTAAGGTGAGGCTTAGTCTCAAACCATTATCTTAGCTAGATTTTTAATTGTGATGAGGTGATTCTTTTGTGGCTTGTGAAGGCTATTTTAGGTGAAGAGGGTTTTACTAATAATGGTCATTTTAGAACATGAGCTATGATTCTAGCAAAGTTTAAGGAAATTTTTGAAAAGGTTTGGTGGTAAATGTAGAAATTAGGGAGTTCTTAATGGAGCTACTTATTTAGGTTGAGGGTAATAGGGATGTCAAGGAAGGTGAGTTGTTTTCTAGAGAGCCTAAGCATGTGTTAGGCAAGCATAGACATCAATCCCCTAGTGTGGTGTTGGAAGCTTCAATAATGTAGTTGCAGGAGGATGTGCATGTTCATTGAGAGTAGATAACAAGATATTAGAGTTTTCTTGGGACTTGAAATAAATCCTTGCTACTACTATGCTTTTTTATTTAGTGAGTTGTAATTTAAAGGAGGCAGTCAAAATGTTTACCTTCATTAGCCAATTTGAATTTTTTTGAGAGATATACAACAACACTATCATTCTCAAAATGAAGATCACTAATGGAAAAACAACCTTGATTGAAGCCATATTGCCCACTTTTATAATTTAATATATGAGATAGTGGACTTCTTATTTATTAATAGATATGTTTTGTTGGATTTATGGTTTTTAAAAATAATTTAAGTTTGTTAAATCTAGCAACTTTAGCTAAATTCTAGGTAGTTTCTAAGTTTACTAGGTTTAAATGTGTACTACTTCATTTGCTTAGATATCTTCCTATATGAACATTTTCTATTTCCCAACTTAATCTTATTTTAGATTAGGAATATAGCCTAATTAGGACACATTTAGAAATTTAGATAAACGGAACAATAACACTAACTTATAAAGCATGTAAGTCATATTATAAATTTTGAAATGTAAATATAAAGCATGTGACTAATAATAAGAACGTCTCTAAGATATAAAACATAAGTACATACATATAATGTCCAAATATAAAACATGTGACTCATAATAACAATGTCTCTAGATATAAAAGTTCATGTGACTCATAAAAATGTCTCTAAGATAAAATATAATAACATGTAAGTCATAATGTCCAAATGTACTATAAATATAAAACATCTAAATCATAATAACAACTCATGAACGTCTCTCTACAAGTGGACTAAGCCTCGCTCTGTCTCCAGCTGTGTATCGAGTCGTGACATCTTGATCCTTGATTGGAGCCCTCGACTGATCCATGACCTAAGCGCTGTGCTGAGTTATGGGCCGGGATCTGCACATGAAACACCATAAAATTTTCAAATTCTATATATATGTACATGTACAAATATAATTTGTTTTGATTTTAAATAAATAAATAATAGTTGACAAATCTAGATTACCTGACATACACGGTCTGCATCATGTAGAGGAGTCTCAATAGAAGCATGACCAGATCCTGCAACTTATAAAGGACATGTGTTCATACAATATATAAGCATATGTGTATTTAGTTAGAAAACTTACATACACTTGATTTTTGTATGTAGAAAGTTAACTTGATATATATATATGTACACTTAAATCAAACTTATATGTACATGTGATATATAGACCTAGTTTTTAAATACCTCATGATGATTACTAGGATCACTAGCATGATGCAAATCTCCATATCCAGGTTGTAAAACAATAGCTTGTATCTAATACACATGTACATTTAAGATTGTAATCAAGAGTCAGAGCTTCAATGTATGTGATTTTGTTTAAAATTGAACTTATAATTTTTAAATATATAATTTATGAATTTAGATTATAATTTTTAAATAAATTATACCTTATCTACACCAGCAAAGGCCCTCCCAATCCCACTGAGGTCAGAATCATAGAGAGACAATGATACACATGTAGATGGTGCAATATCAGTGCCGAAAAGAATCCTGCTATACTCACCTCCCATAACATTATGTGCAATAGCCTCAACCTCAGGACCAATTGGAACATGCGAAGGGGCAAAGCCTATAGGTCCAATTGGAACATCCTGATATCCCCCCAAACCCTTTGAACCTGACTCACCATGGCTCCTCCATCCACCAAAATGTCACTCGAGATGTGAGGATACAACATCAAGTGGGATCCCATACTGATCGTTGATGAATTGATATGAATATAATAAATCACTGGCCAGGCATCTATTCATATTTTGCAAAGCACTCTCTCCACTAATCTATGCCACATCATGTGGCGATGGTATATCAGCATGAATGTAACGATCTAAATAGCTGGTCGATGTGGGCTCAGTGGGTGGAATGTCAATCCTTAGGTGTGACAAATACCTGCCAACATGATTAGATGACAACTGATCAACCTTAGTGGCAATAGTCGCCATGCTCTCAAAAAGCTTGCATCTTGAGGGGGTCAATGCTATTTGGGCAGCATTTGCTAGTTCTGTATGTTTTGGAAGAACCAAAAGATTTGGGCTATCTAAGGACCTCTTGTTCTGAAGAGGTGGCACATCTGCTCTTCTATACTTAGGTCTCTCTACAAACCTCCCTTTCCCCTAACCAACAAGTTTAGGGAAAGATGTATAATTGATAGATAAATGTAAATGGAACTCTACATATAATTGTTTACAAAAATACAATGGCAACTTATCATTGTTTGGCCATTTGTGATAAGCTGCCAAAAACCTAGGATAGATGAAAGGACCGACAATTGCATCCACACACTTGGTGGGAGAATAGCCTCTCACTCTCTCTTTTCCCCTATAAGAAGGGAACATGTTGAGAACATTATCTACTGAAATTAGCCTAGAAATAGATAACCATTTCTCCTAGCCAACAACACTTTGAGAAAGTGATGCATAGAACTTGTCAACACTAATGTCATCATAGGGATTGTATGATCAAACAACTTGGATCATACGTGTGATATCATCCCTAATCCTAACCAACCTGTCTCTACCTGACAAGTTTGGTGTATTGTGAATAGAACTATTTAGTTCATCCAAAGGTCTTTCAAACCTTTGAATGGTGTCAGCATATAATGTAGAATTATCACTATTGCCAAGTTAACCTAACTGATTTGATTGATGTGATGATTGATCATCCATGTGGACCTAAATTTATCTGCAGTATGATAATTAAATTTTCTATCAAACATATTGTATGTCACGATTTAAATAAACCTGCATATAAATTTTCCAACTACTACATACATCTTTAAAAAATCCATGATATAAATGCACATGTGCTTCTCAAATAAACCTGCACCTTAGATGCTTGCAAATACATAAATAATAGGCCTATAAACCAAATTTGAATCAACCATAAAACATAGAACTAGGAATGCATAGAAAATCCAAATTTAAAGTCACGTGTAGCATGTAGCTCATATTGACATGACAGCCAAATTTAGTGTGTGTGTGTGTGTGTGTGTCTATATATAGTGTATGTTGTTTCCTTCTTTAACCATGTTATTCCCGAGCATTTGATGGGCAAATTTGAATGGATAACTTTACTAAAAGTGCATGTCCTGCATTGCTATAGCACTTGATTTGACCTATAAATTATGTGTGAACTGAATCCCACCCCGCAACCATCAGCTACTTGCTACTTATGATCACCACAACCTTACCAATAACTTAGGCACAAATTCTTTCTTGAATGGTTTCAAATTGTGATTAATTTTCCATCACCACAACCTTGCTAAAAACTTATGCACAAAATTCAATAAAGAAGAATTTATGCACAAATTCTCTCTGTCCAATGATTTCAAATTTTGATATATTTTTTTATGATAGTTATCTATTCAATGTTGCCTTTAAAATACCATGACATACCTTAGTATAAATAGATTATATAAAAATTAGATATATATATTAGCATAATCCTATGTAAATTTTGACAGCTTGTCCAAAATCTTTCCTTTCATATGATACAGTCTTTTTAAAATTTTGATTGTATTTTATAGCAAAAATAGCTAAATACAGCGATATACAACTATCAAATAATATTTACTATAAAATACAATTGAAATTTTAAAAGGCTATGTCATAGTATTTAAGCCATGTTCCCTAGCATTTGATGGGCGAATTTGAATGGATAACCTTACAAGGGATAAAAGTGCACGTCTTGCATTGTTGTAGCACTTGATTTGAACTGTTTTATGTGTGAACTGACTCCCACCCAATAGCCATTAGCCACTTGCTACTTCTGATCGTGCCACAACCTTTCCAATAACTTATGCACAAAATCTTTCTTGAATGGTTTCAAATTTTAACTATAAAATACAATCAAATTTTTAAAAAGACTGTATCATATGAAAGGAGAGATTTTGGACAAATTGTCAAAATTTAAATGGGATTATGTTGATATATATATTTGGTTATTTATATAATCTATTTATACTAAGGTTTGTCATAGTATTTTAAAGGCTTCAGCCCATCCAGTATGAGGATAAGTTACAATGGTGAGGATTACCATTTTGAATGATGCTCTTAGGAGCATGTACAATGCAGAAAAATGTGGGAAGCACCAGGTGATGATTAGGCCATCATCAAAAGTCATCACTAAGTTTCTCCAAGTCATGCAAAAACATGGCTATATTGGAGAATAAATGAACTTGTTGATGATCATCGATCTGGAAAGATTGTTGTAGAGCTCAATGGAAGGCTCAATAAATGTGGTGTTATAAGTCCTCGATTTGATGTTGGGGTGAAAGAAATTGAATCATGGACTACTAGATTGCTTCCATCTCAGCAGTTTGGTTTCATTGTCTTGGCCACATCTGCTGGCATCATGGACCATGATGAGGCTGAGAGAAAGAACATTGGTGGGAAAGTGTTGGGATTTTTTTACTAGATTTAACTCATGTTGTTGACTTTGAGCCCGAGGTTGAGGATAGGGTGATTCTGGTAGTGAACTAGACCATATCCAACATTGGAAGAAATTTGAGTCTAGTGTATTTGAATTGAGAATTTAATTTTATATTTTGCATTCTACTTTATCTAAAAATAGCATTTTAAAGGTAGTATTGAATAGATAACTGTCATAGTATTTAAGCCATGTTCCCTAGCATTTGATGGGCAAATTTGAATGGATAACCTTACAAGGGATAAAAGTGCACATCCTGCATTGTTGTAGCACTTGATTTGACTTGTTTTATGTGTGAACTGACTCCCACCCAATAGCCATCAAGCACTTGCAAAAGACCGTATCATTTTAAAGGCAGTATTGAAATTTTTACCATATCAGGCATTTTTATTGTATCAGGCATTTTTACTGTAAAATACAATCAAAATTTTAAAAAGACTGTATCATATGAAAGGAGAGATTTTGGACAAATTGTCAAAATTCATATGAAAGGAGAGATTTTGGACAAACTATCAAAATTTATATGGGATTATGTTGATATATATATATATATATTTGGTTATTTATATAGATAATTGTCATAGTATTTTAAAGGTAGTATTGAATAGATAATTGTCTTAAAGTATTTAAGCCATATTCCCTAGCATTCGATGGGAAAATTTGAATGGATAACCTTACAAGGGATAAAAGTGCATGTCCTGGATTGCTGTAGCACTTGATTCGACCTATTTTATGTGTGAACTGACTCCAACCCAGTAGCCATCAGCCACTTACTACTTCTAATTGTGCCACAACCTTTCCAATAACTTATGCACAAATTCTTTCTTGAATGGTTTCAAATTGTGATTAATTTTCCATCACCACAACCTTGATAAAAACTTATGCACAAAATTCAATAAAGAAGAATTTATGCACAAATTCTCTCTGGAATTATTTCAAATTTTGATATATTTTTTTAATGAAATTTTACAAACCCATTTTACTTGCACATACAATCATATAAGGTGCAAGTTTATTTCAAACACTGAACTATACATTGTGCCATAAAAAAATGTTTGACAGAACTATACATCGTGCCATAAAAAATGTTTGATAGAAAATGCCAAGGTGAAGATCTAGATACATCATGGCATATAAAATGTTTGACAAAATTTATGCATACCAAGGTGAAGATGGCATACCTGGTTGATGAGACTATTACAAAAGGTGGCACCAAGATGTCCTTCACGCAAAAATGTTTCAAACCCTAGGTCACTGTCAGTGTTGGAAAAAGGTCATCGTGAAATGTGGCAATTTCATTTTTTTTTGTTTTTAACAGCATGATTTTAGGCGAAACTATCTCACCCCCAGATTGACTCGCCCAAAAATAGCTTGCCACATATGTGCCATATAGCGGCTATGTGTATTTGGGTGAAACTATCTCACCCCCAAATTGACTTGCCCGAAAATGACTCACTCTAAATTATTTTGTTCGCTGAAAGTGTGACACAACTTTGTGCTTTTACCCCTAAATATGCCTATAAACCTGAGTAACCCTAAACCTCTCTCTCTCCTAAAACCCCAAAACCCTAAATAATACCCCTAAAACCTAATCCCTAAACCATAAACCCGAGCAACCCTAAACCCATAAACCCTAAATAATTCCACTAAACCCTAAACTTAAGCAACCCTGAACTCATAAACTTGACTAACCCTCTCTCTCTCTCCAAAACAAGAAAACTAGGACTCTCTCTCTCTCCTTATCACCCTATCTCTCCCCTCCATCTCCATCCTCTCTCCCTCTCCCTCCCTCTCCTCTCCCATGTCGACAAAGAATATGGAAACAACAAAACTAGGACATGCAAAGAGGGACGAGGATATAAATTGGGATGATGAAATGGAAACAAGATAATTTATGAAATTTCATTGGATGGGAAGAATGATGAGGAGAGGTAGAGAGGGGAGGGAAGTAGAGAGTGGGAGAGGGTATGAGGTAGAGACGGGAGAGGAGTAGAGAGTGGGAGAGGGTAGGAGGTAGATAGGGGAAGGAAGAAGAGAGAGAGTAGGAGGTAGACATGGGAGGGAAGCAGAGACTGAGAGAGAGGGTAGGAGGTAGACAAGGGGGGAAGTAGAAAGCGAGAGAGAGGGTAGGAGATAGAGATGGGGGGAGAAGAGAGTGAGAGAGAAGGTAGGAGGTAGAGAGGTGAGGGAAGCAAAGACTCAGAAAGAGGGTAGGAGGTAGACAGGGGAGGGAAGTAGAGAGTGAGAGAGAGGGTAGAAGGTAGAGATGGGAGGGAAGAACAGAGTGAGAGAGAAGGTAGGAGGTAGAGAGGGGAGGGAAGAAGAGACTCAGAGAGAGGGTAGGACGTAGAGAGGGGAGGGAAGTAGAGAGTGAGAGAGACGATAGAAAGTGCAGCTGCCCTCGTAGACATGTATGTAAAGTATGGAAGCATAGACAAGGCACAACAATTGTATGATGTAACACCTCAAAGAGATGTTATGTAATGGAATGCAATGATTGCAAGATATGAAAAAAATGGATTTGTTGAAAAGGCTTTAGAAACTTTGAAGCAAAAGCAATTGGCATGTGTATAGCTAGTTATGCTCAGCATAATGCGTGTGTTATAACGTGCTCACATTATGTGAAATCACATAACACATGTGCATTATAACATGCTCGCATTATTGATTTCACATAAGGCGAGAGTGTTATAGCGCGCTTACGTTATGCTCAGCTTTCTTTGACGTGTTTTTATTAGTTTTTAGCAAAATCTAGAAATAATCTGGAGTGCACTCCCCATCAGGATGACACTTTTTTCAATGAAAACTAAAAAAAATACCACCATAATCTTAAGCTCTCTATTAGCTATCTAATCATTTTTTTTTCACATTTTGAGCACGTTAAGGGTTTCATCTTGAATTTCTTTTGTTAGTGTGTCCATTTTTTGTGAAAAACCAGTGTCTAGTATTTTTGACCTTTTTTAAACCATTCATCAAAATTTGAAATAAGTTACATTTTTAGAAACTAGACTCCATTCTACATGTATTCAATTTGTTTTTTTTTTATTTTTTATTAGTTTTCAAAAAATTTAGGGTGGATCATGCTCAAATTTCTATTTTTCAGGATGTGTCCACTTTGAAACTTACTAAAAAATCAATTACTCATCAAAAAATTATTAGAAAAATTAGGGATAAACAACATGGTGTTAGATAGTTTTGTTGAAAATGAATGTAGAACTGCTGCTATAAACTTTAAAATTTTGTGTATGCAAAGCTAAAATTAAGATTAATCTATAACAATTAATGAACAAGTGCTTATGCACTTTCAAACCAATGTAGAAGAGAAGAGAAGAGAAGAGCTTGCACAATATTTACGTGGAGAAACCCTTTCGGGAAAAAACTCCACACTCAAAGATGTTTCCTGCTTGTATTAAATTTCTTTGAAAAAGATTACATTCAATACTAAAATTCCTCTAAGTCCTTTATGCACTTCAAAAACTTCTTCAATCTTCAAACGTGAAAAAAAAACTTCAAAAAAGCTTCTTGCTTTTTTATCCTAAGTCAAAAAATCTCTTTGCCTTTTTATTCTAAGTCTTTTACAAAAAACTTCTTGCTTTTATCTTCTAAGTCTTTTTCCTCAAAAAAACTTTATGGAAAATGTATGGGGTTTACGATTAAATCAACAACCCTCTTTTAATTCAAAACTTTCTTAATTCAAAAGCTTGAAACTCAAATTATAATAAATTACAATTGATAACATAGTTTCCAAAGCTCATGCAAAATTCAAGCTCACTTTAATTAAGAAGACTGAACTCAAACAAAATCCAAGCTTTGAGTTAACCGCCCCTTCATGATGTGTGCACACAAGTATGATAAAAATAGATTTTCCAACATCAAACATATTTCCAAATAAAAGCAGCAATTGAAAGTCCCAAGATTGGGTGCTCAAGTTAGCCCAATCTATTTCAAACAACTGAAGTGATTAACACACACCAATTCTCATGCAACAACTTGCACAATTGATGTCCCCAATGTTATTCTGAATTACCTTGTTTTGGACATGCAAGTGACATGCAAACACCAGATCTAACATGCAACTAATACCTATTACCTAAAACACTAGGATGTACCATCTTGCAACTTTTGGGAGTTGGATTGTCTTGCAAGTAATATCTTAAAACTGACATACAACTGACATGCAAGCATTTTTAACAACATGCAACTGATACCCATTTCTTGAATCAGTGAGATGTACCATCTTGCAAGTTTCTAGAGTTGGAGTGTTCTGCAAATAATCTCACAAAACTAGCATTCAACTACATGCAAGGTCATATAATTGACATGTAAGAACATGCAATGTCATACAAGTCTATAGGAATGACATGCAACAACATGCAAGCGCATGCAAGTGACATGCAACAACATGCAAGCACATGCAAGTGAGATGCAACAACATGCAAGCACATGCAAGTGACATGCAATAATATGCAAGGTCATACAAGTCCATAGGAGTGACATACAATAACATGCAAGCACATGCAAGTGACATGCAACAACATGCAATTCCATATGAGCAACATGCAACAATATGCAACAACATGCAAATACATGCAAGTAACATGCAACAACATGCAAGTACATGCAAGCAATATCCAATTCATGCATCTCTAACACTGTAGTTAACTCCAACATTATATCCATGCAAGGTGTCTCAACATTATCCACTCATGTATATAAAAAAGCACAACTCCAAGTCTAAATATAAGTCCCCATCAAAAGGGGACACCCAAGTTTAACTCCCACTTGCTAGGAGTTATCAAACTCTCAAAATAGACTTAGGAGAAGTCAAGTCTTCATGGCCCCTACTCTAAAAATGGATGCCCAAGTTTGAAATTATCAATTAGGAATTGATTACAAAAGTCAAAGTGATATAATTAATAAATAAGTAATCTCTCAAAGTCTTTGTGTTAGGGAACACATTCCAAGAAATTTGGAGACACATGAATTGGTTAGGATTGTAAGTTAATGGCAACTTATCCCAACATTCTCCCACTTGACATTATATATTGCAATAACTCTAAATGATATAATCAAACTTTAAATCACAGGGAAAAATATCCCTAGCCATCAATGTACCATTAATTCTTCAACATACTTTTGTGTTCCAATAAGATACCTACAAAAGCAACCATGATAACCATCATCTCAAACAAGAACTCCTTACATCATGTCACCAATGATAAACAAGAAACATGCCAAGATGAAACATATCAACTGTCACTGAAACCTACACCAATCTCAACATGAACACAAGTATCAAATCATAATGATAACATAAGACTCTGAATGTCTGCCACACTCATACCAAATGGAAAAGTAACCACAGCAAGTTGCTAGCTCATCCAAAATATCCATACCTCAAAACTAGGGTAAACAAACCATCATAGGTAGAACTCCATGTCATCAACATACCAACCCAAAACTGCAATCAAGTCCCTATAAAACAATCCTGCTAATCATCCAACATCTCATCTCAATGCAACATATCAATGTACAAATTACCAAAGACAAGGCCAGCAAATAAAATCTGTAATAACACTGAATGGATCTGTGGATATTGATAGTCCACATCCAAGTCTTCAATGCAACCAATGGGTAAAGATAGCCCACTAAACCTACACAACTTGTAGATCCAAATAGTGAAACATGCAAAATCATCTTCACATCAATAACCTACAAACTAAGATAACCAAGAAGATATCGTGACAATAAAGAACATATAGATCCAAGAACTCCCACTACAAGGGTAATGTCAAATCTAAAAATAAGATCAAGGCATTTACAAATCCTCCTATAGCACTTCTCTTAGAGGATGTGGCTAATTCCTCTACCATACAGTGTCAAAACATATAATGATATGCATAAAATATCTCTCTTTACCAATCTCTAAATAACTCTCCCAAGTTCTCTTAACTAATGAAGAAAAAGATCAAGGAGCTACCAAATTATTGTTAACAACAATAACACTTGACTCCAATACAAACCTCAATTCCATAAATATGAGAACCTTTAAGAAGTAGACAATATACTAGGAAAGAGAGAAACTGCAAAATCATACCATGTCTATTATCACACTAACCTGTGCCAAACTATGTAAAGTAAGATCTCTTTCAACACTCCCAAACTAAAAAGGTATCAACATCTAACCTCCAAATTATGATGAAAACATGGCAGCAATAGATGTTAACCTCTCACTAAAAGTAGATCAAACTAACTAAACATCCCCACAACAAAGGGAATAAGCCCAAAAATCACAAACCATTTATGTACCTCTCCAAAAAAATCCTTAGAACTAGTTCCATAGTTCAAGATCAAATAGTAATGAGAACAATAGAAATCCATAAACCCATGCATCTACTTCTCAACAATCCTTTTCAAGACTAGTGTAAAAAAGAAGACAAGATACATATAAAGAATGCATCTAATAATCAGGTGGGCAACACCTATTAGATCATTTACCTACCAAGTAGACCAAGAGTGGGATACAAGATTCTCCTTGCATATAACACCAAGAAATAAAATCTTATAATAAAGACAACCTTGTCATAAAGTCTATAATGGACTCATATCCATTTCCAAGTGTAGGCTTCTCAGTCCCTTTTTTGACATCTCATAATGAGAAGTCTTTCTAACACATATCTCTAAGTTCAAGAGATATCAAGCCTCACCCAAGTCTCTCTAGTATCCATGAGTTTTCAACAATCAATCCATGCTAACTTCAAATGCAATATGCACAATCATGAAGCTCCAAGAAAATGATTAATACTTCAAAACCAAAGAGAACTAACCAAACCATTGTCAAAGTTCCAACAATAGAATCAGGAACATATCAAGACATCATGATTTAACATCTTCTCAAAAAAAAGATCATATGCTCCAATGAACATATCTTTCTCCCAAGAGCACCTATAATATGCCATAAAACTCTAACTCATGATCAAGCATGCATTATGACATAATACTATACATCCTCTAAAGCAAGGATCATATATCAAAAACTGATAAGTTATAAATTCAACACCTCACCAAAAACTCCAAGAGGCCTCCATGGAAAACCAAGATGTCAACACCCCTTCAAAAAACATGAAGATCTAGAATCCTTTGTCAATAGAACCTAATTTGTCAATGATCCTTTACTACAAACTAAAGGCATAATCCAAGAGCTTCTTATGACACCAACAACCATTGCAAAAGATCATCCAATCTTCTAATCAAAGATTTTGCATGGCTCACAGCACTGCAACAACAACAGTTTAGAACCAATATCTTTAAACAAAGAAGATAGAATACATTATATAACTGTACAAAACTCCCACTAAAAGTGATACCAAGTTATGCATGATATCATGATCAACATCATTACCAAAAACTCCACTGAAAGAGAAAAAAGATTCTTATGCAACATAAATTTACTGCTATATATTCCAATGAATAACTAAATCAGGTACTCCAAATTACCCTTTTGTCTCAATACAAAAAATACCAATGTAATTAAGGTGACCAAGTAGAGGCCTACCAAATAGAACCCTCATCAACTTATTCACAAGATCTGCACACATGTAACATCTCATAGGAGAAAAACATGATCAATGCTCCAACCTTTAATAACTAAAAAATAGATTCAACCCCACATCAGTAACATATAAAACAAATGTAACTAGGTATAACATGTAGATTTCCAAGAATCAAACACCAAAATCAACTCTAAATCTGATTTTACAAATAAATCCACATAGGAGAAACCATAGCTCATAGGAACCCAACAAGCAACCTTGCAAATCTAAAATTGTTTCCATCCAGAAAGTGTCTGAACACAATTTTCCACAAATCTACAAATCATAGCTTTTGACCAACATGTAAAACCTGCAAAACCATATCTCTATAAATCTAAAACCACTTAAACATTCAAATATTCACACCAATGAACACCATCAAATATGTCATCTGAAATAATGGAATATCACAGATCTACAAACCCATAATCTTTTGAAATAGGAAAACTGTAAAACCCTACATATTCAAAATATCATGAATATGAGAAAGGAGAAACCAGGTTGTTCAGGAGTGTCCATATCTCATCAAAATACCAACTCCACAACCTCCATACAACCAGTGATAAATCATCTAGTGCTTTTATGTAACCATGGACTGAAACCATGAACCCAACTTAAGTACTCTAAACTGTAGTCCAAGAAATGAGTGTTTTTTTATGTCATTAAGGTACCTGAAGTAACCATCCAACATAAACACCCTTTCACTACACATGACCACAAGGTAAATGAATAAAACCACCAAACAAGAGAATATACACATATTGTCAAAATGGAGCTCCAAATCACTATCATACGATCAACTCCATAAAGATCCATAACCTTGAGCCTCAAGTGTCCAACAAAGATTCTTTTGACAATATCCATTTGAGAGAAAAAAAAAATAATGGCTTCCAATCTCACAGATCTGCAAAACCTACAAAACAAATCTCCCACTGTAGCCAAAAATCCTTCAACACTTTAAGAGAAAGGCATCCCTCACTCTACGCAACCATTAGCTCTGATACCAAATGTTGAAAATGAAGGTAGAACTTCTCCTATAAACTTTAAAATTTTGTGTATGCAAAGCTGAAATTAAGATTAATCTGTAACAATTAATGAACAAGTGCTTATGCACTTTCAAACCAATGTAGCAGAGAAGAGCTTGCACAGTATTTACGTGGAGAAACTCTTTCGGGAAAAAACTCCACACTCAAAGATGTTTCCTTCTTGTATTAAATTTCTTTGGAAAAGATTACATTCAATACTGAAATTCCTCTAAGTCCTTTATGCACTTCAAAAACTTCTTGAATCTTCAAATGTGACAAAAAACTTCAAAAAAGCTTCTTGCTTTTTTCTTCAAAACTTCTTTAATTAAAAAAAAGCTTCTTGCTTTTTTATCCTAAGTCAAAAAATCTCTTTTCTTTTTTATTCTAAGTCTTTTACAAAAAACTTCTTTCTTTTATCTTCTAAGTCTTTTTCCTCAAAAAAAACTTTCTAGAAAATGTATGGGGTTTAAAATTAAATCAACAACCCTCTTTTAATTCAAAAGCTTGAAACTTAAATTATAATAAATTACAATTGATAACATAGCTTCCAAAGCTCATGCAAAAATCAAGCTCACTTTAATTGAGAAGACTGAACTCAAACAAAGTCCAAGCTTTGTGTTAATTGCCCCTTCATGATGTGTGCACACAAGAATGCTAAAAATAACTTTTCTAACATCAAACATATTTCCAAATAAAAGCAACAACTAAAAGTCCCAAGTTTGGGTGATCAAGTTAGCCCAATCTAGTTCAGTCAACTGAAGTGATCAACACACACCAATTCTCATGCAACAACTTGCACAATTGATGTCCCCAATGTTATTCTGAATTACCTTTTTTTATACATGTAAGTGACATGTAAACACCAGATCTAACATGCAACTAATACCCATTACCTAAAACACTAAGATGTACTATCCTACAACTTTTGTGAGTTGGAGTGTCTTGTAAGTAATATCTTAAAACTAACATGCAAGCATTTTCAACAACATGCAACTGATACTCATTTCCTGAATCACTGAGATGTACCATCCTATAAGTTTCTAGAGTTGGAGTGTTCTGCAAATAATCTCACAAAACTAACATGCAACTACATGCAAGGTCATATAATTGACATGCAAGAACATGCAAAGTCAGACAAGTCCATAGGAATGACATGCAACAACATGCAAGCACATGCAAGTGAGATGCAACAACATGCAAGCACATGCAAGCAACATGCAAGGTCATACAAGTCCATAGGAGTGACATGCAACAACAGGAAGCACATGCAAGTGACATGCAACAACATGCAATTCCATATGACCAACATGCAGAAAAATGTAAGTACATGCAAGTAACATGCAACAACGTGCAAGTACATGCAAGCTATTCTAACCACATGCAAGCAATATCTAATTCATGCATCTCTAACACTGTAGTTAACTCCAACATTATATCCATGCAAGGTGTCTCAACATTATCCACTCATGTACATAAAAAACATAACTTCAAGTCTAAATATAAGTTCCCATCAAAAGGGGACACCCAAGTTTAACTCCCACTCACTAGGAGTTATCAAACTCTTAAAATAGACTTAGGAGAAGTCAACAAAATCTTCATGGCCCCCACTCTAAAAATGGATGCCCAAGTTTGAACTTATCAATTAGGAATTGATTGCAAAAGTCAAAGTGATATAATTAATAAATAATTAATCTCTCAAAGTCTTTATGTGTTGGGGAACACATTTCAAGAACTTTGGAGACACATGAAATGGTTAGGATTGCAAGTTAATGGAAACTTATCCCAACAAATTTCTCACTAGAGCGATTATTAAAATATTAAACAAAAGTTAACATTTTAGGGGGAGCACACCAGATGCTATGTTATGTTTTTTGAGAAAAACAGGACTAATTTGTGTGCTCCCCCTTTTTGAACCCCTTAATCTCAACCATTTTTAGAAAAAATAGTAGTTTAGAAACTAGATTTGAAGCACTACGACTCTTGTTTTTATTCCATCTTCAAATTTTGAGTGTAGCTATCTTCAATTTCTCATCCAACATCAATGTTTCTTGATTTCAGAAAAAAACTGGCATCTTAAGACCCATTTTGGTCCCTCATCATTGTGCATTTACCCAATATGATGGTAGGAGGTACAATGAAAATGAAATACACTATCAAGAAAAGACTGAAGAGGCTCTCTTAAGAGGAGGCTATGGCAGGATTCATCAGCAACCTTGAAGGAGAGATAAAGAACCCCATTTTGAGAGAATGGTTGGGCAGACTACTTAGAATCGCTAAAGAAGTTGATGGGAAGGAAGGTGTCAATGTTAGAGAGGCTATGGCCAATCTGTTGCTTGATCTTGGTGGTACAAGGGGGAGGTGGAACATGTTTGGTGCAACACAATCTCTAACAATTGCTACAATGTTGTCCATAGTTGTGGCTTTGATGTTAACACATGCAGACATGATTGAAACTGCAAAGTAGAATGAGGAGAACCAGGAAGTGGTGTGAGGTCATATGTATGATATTCTTCTGGGGGTGGTGGAGACAAGAAAGATGGTGGATGGAATAGTGAAGAAGCTCGGCGTCCCCATCCTGGAGAGAGCTCAACTTGCATATTCTTGCGCCTATGATGGAGTGGAGTTGTTCAGTAAAGAAGATAAGTAGAATGATATGGTTTATATTTTTTTTTGTTTTGTTATGTATGGTTTAGACTGCTGAGAGTGGGTCGTGGTAATTTTCCCTTCTCTGTATGTTTGGCAGACAGTTTCTATAGGATGGTACATGTTTTTAGATGCATGGGAAGATGTAGTTAAGGACTTAAGCTATTTAGATAGACTCTAGGCATTCCTCCCTTTTTTAAATGGGTCCCTGGTCGCTTAACCAGGGTTATATGATCAAAAACAATATTTTTCAATTGGTATATGGTCTTGACTTTCATAATAAGGTATATTTTGTTTGTTTCTTATAAATTGATCATTTGATATAATTTTTAAATTAGGAATTGAAATAATGTCAAGAATTAGTGTTCCATCATCAATCATAATTTCATTATTTCTTATTTCAATAGGTGATTTAGGATTTGTTTCTACATTCAAATCAATTGGTAATGATACTATATCTTCACCTCTAACATTTCTCATTTGATGAATCCTTTTCATGCACTCCCTTTGTTTTTCTTTCTTTGCTTCAATTTGCTCAAGTGTTCCCCACTTGGTCCTTCCCATGGTAATTGTCAATTCTATCTTAATACATAAAATTATCAATTCTATCTTAAAATTCAAATTGTCAATCACATAAAAATATAAAGATCACTTAAAAAACATAATGCTCACAAGCATGCTCTTAAAATATAAATAAATGGTTATTGCTAACAAAAGTTAACAAATTGTTAAATCTATGTTAATACTATTAGTACTTAGACAAAATTGACAACCAGAAATCCTAATTAAGAAAAATAATGTAATGATTAAGAAATTATAGTTTTCCAATATACATGAATCATTTTTAGTCACATAGAACAAAAAAATTTCATAGAACTTTGTAGGAAAAACATAGATAGCATGTGCAAAGTTGTAAGTGCGATCAAATCACGTGTTACCTATTTTTCTTATTTCTTTCACTTTAAGGTAATGTTCATAACACACTCATGTTACATAATGTTATCGCATTACATACCGTGAACACATTACATAATGCACTTGCATTATTTGTTCAAAAATTACTCATGTTATTCTTCGAATAGGATTGAATGACCAAGAATGAGGATTGGACCTCTATTTCACTTCCCAAAGACATTTTTCATAATTCATAAAAATTTTAAAATTCAACACTATTAGATTTACTTGTTTTATAATAATATTTTATGAAACTACCACCAAAATGTCGTTCTCCTTCTTAGCTTTCTAGTCATATATATTTTTCTATTTTGAACACATTAAGATATTTATTTTCATTTCCTTTTACTAATGTCTTCATTTTACTTAGATACATATGCATTAATTTTTCTTTATATCTTTTGATCTACCTATCAAAATTTTAAAAAATATATAGGATTATTCTATGTTTCATTCTATACACATTAAAAAATAATATTTTTAATTATTTTTTGTAAGTTATGTGATGTGCATGCCCAATGATGTAATTTTTAGGATGCATTCACTTTGAAAAATCAAAATAAAAATATTCAATAAAAATATAAAAAATAAACAACTTGTAGTACTTAGTCTTGATTATATTTCTAGAAACCAAATTTAAAAATAACTAACACAACAACAAAAAATAATGGGGTACACACAAGATGCTATGTTATATTTTAGTGATAAAAATATGAACACTTTTGTTTGTACCATGCACCCTCTTGATCTTTAACTATTTTTTAAAAGTCTTAGTAGTTTAAAAACTAGATTGAGAGTACAATGATTCTTGTTCTTATAATATGTTAAAAATTTAAGAGTACACATTTTGAATTACTCATCAAATTTAGGTTTAACCCCATTTTGTCCCCTTTTTCCATACACTTACCCTAAGAGAAAAAAAAAATTTGTAGAATTTTTTATTAAAATTATATTAGAGTGTGTTTAAATTCTTTAACACTTGTTTTTTACTATGGTAGTTTACAAATATTAAGTATTTATTAAAATAAAACAAGTGTAATATCCTATCTTTTAAATGAATTTTTATATATTTATTATAATTATTTTATTTCTTTAGATGGATGTTAACCTATTTTTTATTTCATAATTATTTTATTTATTATGCTTTTTTAATTCCTTAATTCACTTATCATGCTAAACTATTAGTTTTGGATTAAAAGGATTATTATTTAGAATTTTAGGAAAATGAAGATACAATTATATATATATGGCATTTATAAATATTTTGAAAGATTGTAGAGATGAAAAGTGTTTATTTATATTTTTCTTTCTTTTTGCATTTTCTTTTAACAACTTGTTTAACAAACACAATAATAATCATCTATAACTATTTTGTGTGCTATCTATCTCTAAACCCACACCTTATATCACACAACCTTTTTTAGATCTGATCATTTTATTCTTTTTCATTCTCCACCATTCCACTAGAGTGGACACCATCACACAGATGATCCTATCTACAAATGAGGATAGTGCATGGTTGTGTCAATGGTGCTCAAAAGCTAATGTTTCCATTTTATTGCTTTTCCTTTTTTACTTCACTTCACATATATCTGTCCTCCTCCCACATCCAAATGGATTTAAATAATCATATTAAATATTTATTAAATAAAATAGTAATTGAATGAACAAAAAAGTAGACATGTTAGCACTAAAGTACACAAAAATCAATAGAAATAACAGTAATTGGCATCAAGAAATTTAATTGGAAGACACTACTATAATTTTATAGTTCTACATAACATTCACCTAGTATTCACTCTTTGTACATTTATCAAGTCTTCCAATCTCTAATCAGTGCGAAATATTTGTGGGACTTGACTATCATTGAGGAAGTTCTACTATTGAACCTCCTCAAAGCAAATTCTCAAAGCCCCTATAACACCGCCCATTCTAGATATTAGATTTTTGTAGAAGTTGTAAGATCACAAAGGGTATCGTAATGACCATACAAGATGCAAATGAACAAAGAGACATGACTACAATTGTACAACTATGACCAAACTAGATCAAATGAGAACACATGTCGATTAGTTCACAAGAAACAAAATACAAAGATAGAAGTAGAACCCAAAACTATAGTTTCTCTTCTTAATCTAGGATGGACAACACAATTGCATCAAACATAAAACACTATGTGCACTATTCCTTTTATTTATTTATTTATTTTTTTACAAATGTCCTCTTTTAAAACTCTTTATTTTAGAATTTGACACATACTTTATTATTGTAACATGCTTAAATTTAGATTTAAAAAGAATAGAACACATCTTAAATTAGGAAATAGAGAAAACATGGACTCAAACTCTTAAAGTTTCAAAGTAATCTATTTTTAGTTTAGAGTATTTATGGACTTAATTTGTCATTTCATCTCACTCAAAACAACTCTTCCTAAGTTTTAAGTTGAATTTGTTCTTTGCTCTTCTTCTAGTTGAGGATATAGTTGTTTATCAAAAATAGAAATTGATAAATTTGGTTCTCAACGAGTCCACGAGGAAACAAGTCTTGTTGAGTGCAAGGACCCAACATCATAAGGGATGAGGCCAGGATCGTGCCCCAGTTTCTGTGGATTTGATATAAAAACCTCCCAAAAAAATTAAATATAATTATGATAACCATAAAATATATTAAATACTTATTTGATTGTATTTATTAATTAAAATAAATTTGAAACTTATATTTATTTAATTTAATTTGTTTAATTTTATTTATTAATTAAAATAAATTTTAAATTGTTAGATAATTTCAAAATAAGCCCAATGCTCGCAATAGGAAGAAACTCAGTATTTAGCCACTGTAAGAATCACCACATAAATGGCCCGCTTAGCAACCATATTTGATTCTTAAGTACACTCACTTTTAAAGCGTTTCAAGTTTACAACCATATTTGATTCTCAATGTACTGCATAGGCGTGTCTATTATGGTTCAGCAACGAGAAATGTGTGCCAATATATTCAAGTTAATATATTCCATTAAATATCCATGTTTTAAGCGTGGGAATAGTAAGTATATAAAGTATGTGGAGTGGAGTTTATTAAAAAAATTCACTCAATCGTGAGAAGGGTAATTTCTTGTGATTGAAAAAAATCAATGCGTGAATTCTATGACTGTTATGAACAATGTATATATACAGAGAGAGAAGGGTTGATATAGTTTTGGAAATGTCTGATGTAGAAATGATTACAGAAACTCTTTTAAAAAATAATTCAATCTTAACATTTAGGGTCGAAAATGTATGGATGGATGAATGGATGAATATTCTTGTGAAATTGCGGCATATTCGTTTGTGTTTCACAAAGAAGGGATCATTCCACGACCCACTTCGCACTCTCTACCTGGTATCACAGTGCCTAGTAACGTCTTTTGCTAGTTGCTAGCATTCAATGCGTTATGGAGATGCTGAGAGGCAGTCACTTTCCTTTTTGTGCAGAGCGAAACTGGTGCTGTAGCGGGAAACTCCAATAGTGGAAAATGGTCCACATAGCATTCTATAAGTGTTATCCCAAACTCCAAATATCTCCTCCATTAGATGTGGATGTGGGTCTTATATAAGCACACTTTTTGATGTTATATACTAATTAAATTGTGCCAAATTTGTAGGGATAGTGAATTTTTTTCGAAGATGATTGCAATGGCCATGTTCTAAACGTATCAAGACACCATGTTGAAGTAACAGACTTCCCTCTCTCAGAAATGAAAAGAAGATATTGCGGTCTATACATGGCCAAATTAACTCACACTAGAACTTTAAAACTTACACGTCGGCATAGTGCTCAGGTTTCTTCTTTTAAGGTTACATTGCCTTTGATATTTATAATTTCCATGTCTAAAAGAATTACCATTTTATTACTACTTATTTATATTTAATGAGCTTCAAATATTGTTCAATATATCGCATTTGGTATCACTCCGAATGTATGGAATCTGTGAAAGCCATTTTGGGCGATATGAAAAAATATTTTGACTCTTCTACAACCAAAAAATTTCCAATATCTTTACATTTATATATGGTAACGTTTGATGTTGATTGTTGCATCATATATTTCATAGTGAAATGATACATGTTTTAGTTGTTTGTTACACTTAATTTGTGAATTCTTTCTTGTACTGAGTTAGTTTAGAGTGGTGTCGATTATTTCCCTCTTTAAATAGTCAACGGTTTGGACTTTATTCAATGGTTATTGTAAAAGTGTGACCTTGATAACAGCTTTGGTCATCTTTTGAAGGAAGAGTAAATAAATCTGTCAAAAAGTTCTAAAACACTGATGGGGACCTTCACCAATACAAACACCTTTCTAAGAAAAAATAAAAGAGACTATCAGCATAGGTGCACCGTTGTTGATTGTGCTAGCATTGTTAGAAAAAGTAAAGCATAGTTTACAAATGTGCACTTTACTGAATGTTCCCGGAATGCATTATATTTTCCCACCATTGCATTGGTCCATTGCAATATAATATAATGTAAATATGTATTGGTACCTTGCAAAACAAGGGCTGCGATTGCAGCTGCAGTCCCTGCTTAAAGCTTTGCAAAAGAGACTGCAGCAATTTATCTGTTTGCAAAGCTTGAAAATGCTATATAGTTCTGCTCCTCACATTTTTATTTGCATAAATTGTATATTGAAGGCATGTCTTCTGACATGCTAACCGTGTTTTATATAAGTTTGATATTATTTAAGACTGCCACATTATCCTTCTGTAAGAAGGATAAATAGAGAAGTTGGATATGTCAAATAATGAGCTTAGCCATGCTCTATGGGAACTGCAGCTCTCTAACCAAACATACTTTAGTGACCTGTCCTCTTGACTGTAGAAATAGCTCTGAATGTATAAACAGCTCTTGGGTCACTAAAATATGGGAATCTTACAAAGCAAACCAAAATATTGATTTTTTTCATTGAACTGTCTTAAAAGAAAATCATAACAACCTAAGCAATGGAGGGAATACACGGTATTCTACCTAAAAATGATAGAAGGGGGCATTCTATCAATATATAATGGTTGCTCAATTTTGACACATTTCAATAGCTACCTTTAATATCAAGTTCACTTAAAACAAGAAAGAAATTCAAAAGCAACCTTTATAATGCTTATTAGACACTAGGTATTGTGTTCGTCCAGCTACTAAGCAGAGCATATTCAAATCTATGACAACAACAAGAACTTACTAACAAATCACAATTTTTTATCGACTCACAATATTAAAAACTAGAAACCTGTCTGGAGATAGTGAATGTATAAGATGATTAGAATGTCAAGATCTATTACTGAAGTTAAACTCATCTTTAGATGCAAGAAGAAATTATCCTCCCAAAAGAACTATCTTTGATGTTCTGATGGGTAAGAAAATGCACAAAAAGGTGGGTTAAAACTTAAATACATTCTAAACTACTTATCCATTGTGTGCAAGGTATTTTCAAAACATCATCTAGATGTTGATAGATGCCTAAGTGTATAACCAATCAGATTCAAGGTATTCTAAAAACATCATCTAGATGTTGATAGGTGCCTAAGTGTTGAACCAATTAGATTCAATTATTGATAGTTGCATGTAGTAGGCATTGATATGGTGCACACATCTAAGAAAAATGGTTATTATTTATATATATTACTGGTACCTAAGCATGTTTTTTCATCGCATCAATTTTTAAACAAGTCATATAAAAAACATAAACACTTTTTTAATTAAGACTACAAAATTTAAAGTTGAAGAACAACAAAAATGCAAAGTTGTAGTATAGAAACAAATCACAATGCAAATATAATACTTGATTCTAATTAAAGCATTCCTTTACAAAGCAATATGGGAATGAGTCCATGAAATGGATCAATTTATACAATTGCACTATATATTGAATAATCCCCAATGAACACATACAATATCCTCTACTCGTAACATTATCATTTAATGATAAAGAGTAACAAAAAGGATACTATATTTAGTAATCCAATTGCACATTGTATACTCCGATTCATCATTATTTGGAAAATTATGAGATTGGAAAAAATAAGAAAAATTTTATGCATATATGAAACATAGATGGAAAAATAAGTTACATTATATACAATTGATAACAACTATTTGTTGTCCATACCTAATCCCCTATAAAAAGTTTGATAAGGTCAACATAAGATGTGTCAAAAATAAAGAATCTTCTTGTTATGGAGTAAAATGTGTACCCTTGCTTATCAGGACCTATTTTGACACCTTTTGAAATAATAAACAATTAAATCTCGATCCCGATGAACAAACCTGACAAAATAAACTTAGGAATGGTCTAATCCCACCTCATTTGGCACTCTTCAGAGTTTGTGGGGCACTCATTTAGTTTTATTCATTGTTAGTGAGTGGGAATGCAATAAGAAAGAGTCTTGTTATTTATTTTACACCTATCTTGTTATGAGAAGATTAAAGGTACTTGCCTTATGCTTCAAGATGAATTGATCTCCTATGCACACATGTTCTTCATGGTTGGAAAAGCTCTTTGTGTGGATGTTATGATGCTTTTTTGTAGGTCTTGAAGGAAGTTCCAGCCTCCATCTTCTATCTCCTTATTGGTGCATGGTCTTGAATCACCTACTCCAACTAGGGTTTCATATCTTATGGTAATCTTTAACATTTACATTCATTCTTTCATCATTTATTGTAGATCTTGCCTCTTCTCTCCTAGGGCATGCATTCTTGGATCTCTAATCCTTGTTGTAGTGGAGGTAGAAACACCAACATAGGGTTTGACTAAGGCAAGACCCTAAACATAGCACAACCCTTTTCCCTTCTTGTTTACATGCATGTCGCATCTGGAAGAATTAGATGATAACAAGCTACATGAAGGAGAAAGACACATAGGTGAAGGCACCAAGATCCCAACATTCTACAAAACCCTAATTTGGATCTAGTGCACCCAGTGCCCTAGTACTTCTCTGCTCCCGAACTCAGATTCCTATTTTGTATTGTCTCCTAATCTCTGCTATCCTTCCAAATTTCTTGTATATGTTTCTGACAGTTGTTTATTGGTTAATTTTGCTCAATTAGAGTTTAGGTTTTTACCTAGTTTGGTTGGTTGAATTTGGTTGATACTCCTTTATACAACAAATAGACAAAACCCCTATAGTTTGGCTCTCCTTCACAAGGTAGAAGATAAATCCGGTTTGTGTTCTAATGTTGATAGAAGAGGGCTTGACCTAGTTTAACCTTTTAGGCTAAGTCTCCCTTTTCCATCCAACATTTTGGTGAACCCAACGTATCTTACACCCTTGCATCCTTCTTCATCTAAATATAATTTGTGTTTGTTTTCCTAGATCTAATTAGGATTTGATTTATTCATCATTTGCATACTTACCTACCTTTCTTTTTGCACTGATTCATTATTAGGGTAACAAAAACCTTGCGTTCCTTGAAAATCTTGCTAGTCTTGAACCTAGGGTTTTTAGATTAGTGTGTTGTTTCAGATCTTTGTGAAATTAATTGGTGGATTAAATTGATTTCATTTGTTGTACCTTATCTTTCCTTGTGTTTAGAAAATTCTTACATCTTGGCATTTGAAATTTTGAAAATCAAGCATTTGATTTAGGTGTAGAAAAAGTATTTTTGTCACATTGTCTATATGTCATAAGTATAGATCATCATGTAGCATGATATAAATTTCTAATTTTTGCATCAGATTGATTGGTGTTACATTAATTACTCATTTCATAGTCATATATTTTGCATTTACACTTCTTCATTATTAGGGTTTTTCAAAAATCTTGCACTTTTAAGAAAGCCTAGGGTTTGTGATTAGTGTCTTGTTTCAGATTTTGTTGATGTTATTTGCTTATCAAATCTGATTTTAAATTGCTTTATAATATCATAAATATCATCTTGTGTTGAAATTTGAAAGATAAAGCATTCTTGAATTGTTAGATTTAGTGTTTGATTTGAATATGAACATTGTTTAAATAAAATTGAGCTTGAGTAGAGGTGAATTTGATCAAAAGGTTTATTATTGCATTATATGTGTTTACATTTGATAAAAAGGAGGGAAAAAAATGATTCATTTAAACAAAAACCCAACCTCTTCTTTCATCACATCAATCATTTGTTCTTTGTGTGTATCTTGTGTGTCACTAAAGCTTGTAAACACTTTATGAATTTTGTGACTCGGTGCCCCGATTCTAACACCTTTGTGCAAAGAAGTCATCGAATTATGGGTTCTAATGCTTTGAATAGCACCAATATCGACACATCAGAACCCCAATTTGTGAGTCTAATCACACAAGAGGTCCCATCACCTCTTCATGATAACCCTACTTCACATATCCCAAAAGCATCAAATTTTCATGAAACTATCGACATAGAGGACCTCATGGCTCATGTTCATGAAGCTTAAATTCAAAGATTAGACACTGATTTCGATAATTTTCAATAATTTGTAAGCTCAAAACATATAGCTGAGGAGGTCATCCCTTTTCTTGAGAGCCTAAGAAGTTTATTGCTTGAAGGACAAGAGGGACTAGAAGTCTTGTGTGGCCTAGCTCACATAGTGCACAATAACATTATGTCTACATCTAGTTGCATGGAAATCATCACTACTATGACTTCTTCGAATCAAATAGGCACTCAAGTGTCAGCACCCATACCAACACTCCCTATTCCTACATACACTTCCACTATTCTCACCACAACTACACAACCAAGTAATAGTGCTACCACATGTGTTGGGTTATCTACTAAGAATCACGTTTGTCAGTATAGTGTCATTCCATTTAATTATCCAAGTACTCACCTAGTGTCACCCCACCTACATCAAATCAATCTAAGCCTAATATAACTTTCCAAAAAGGCAATCATACAATGTCACAACCTATGGTTAGCCATGTTCATTCACACAAATCTCAACCTAGTGTTGAAGTGTTGTTATTGATGTCAAAAGAAAAAGATTGTTGAAATGTTGTCATTGATATAGATTTGTGTCTAAGGCAGAGAAGAAATGAAAAGGAGAAAAAGTGTCTAAGGTAGAAGAGAATAAAAGTTTCTAAGGCATGAATTCTACCTTTAGTCAGCAAAAAATTCTATCCACGAACTTGTAAGTTTACCAATATCTAGTTTTACTGATTCCAAGTTGGCCGATGAAAAGTAGATAAAGAAAAATCTAAGGCAAGAATGATTTCTACCTTTAGTCAACAAAGTCTTCGGTTCGCAAACTGGTTCATCAATTTCTTAGTTCACTAATTTTTTAATTCATCAACAAAGGTGTGGTATTGGAAGTTTGAAAGAAAAAGCTTGTAGTTAAATTATCAGAAAAAATTTTGTTTTACGAACTGGTTCGTCAGTTTCTCAGTTCACCCATTTGATGATTTGCCAAAAAAGGCATGGTGATGGAAGTTTGAAAGAAAAAGCTTGAAGTTAAGTTATTAGAAATATATTTATTAGAAAAACTTTTGTTTTGTGAAATGGTTCGTCAGTTTCTTAGTTCACTAATTTGTTGATTCGTCGACAAAGGAGAAAGTGAAGTTGGCTCATGAGTTTGTAAGTTTGTCTATTCGTTGATTCACTGACAGAGGCATGAGGAAGAAAAGTTTGAAGTTTTAAGTGTAAGGTTTGTGCTATCGGCAAAGTTTGTGTTTCATGAACTAGTTTGCGAGTTTGTCATTTCATCGATTCATTGACTAAGCAACAAAGGAGGATTGAAGACAAAGCTTGTGGAAAGTTAAGTTTGCCGATTCAAAGTTTTACCAAAAAAAGGAGACAAAGATAAAAGTATAAGTTTGTGAAAAAGAAAGTTTTCTGATAAAAGACAAAGTTGTTCAAGTGAAAAGATGGCAAGGCATTTGAAAAAGGTTTAGTTCGTGAAGGGCTATGGTTGCCGACAACGAAGTTCTTTGATAGGCAACTTTGCCGATAAAGGTAAAGGGCATTGACATGAAGATTTACAGAAGTAAGTATTCACTAGTAACAAAGGCAACAAAGGTCAAGTTCGTAGAAAGTAGAATTTGTCGATAAAGGCAATAAAGGTGATGGTTCGTGAAAAGTAGAATTTGCTAATAAAGGTGATGAAGACCACGGTTAGTGAAAGTAACATTTCACCAATAAAGGGCTAGCAAGCTAAATTAGTGTGGCATCGATACAAAGACTTAATGTATTCAAATTAAAGATTTGAATACATGCCTTGAAGCTAACTGGGAAGATGGTTTAATGGCTAGTGAATTCAAAGATCTAATATGCAGAGTGAAGCCAACTCAGTGACATAGAACAAAGCGTTTAAACATATGTAAGGGGCCATTGCTATAACGTGTGGATTGTTCATTTTTGGGTCTTGGCCTATTTTTGGGTTGACCTAAGTATATGTGATTTGGGCCTGATCCTCTGGATTAAACATGTTGGAATTTGAATTAATAGAGGCCAACATTAGAGATTGTTCTAATTCTATATAGTTGACTTAAAGAGATTTGAAAATGTATAGTTTTGTATAAAAGAAAGATTAGTTTGTGCATTTGGTGGTATCCGTATGAGTGAGAATGTGGACACACAAGAACTTAAGCAAAAAATATGAACATATGCGAAGTGACTGGATAAGTGAAGTATAAGCTAACATCAAGTGATCAGTGTGAATAGAGAAGTGCAGTTGAAGTGTGCGAAGGGCATGAACTGGATATGATTAGATGAGTTTGCATAGTAAGTTTTTGTTTACATTGAGAATTGATTCTATTTCAGTTTGCTAGGTTGAAGCTTAGTCTATAGAGAGGTTGAAGCCTTAGTTTGCAAGTGTTGTAGCACTTTAGGGAGTTTCTACTTCCTTTGGGTTGTTGCCCATAAAATTGTGTATCAGGGAGTTGTTTCTTTCATGTTGGGTTGCTGCTCAGTTTGCTTTGGAGATTGAAGTCTTTGGTAGGTTGGAGCCTATAGATCTATAAAAAGTATTGTAGTCCTTCTCAGGTTGAAATTCCTATGGGTTGGAGCCTACAAAATATTGTAATTCACTATTTCATTTTGTGAGGCTGGATTTGGATAGTAGATCAAAGCAACTTTCTCACCATGGTTTTTCCCTTCTTGGGTTTCCACATAAATATGGAGTTATGGACTTTTGTGTGGATGTGTGAATTTGCTTATGTTTGTATAGTTCTTTCAATTTTGGTTTGATGCAGTAGAATTCTTGTCAATGCAGTAGAATTGTATTAAAAAGTGGCATATACTAATTCACCCCTCCTCTCAGTATATTTGTGTGTTCTAACACCTAGTTCACCTTTCAACCCTGTCATCAACTAACTTTTGTGAAATATGAATTACATCCAACAACAGTTAGCAAACATAAACCAAAGACCCTCAAAACCTACTATGACATCACATTATATTTGCATCCCATTATCTTATCAAATCCTAAGAGCTCAAATGCTTGAGAAGTTTGAAACCCCTCGCTTTGAGAAGTATAATGGGAAGGGAGACCCTAACAACTATGTGGAAGCCTTTACAGCTATGTGTAGTGATTTCTTCTTTGAAGATGCAATATTGGCTAAACTCTTTCCTAGATCACTCAAAGACTCGACATTGGATTAGTTTTGCTCATTGCCTCCTAATTCAATCACTTCTTTTTCACAATTAATCAATAAATTTCTTCAACACTTTCAAGCAAACATTGGACCTCAAGTCTCTTTGACCAATTTGGTCCATTGCAAACAAGGAATAAAGGAAAATCTAACTTATTTCATGGGGCGTTATCAAGCCCTCTTTTCATAAATTCAATATTCTATTTTGGATTCTGATATACAAACAATTTTCATTGGAAATTTATAACCTCACATCCATGACAAAATCTTGTTGATGCATTAGGACTCTTTCACTAATCTTTGCATGGCTTTCCAAGATTACCAACTATTAGTTAATCAGTATGAAAATAATCACAAAAATTTCATGAAAATCAATGCAATATCATCAAATCACATTAAAAAACATGTAGCGGTTGCAACATCTTCTGCTTTTGTCCCATATAAACTAAAACCAAAAATTAGACAATTCACACCATTATTGAAATCTTTTTATTCTATAATGATGCAATTTTTAAACAACAATCTCATCAAGTTTCCACCTATTCGACCTCTCGATCCAAGTAAGATGCAAGCATCTTCTTTTGATTTGAAGGCCTTTTGTCAATTTCACCACACTGCCAGTTATGACCCTAAAAGATGCATGCATCTTAAACATGAAGTTCAAGACCTCATTGATTCCAATGTCATCTGGTTTGCTAGCATAAATGACAAAGGAAATAAATCGATGGCTCCACCTAATTAAAACTTATAAATGTTCACAAATCCATTTCCTCAACACCAAGATAACATTGTGGATCCATCTCAAGAAATGCAATATACTCATCAAGAACAAGATTCTGAGGGAAATATTTGCATGGTGGATGCTCACCCTCATCAAGACCGAGTAGAACCCAAATCAGGTATATCTTTTACTCCTCATGATGCTACTATTGAAGCTCCCGATGGAACTTTATACATCACCATTCAAATCAATGATAAACCCATAAGAGGTGCTATGATCAATCATGTTTGCATGGTAAATGTAGTAACTGAAGAGTTTCTCTGCATGCATGGGTTACACCGCGATAACTATGATGTATCAAAAATTAGAATTAGAGCACATGATTGATCTATTCTTCCAACTCTTGGTGCCTTAACCCTTGCTATCAAGGTTGGGCCAAGAACCTTGGATGCTACTTTTATTATAATTCCAACATTAGACTTATTTCATGTGAAGTTGGGTCACCCATGGCTCTGCTCCATGAAGGCAGTCCCCTCTATGGTTCATAAGTTCTTAAAGTTTCCATTTGAGGGACATGTGCACGCTGTACATCATAGTCAATACCAACCTGTCGCTCATCATGGACACTTTACACTTGATTAATTCTAGCCTAAACCAGTTGGAATTACTCGAACTAGAGGGGATATATTCTTTTTTATCATATCAAAAATACAATGCACAAAAAAATGTTGAATTGTGGCTTAGTAATGTTATGGAGTAAAAAGTGGACACATGCCTTTTTACCTCCTTGTTTAGCTCCTAGGTCCATGTTGTAGTTAGGGTAAAAACTAGGTCTAAATCATAAACAATAAACTATCAAACCCTAACAAGCACAACATAGCACAAGATAGCATGAAAATTAAAACAACAAAGCAAATGCAAATCGAATCTCCATGCTACACTTGGTTTATCTCCATTGCTCTTCTCAACCTCGCATGGGAATGCAAGATTTTGATGGTTGAATATGGGAGGAGTGTTGGTTGCTCATTCCAACAGCATAGTAGTAGTCAAAAGCTAGATTATCAAATGACTTGTGTGATAGACTTAGGGCATACAACTAAGAGGGGGGGTGAATCAGTTGTCCAAAACTTTCTTCATTTTCAACACTTCTATTCACTTAACAGTATAACAATAAATCAAACATGAAACTTAATGCATTTAATCAAGAGCAGAAACACATCAACACATGAGACACCAAGATTTTGACGTGGAAAACCCAATTAAGGGAAAAACCATGGGGTGACTAACCTAAGATTGTATTCTCTATTAGAAGAATAGAAAAAATAAAATGGCACATGCCAATTAGGACTCACTGCCTACAAGAGACACACTGTCTACAAAAGAATAAGTATCACATACTTGAACTGGTAAATAGCATCTTCACCATGCTTGAGTCAGTTCCATTTAAGCCCAAACCTTCTGCTCTACCTTTCACTCTTCTCCTCGCTACCACACACTCATTTTCACTAGTCCCACTCTGAAATGACTTTGCAATCCCTTATTTATACATGACATCAACTTAAGAACAAACATCTAAGTCGGCAAACATCCACAAGAACATCCGCAAGATGTATAATTCATCCAGTCGGCCAGTCACATAAAGAACACCATCATCCGGAAGTTATTCTTCATTTCCAGGACCCCAATTCTAATGCAAACCATAAACATGAACTGAGCATGATCCAAGGACCTCCACAAACTTGCCTAAAACACCAAGAACATCTGCACTTCCTCTACTTACTGAAATCCTTCTCTCCTTCATCTGGAACCTCAACACAAACTACCATTACTGTCACAAAGGAATAGATACTTGCAGACCTTCAAACCATGAACCAATCAAGTTAACACACCACACAGACTTCCCAAACACTTCCTCAAATCCATAGAACCAGAGAATACATTTCCGGATCTCACCGGACCTATCTGTATCACTTTGTCATCACTGAACATCTGTCGGAACTGGTTTCACTTGAACTGCCACAACTTCTTCATATCTTCATGTGGACCTCTAAAATCTCTACTGCAACATCTTAAGACACATATCTACAAACCCTTTAATCTGTATCCTCTGATCCTCATCCTATCTTGGACTTTTACCTTATGTCATCACTGATCTTCACTATTCCTGATTGAGACTAATTTTCTCAATATCATCAACACACAACTCATCCAAACCTTGTCATTAATGTAACAGGAGTATGTTGACATCAATGACAACACCGGTTAGGCCCATACTTGCATTTGTCATTGATGGCAACATATGATGTGAAAAACTATTTTAACCATCAAGACAAGAAAATCACCTTACTATCACAACTCCCCCTATTAGCAACAACCATTCACATGTCTTCTCTCCCTTTACTACTCCCCCTTTGATCAGCAACCACTTGTTTTTCACATGTCTTCCCTCCCCCTTTGACATCAATGGCAAAGGGCACATACTTGCAGTTCCACCACTTCAGAACCATGCCTGCTGCTCCCCCTGAGTAGTAGCTCCCCATCATCAGTCTGGACCACAAGATGTGACTGTGATATCCACTGGACTGATGCACATCAATGCATCTTAGTTCACCACTGGAGAGGCAATAACCTCTAACTTCTCCCTGAGAAACTCAAAAGAGTCCTTAGGTAGAGGTTTAGTAAAGATGTCTGCAATATGAGCCTTTGAAGGCACAAACTCCAATCTAACTTCATTCTTGTTCACTCATTCTCTCAAAAAGTGAAACTTGATGGATATATGTTTAGTCTTTGAATGCAACACTGGATTCTTGGATATGTTTATTGCACTTGAATTATCACAAAAAAAATTGTGATGGGCTCCTCATATTCTACTCTGATGTCTCTTAACATCTGTTTCATCCACAAAACTTGAGTGCAACTACCTGTTGTAGAAATATATTCTACTTCTACAGTGGACAAAGATATTGCTTCTTGTTTCTTGCTTAACCAAGAAAACAATCTCTTCCCCAAAAAGAATGCTCCACCACTGGTACTCTTCTGGTCATCCACATCTCCTACCCAATCAGCATCTGTATATGCATGAAGAGAGAAATCATGATCTCTGGGATACCACAACCCATACTCAACTGCCCCCTTTAGATATCTAAAAATCTTCTTGATTGCCATAAGGTGAGATTCTCTAGGATCAGCTTGGAATCTAGCAACAAGACCAACAGCCTACATAATATCCGGTCTAGTTTGAGTGAGATACAACAGTCCTCCAATCATTGACCTATATTTTGTCTGATCAACCTTGGGAGAGTCATCAATTTTTCTCAACTTGCATCTGGTTGCTATTGGAGTGTTCATTGGCTTAGAGTCTTCCATCCCAAATTTTCTCAACAATTCTTTCACATATTTTGACTAAGAAATGAAGATTCCTTTCTTTGTTTGAGTAATTTGTAGACCCAAAAAGAAATTCATTTCTCCAAGCATGGACATCTCAAACTCACTTTTCATTTGACTTGCAAAAGTTTTACACATACTATCTCTTCCTCCAAAAATGATATCATCAACAAATACTTCAACAATTAAGATATTTTCATGATCAATTTTGAAATACAAATTACTATCAGCAGTACCTTTGTTGAAGCCAATCTTCAAGAGATGCTTATCCAATCTTTCATACCAGGCTCTTGGGGCTTGCTTCAATCCATATAGTGCCTTTTTAAATTTGTAGACCATGTCACCATGATCAGACAATTGAAATCCATCCGGTTGCTCAATGTACACTTCTTCTTCCAAATTACCATTTAGGAAGGCAAATTTGACATCCATCTGATACACCTTGAAATCCTTAAAGGTAGCAAATGCAAGAAATAATCTGACTGCTTCAATTCTTGCCATCAGAGCCAAAGTCTCTTCAAAATCAACTCCTTCAATCTAAGAGTAACCCTTGTAGACCAATCTAGCTTTATTTCTGATTACTTCACCAGCTTTATTCAGTTTGTTCCAGAAGACCCATTTGGTTCCAATCACATTCTTGTTTCTAGGTCTGGGAACAAGATCCCAAGTGTGATTTTTCTCAATTTGCATTAGTTCTTCCTCCATTGCTTTTGACCAATTTTCATCATTGCAAGCTTCATTCACTGTCTTAGGTTCAATCTTTGAAATTAGACAATACTCATCTGAATTTTGAGCAATTCTCCTCCTTGTTTGTACTCCTTTGCTTTTGTCACCTATGATCTGATCTTCAGAGTGGTTTAGAGTTACATACCTTGGAACTTTGGGAGTTTCTTGCACCTCTAACTCTAGATCAGTCTCATTGAGACATATCTCTTCTTCCTAACTTACCGGATCAACTTGACTTTGTTTCTCAGAAGAGGCTTGGATACTTTGAATCTGAACACCATTCTGATCATCTTCATCATACTCATGAATTCTTGAGGGTCTTTCAATTTCTTCATCAACCTTCACATTTACACTTTCTACAATCTTTCTCAGTCTCTTGTTGTAACACCGGTATGCTTTGCTTTGAGTAGAGTAACCCAAGAATATTCCTTCATCACTTCTAGCATCAAACTTTCTTAGATCTTCATCCCTTTTAATGTAACATCTGCTACCAAAGACTCTGAAATATCTCACAGTGGGAGTAATGCCAAACCAAAGTTCATAAGGAGTCTTACTGGTATTGTTTCTAATTTGAACTCAATTGAGAGTGTAGACTACAGTGCTGACAGCTTCTCTCCCATAGATCTGAGGAACATTTGATTCCATCATCATGGTCCTGGATGGTCCAGTTCTTTCTCTCAACTACTCCATTCTGCTGTGGAGTTCTAGGGGTAGACAATTGTCTCTTTATTCCATGTTTCTCACAGAAATCTATGAACCGGATGTGAATTCTCCACCTCTATCAGACCTCAGACATTTCAATTTTAATCTGATCTGATTCTCCACCATGGCCTTAAATATTTTGAATTTCTCAAGTGCTTCTGATTTTTCTTTCAGAAAGGTTACCCACATCATCTGGGAATAGTCATCAATTAGCAACATGAAGTATCTATCACCTTGGATACTCCTAACTCTTTCCGGACCACAAAGATCAGTATGAACTAAGTCCAATAGTCCTGTAGAAGACAATTCCTTACTTTTGAATGTGACTCTGCTCAGTTTGCCCAACTGACATTCTTTACACAAGCTATTAGTAGGTTTCACTAATTTTGGAAGATCTCTTACAGCCTGAGTATTGCTTATCTTGATGATATTATCAAAATTCACATGAGACATCCTCCTATGTCACAACCAACTCCAATCAATTTGAGAAAATAAGCAACTTTTACCAATACCAACCAAGTGGAAGATATTACCTTTAGTTTGAGTACTGGATGCAATCTCAGTTCTGAAACTTTCAAAGATCTTGCATTTTCTATTCCTGAATCTAAGATCATAGCCTTTGTCCACCAGCTATCCAACACTGAGAAGATTGTGCTTTAATCCTTCAACATATAGTACATTACTGGTTTTGTTCTTTCCATCAAGAGAAATAGTTCCTCTACCGCTGATTCTGCCAGCAGAATTATGTCCAAATTTTACAATTCCTCCTTCATACTTTTCCAAATTTAAGAACTTATTCTTGTCACCTATCATATGGTGAGAGCATCCACTGTGAATGACCCAATCATCCTTTGCTTTAACTTGGGCAGCCAGAGCTCTTTCTTCAACTTTATGATTGACAGATACAGAGGATATTGGTTCTTCTTCTTTGATGGCAATAAACACCCATTCATTACCAGATTTGTTTCCTATCTCTGATTCATCATCTGTTACTCCTTCATTATCATCTTCTTCATGAACATAGGAACAATTCTTTTGAAACCTTGGTCTATTAGGATTTGGTCTTAAAAATCTTTCTGGACATCTTGAGGCAAAATGACCAATTTTATTGCAGTTAAAACACTTAAAAAGTAATTTCCCTTCATACTTACCGGATCCTTTTGGCAGTCTTTTTGCAATAAGAGCTTCAAGATGAGCAATTTCATCTTCTTCTTCTTCCAAGTCTTTTCTTGCTTTTTCATACCATGAAAGGTTCCTTGAAGAGTTTTCTCCCGGATCAAACCTTTGTTTCCCTTTTACAGAGGCACTGGCTTTGAATGCAGATTCAGTCTTTGGAGGATCATCTCCAAACTCAGCCATTTCAAAAGAAGCCAACTTACCAACCAATTGATCTCTTGTGACTGTTGTGTGAGCTCTGAATTCTTCGATTGCAAAAGCCTTAATTTTATAAGAAGCAAGAAGAGATCTGAGAACTTTTCCAATGATCTCATCTTCACTCAGGGTTCCACCTGCATTTCTAATTCCACAAACCAACTCATTCACTCTTGGCATAAAAGAGGTAATATTTTCATCATCTCTCATCTTCAATTTTTCAAATTTCCCTTTTAGACTCTGTAACCTTGCACATTTAACATACTGGTCTCCTTCATGCAAAAGTTTCATTTTATTCTAAATCTTAAAGGCAGTTGGTAGATCAATAACATTTGAGAGCTCTAAGTCAGATAATGCACTTAGAAGAGCCTCTTTGGTCTGCAGATTGTTTTCAGCATCTGTGATTTCATTTAGGGTTGTCAGACCACCCTGTGGAATTACATACTATTTTGTAACCATGGACTAGTACGCCATTCCCATACACTGCAAGTGACATTTCATGTGACCTTTCCAAAGAGCAAAGTTAGTTCCATCAAACTTCAGACTATCCTTCTTGTAGGACGACATCCTGGATCTCCTCAAGCGGTTAAGCTCCTTTTAGAGGAACTTAGCTCTGATACCAATTGAAAGACTTAGGGCAGACAACTAAGAGGGGGGGTGAATCAGTTGTCTAAAACTTTCTTCATTTTCAACACTTATATTCACTTAGCAGTATAACAATAAATCAAACATGAAACTTAATGCATTTAATTAAGAGCAAAAACACATCAACACATGAGACACCAAGATTTTGATGTGGAAAACCTGGTTAAGGGAAAAACCACAGGGTGACTAACCCAAGATTGTATTCTCTGTTAGAAGAATAGAAAAAAAAATGGCACATGCCAATTAGGGCTAACTGCCTGAGCACACTACTCACAAGAGGCTCACTGCCTACAAGAGACACATTGTCTACAAAAGAATAAGTATCACATAGTTGAACTAGTAAATAGCATCTTCCCCATGCTTGAGTTAGTTCCATTTAAGCCCAAACGTTCTGCTCTGTCTTTCGCTCTTCTCCTCGCTACCACACACTCATCTTCAATAGTCCCACTCTGAAATGACCTCGCAATCCCTTATTTATACATGACATCAACTTAGGAACAAATATCTAAGTTGGAAAACATCCACAAGAACATCCGCAAGATGTATAATTCATCCGGTCGGCCAGTCTCATAAAGAACACCATCATCCGGAAGTTATTCTTCATTTCCAAGACCCCAATTCTAATGCGGACCATAAACATGAACTGAGCATGATCCAAGGACCTCCATAAAATTTCCTGAAACACCAAGAACATCCACACTTCCTCTACTTACTGAAATCCTTCTCTCCTTCATCCGGAACCTCAAGAACACAGTCTGTCATTACTGTCACAAAGGAATAGATACTTGCGGACCTTCAAACCACGAACCAATCGAGTTAACACACCACACAAACTTCCCAAACACTTCCTCAAATCCACAGAACCAGAGAATGCATTTCTGGATCTCACCGGACCTATCTGTATCACTTTGTCATCACTAAACATCTGTCAAAACTGGTTTCACTTGAACTGCCATAACTTCTTTATATCTTCATGCGGACCTCTGAAATCTCTACTGTAACATCTTAAGACACATATCTACAAACCCTTTAATCCGCATCCTCTAATCCTCATCCTATCTTGGTCTTTTAACTTATGTCATCACTGATCTTCACCGTTCCTGATTGAGACTAATTTTCTTAATACCCTCAACACACAACTCATCCAAACCTTGTCATTAATGTAACAGGAGTATGTTGACATCAATGACAACACCGGTTAGGCCCATACTTGCAACATTGTGTAAGGTTTGATTTATAGAAAAGGCTGATTTGAATGAATGGTTGAGATCGAAAGTTGATTTCAATGATATGGACGGTTGGGATCAATTAGGTTTTCCTACTCCATGAGGAGTTGTAGTCATGTGACAAGTGTAAGGTAGACCTAATTTAAATAAAATATTATTTAAATTAGTTGTGCATGTGAAGGGTTGTAGTCATGTGACAAGTGTTTGAATGTGATGAAAGGTGAGGAAGTAATTAAAATATTTTTTTGAATTGTTTGGAACATGTGAAAGGGGTATTAACTAAATAAATGAGATTTATTTAGTTAATTGTCTAGTGAGAATAAATTAGATTAGGAGTGGGGTTATGCAAGGGACCTAAGACAAAATGTTGCAAGATGTCTCACAAAGTGATGTTGCAAGACATGGACAATTTTAAGTGTCTACATTTTGCCCCTCTCTAAGATGATGTTGTGACCAAGTAAAATCATTTAAAAGAAGCTAAGGTGTCGATAGAGTTAAAGGATAATGATGTAAAGATAGGATGATTGTGCCCCCTCGAGAGGATAGGTGGGTTGGACAAACATGGGTAAACTCTCAAAATGAAAGGGGTTGTTAAGGAAGAAAGATAAGGGAATGGATTGAAGAAATGAATGGTGCGTTATGTAGCAATGAAGGTGAACAACCATGAATTTTGATATAGCACTAGACATTATGCACCAAGGTATAAGGACCAAGGTGACAATGTGTCTTGTGCACCTAATGTAATACAACCTTGTCTAGACATATGAGGAAGTAAACTTAGAGCATTAAAGTCCTAATGCAAAAAAGGTATGATATGACCTTAGATGCAAAGGTTAATGAAAAAATCAATTCCAACATACACAAGATATGAATATTAGCTAGAAGGATTTGGATTTTGATTCAAATACAAGTTGAAATGATAACACACACAAGCAAGCAAGCAAGCATGCACAAATGATACAAAAATAAACAAGGTATTGCCCCTGTCAAGCTATAAACCAATGATTAAGTGATTGACTGATTGACTGATTATGATAATGATGGTGTTTGGTTTCAGGAAATGAAACATGTTGTATAAGACACCTAGTCTAGTTTCGACAATGCAACATCCTATATAAGACAATTGATTGACTGATTAATACTAGTGTTGTTGGCCATGCAAATAAACACTAGGATTTGATTAATTTATTGATTGATTGATTTGGTTTACGTCAAGATTAGGATCAAGACCATTGATGTGATTGGATAATTTGGCTAGATTGATTAACTTTATTGGTATGGGTTGATGATTGACTTGAATTTGAGTTTATTACTTGGAATTGATTTGATGAATAGATTGAATGATTTGATTGAATGAAGAATTGATTTGAATGATTGGATTAGAATGATTTGATGATTTGATTAGAAGAATTGATTTGATTGATGAAGTGATTTGATTTGATGAATTGAATTGATGATTGGATTTGATTGATTGATTGATTTTGAAGAATGTGATTTGAAGAAGTGAACTGATGATTGGTTTGATTTGATGAAATTGATTGAATTTGATTTGATTTTATTTCTTGGCTTTTTGTGGAATTTTGATATTTTTTTTGTCTTTTGGAATGTTTTGATTTTTTTGGATTTTGATTGTTTTGATTTTTTGAGTTTTTAAATGTTTTGGGATGGCATTGGATTGCAATTTGAGTATCCTTTATGCTACATACCAATGACAAGGGAAAAACCAAGTCTAGGTGCAAAGAGGTAGGTGGGATTGGATGAATGGTTGGGCAATAGCAAATGAAATGAAAGTGTGCATCATGAGGGGGGAAGGATGTGATCTCCAAAGACTATTTTGCATAGGAATAACATGCCCCATTCTAGGTACAATACTTAGGATTTTCATGACAAAGCTTATGATAGGGTTGGTTTGGATAGGATGAGGTATATCAAGAGATAACCAAAACAATTGTCAACATTTTTCCCCCATATCTTTATCAAGATCAAAAGGAAGAAGGGAGGATGAATGGATGCAATATGATAGGTATATGTGTGTAATGAATAAGGATGGTAGGTAGGATAGGAAATGATAGTGTGGATGAGACAACATGCCCCCAAGTGTAAGTGACATAGAAGATCAACCTACAAATGATGCCTGTTTTCTAGGTTGTCATCATGGTACTTATCCAAGGCACCACCAAGGGTAGTTTTCACCTTTGGACGAAGGGATTTCTCTTTACTATTTTGATTTTTTTTAATTTTTTTGGAATATTTGGATGGGATAGGTGGATATGGAGGAGCAGAAGTCAAGTGTCTAGTGCCATGAAGGTGATAGTCCCATTAGAGAGGAATGTCATCACATGGACCATGTCATTATGCTCATCGATGTTGGTAGGGGATTGCATGAAAGTGAGATGGAGTAGGTAGATAGTGTATTATGTAGGGAACGAAAGTGGATTATGATGTGGATTATGTAGGACTTATGTAAAAGATGGATGAAAGGCTTATGCAAAAGTATGGATTAAAGGCTTATGTAAAAGCATGGACCATAGGAATAGGATGGGTGAAATATGTAGGATAGTGGATGAAGGATGGGGAGATGGAGGTATGTGAAAATGTTGTGGAATGGAAGGGAACCATGACCAATGGTTGCACACACCATGATAAACACTGAATCTTTTGATTGGAAAAAGGTGTAGGAAGCAATGGAGATGTTTTCTTATGAGATGGTTGATGTAGTGACTTAGGTACCCACATGAACTTAGTATTTTTATGATTTTTGCTTGACTTGTGGGATGAATGAATTTGAGATTTTGGAATGGAGTGGTATTTTTGGATGGAAGGGGATTGGGATTTTTGAGATGTGGATGAGGATTTTTGAATGGAAGAGGATGGTTGGGATTTTTGAGATGTGGATGCTCCATTTGACTTGCCTGCTTTTTTCTTAAGTACCCAAACCATTTTAGTCTTGGACTTTTGTTGTGAAGGTATGGACTTGGATAGATTTTTAGATGGATTTTGCTTTGACTTTTTGCATTTGTACCCTAAGCCATTAGGATCCTTAGGAGTTTTTGCTTTATGAAAGGAGGCATCCAAATTTTTATTTTTTAATCCCGTGGGTTTGGTGGAAGCTTCTTGTTTAGACAATGTGTGCAATTGTTGGTTATGATCAGGAATGTGAGGGAATGTGTAAATGGATGGATTTGGCATTGGAAGAAGTGGTGGTAAAATGTATGGAGAGATATTAGGAGTTGGAAGTAACGAGGGTAAAGTGGATGGTAGCAGGTGTATGGTCACATTATTTTGACACTTGTAGGATGATGGAGGTGGAATGACAACATACGTTTTGGGTGTATGATAGGATTTGCGATGGAAAGTGGAGGACTTAGGATGAATGGAGGAAGTACCAACATCTTTAGATTGTTTACCTTGGGGTGTATATCCAAAGCCATATGAGCATGGAGGGACATTGCCATGTATAGGCTCCAAAATACCTTGTTCATGAAGGCCTAGGCCTTTGCCTTGATAGTTCATGTTTTGGAGTATGTGATGGACAATGGGACTAGGTGTGTTTTGGGAACTAGAATTAAGCTCATTATTGGATGAAGGAGGTGAAGTGGAAGACAAAGGTTGTTGTTGTCCTAATGAGGAACACTCATGAATGAAGGTGGATAGACCAATACGATATGATGGATTTGAAATGGGGTGGATAATGGATGATGATGAAGCATCATTAGGATCTTGATTATGCTCATTAGGATCCAAGCTATTGATTTGATCTTCTATTTTTTCTTGGGAGGCATGTGTCTCATCATGACAAGTGGAAGTTGGTGCATCATGGATAGGTGGAGTAGAAAGATCTTGACCATGGAATGCATAAAGTTGGCTAAGAGGATCGTCATGATTTTCTTGATCATAGAGGGGATCTTGATCATATATGGGAGCTTGATCATTGATAGGATTGAGTGTACTATGGATGGGTTGGACGGAAGTGATTTGATCTTGATTAGAAGGAGAGCTTGATGTTTCCACATACTTAGGATTATACCCTTGACATAACTCTTGACTTGCTTGAATGGAAGTAGAAGGCTCTTGATGGTTAGTTACATAGGAGCATGATGGAGATTGACTTGGGATCATGGGGGGAGACTCTTGAATAGGTTCAAGGGGTTGTGGAATATATGAAGGGGTTGTAGGAATGGAAATGGTGTTGGAAGGTTCCTTGGTAGGCTCAAGTATAGGACTTTGATGACATGTAGACAATTGATTCCTTGCTAGTAGCTCTTGGATCACATCCTTTATAAGTGGATGGGTGGTGGAAGTTGAAGGCTTTGTATTAGGTGAAGTGGCTATGTCCCATGGTGGGGGGATAAAAGAGATGGAAGGCGTTGGATTAGGGTTTTGAATTTGGTTGGATGGAGGGTCAAAGGGATTGAATGGATTGGTGGATTTGGATAACTCCATATTTTTACTTTTGTAATGTTTGAACTTAGGGCGTGGAGTTGATGGATTGGCAAGTGGATTGCATGGTGGTGTTGGGGTAGAACTAGGAGGATCTAGGATTGGCATGTGATTGGATGGTGGTATAATATACTTATAGGGTGCGTGAACTAGATTGGTGTTTCCCTTGTCAAAGGTGGCATTAGAACTTGAAGGCACTTACTCTTTTTGCCAAGGTGGACTTGGGCTCACATGTTCTTGTTGGGAAGTGAATTGACATGTTGATGTGGAATTGACATGGAAAGAAGTGGAATAGGTTAATGTAGCATTGAATTGGCATATGGATGGACTAGATTGGTATGAAGTGCAAGGGGATGACTCATAGGATTGAAGTGAATGTTGTTGATGTTGTGTTTGACAAGTGGTGATGAATTGTTGGGGTTGGACTAGGAGGTGTTGTATTTGAGGTGATTGGATTTGTTGAAATTGTTGAATGATGGCTTGGAATAGTTGTAATATTTGTTGGTCTAGGGGTTGTGGAATTTGGTGAAGTGTTTGGATGAGGTCTTATAATTGGAGTACTAGAGTCTTGTCCTCTAGTGTTGGCATGGAGTCACACGTGTTTAAGTCTTTGCATTTCATCTTGTTCCTCAAGGTATAAAACATGATTCTTTTCATCATTGGAAGGAGGGTCCCCTCAAAGTATGAGCCTGGGTTTTACATTTGTCTCATCATTAAGACTAAAGAGATGGCCTTCTCAAAGTATAAGCTTGGGCTTTGGTTTTGTCTCATCATTAGGATTAGAGGGAGGGCCTTCTCTAAGTATGTGCTTAGGTTTTGAATTTGTTTCATCATTAGAATTAGAGGAAGGGCCTCCTTGAAGTCTAAGCTTAGGTTTTGAATTTGTTTCATCATTAGGATTAGAGGGAGGGCCTCCTCTAAGTATGAGCTTGGGCTTTGAATTTGGCATAGGCTTGCTAAGGATTCAGACCATTTTGACTAGTGGTTGACTAAGATGAGAATGATGATGTGAAATGAATTGGAATTAGTGATTGGATGATTAGGAATGATTAGGATGAAATTGATTGGACTAGAATGAGGATGATGATGTGTAATGATTGGGAATGATTAGGATAGGACAAGGGACAAGTATGATGATTAAGATGTGGATTAAGTGAATGACAAGGATGATTAGGGTTTTTATTAGGATGAAATGGAAAGGATGAATGTGTTGGAAAGAATGTTTAGAATGATTTGTTTATGTGTTTGTGTTTATATCTTGATGTGACAATTTGCAAATAAATGATTACACATGTATATGCATATAAGACACATGCAAGACACATAAACAAGTTTGACTTTGAAATCTTTAAATGTGATGATTAAGCAAGCACTTGAAGAAGATACATCAACAATCTTATGACTAGTCAAGTAGGTGTGGCCAAATAAGTCTTACACTAGGATGCACAAGTTGACTAAGGATGTCCCCAATATACTCAAGGTACTGGGGGCCCAATTCCATGAAATGAAAGTGAAATAATGCCAAACAACTAGGAGAAAGGGGTGACCCACCTTTGACCTTCACTTCCCAAAGGTATAAAGTTCTTTGGGGCTTAGAAAAGAGTGACAAGATTTTGACTTCCAAAGAGGTTGTCTTTTAAATCACACCTCGCTTTCTATACTCCACCAAAACACTAGAGTTGAGGTCATCCCTTGGAGTGGTGTGTCTCCAAGTAGACCTCCTAGGAAGGGTATGACAAAAGCAAATATAGTGAGGTGTTTTTGATCTCCAAGATCACCTTGTGGTGCGAGGAGAGAGCATACACATGCACACTTGATTCACACTCGCACTTGTTAATTTTCCTTTAGAAATGAAATGTGTGGTGTGAAAATGAATGGATAAAAGGTGTTTTTGATTCTCAAGATAGCACAAGGAGTATGAGAAGAGCATACACACCTTCAATCACATTCAAGTTCACCAAACAATGAAGACACTTGTTCTTCTTAATCCTAAGTCAAAATGTGTGATGGAAGACAATGGTTCTGTTAGGTCTCAAAAATGTACGTTACAAGTCCTAAGAGGATGCCAGGCTCTATGCTTAGATTTGCAACATTTTTGAACTAACAAAATAGAGTTAACCTATAGGTTTGATGACTCCCTCCACTTTAGGTTCTGCTAGACCTAGGCAGGTAAATCTTTAAAGCTAAAGCAGATTGAATGAATATGTTTGAGTTGATTCTATCCATAGTGGCAAAGGGTGTGGAATAGATGAGAGCTTGAAAACTACTTCTATATCTAATATCTGAGAGATGATCAAGGTATATATTGTATAAGCAATATCAAGGTAAATTTTATAACTATGCTAAACTAATGAATGGGTGTTGGATAAAACTGAATGATGAGTCAAGATAGGACTAGTGTCTTGTTGGGTAAATAGAGTCAAATGAAAGTCTAAGACTAGTGGCTTATATTGAGCAATAACTCTAACTGTTTGGCACAATACTTTGGTTTATAACTTGTATAAACATGCAAGAATGTGACTGACAGACTCTACTTATTGATCCACTCGATCCTACCAGGTTACTGTGACTTATTGAAAGGATTTTAATTCTTACTTGAAGGAACCAATCAACATAAACATACAATGACACCAAGTGTGTATTGACAAATGGAGTAGATCCTCAATTTGAATAACAAGATAATATAAAGTTGGAGACAGTATGGCAATATTGTCAATTATATGGCTCTTCTTATTGATCCAAATGTTACTTCAAAGTTACTATAATCAATGAAAAGGATTTTAATTCTTTAATAGAAACCAATTAATTTGATTACACAAAAAACATCAAGTGTGTCTCGATGAAACTGAAATATCAACTTGGAAACTCGAGTTCAAATAACAAAGAAATAACAATGTCGAGATAGCCAAATAATTGTTTAGCTCAATAAATAATAGACACCAATATTAAATCACCAATTTATTCATTCTTTTCCATTATACAATTTCACAGCATAATGTTTTATTTCGGCAACTGATCAATCCATCTAGTTATTTAACTCCTACTTCTGATCATGATGGTTTTCTAATCTATTGACGATGATTCTGCTTTTGACTTCATCTGGTATATATAGTATTGATTTTTAGGGTTACAACCTTTATTTATTTCGTTGCAACCTTTCATTTAATTAATTGCCCTCTAATTAATTTAACTCCTTTTGCAACTCCTGATAAAGTATTTCTCAATACTTTATTCTTTATTTACTTCTTGATTATATCTACCCATCATTTGACAAAGTATTACCCCGTCTTTACTTCCTTGGTGAAACCATCTCACTGGTTATTAGATGCATCCCCAAAAATATTCATTAAATAAACTAATTACCAGTTGGATTCACTTTGAGTAAGAAATATTTTCAAATAATATTTTATTTGGCATAGTGAGAATACTTCATCTTCCCGTGAAATCTTGATATTCCTTCAACATTAATAGACTCAATAAAACTTTCCTAAAAGATATTTGTTACAGTTGTTGTCATGTAGAATTGCACCCTACTTGGAGAGAGTCCAAGCATTCTAATGACACAATGGGAATGATCTTGAAGTGTGGGACCTTGCAAATTAAGATCAAACCTCCGGAGTAAGCCGGCTTCCTACCTCTAAGCCTAATGCTTAGAAGAAAATATCTAAACCTAGTGCTAATACTACAGGGGAAAAGGGGTAGAAGGAAACATAAATAGATATTAGGTGATACACCATGTTGAATAAAAGAACCCTCACAGAACTGAGAAAATGCACAAAATGACTAGATACAACCAATAAACATACACAGATCAAGCTAATTTTAACAGAGGCAAGGAGAAAGAAATGATTAGAAGGAATTAAACATTCACAAACACGTCATTCTTAGATCACACAGAGTTAAAATAGGATGAAGAGGTAAAATAACCAGCATGTATTTGATCAGAAGGCAAGGTTACAGTAGAGGAATGCTTTGTTTGGAATGAGAAGCATATATTACTAAATCTTCCAACCTTTTTTACATCTCATGTTTATGCATATATAGCATTTTACATTTGACCTGAGTTGGTTACAATCCATTCGCCCCATGGGCTCTATCAAAAAATATCTGTGTCTGAAGGGAGTGCTGACCTGCCATAAGTTATGGCGTGGAAAATGGGAATAGAGCAAATGAGAGATATTTCTAGTCATTAATGCAAAATAGCTGAGTTGTTTGATTTGTGGCAATGAATGCTACAAATATCTGGAAAGGGTAGGTGAGGAATCAGATTTGCATTGCACACAAGCAAGATGCAAAACCTCGAACAAAGTTTTACGGCACTATAGATTCCTGAGTCCTCTAAATCCGGCATCTGATCACCTAAATTTTTTGAATGATCAGGCCCTGCATCTGATACAATAGGCCCCTAAATTCCTTGTTTGAAACTACAAATTTTGAATGCATGCTGTCAAATTTATCTTTGCTGCAAAAGGGTCGTCGTTTGTATGCATACAGACACACAAAAACTGGATACACTTTGAAAATCATGATGACATCATCATTCTGAAGAACTTGGTTGAAGAGGAGACCTGGATGATGTCACCTGCATATCGGGTCCTTTAAACTGTTCAACATGCACTTATGCGATTTCTTCATTCACTATAATTTGCATAACAAATCGCTTTGCATATGTCTTTGTATCTCCCTGTATATACAATACAGTATCCAACATACAAAAGTGGGCCTTTGAATCAGCCTTAACACATGGCACTATCTAATTGGCCGTTAAGTTGAACCTGGAACCCATCGCTGAACATTTGCATGCTTTATCAGCCATCGGAGAGACCTCAAACTGAGCCACCGATAAGGCTTGTTTCACCAAAATCCTTTGTATGTGTGCTTTGTACATCGCAATTGTATATGAGATACAATCGCATATACATAGAATGCGAAACTCAAAGGATTATCAACCAAAAAGAAACTTTGAAGTAGGTTCGGCCTTGTATCTTTGCCTTTTTGCATATCGACATATACATGCACTTCAACATACAACTGCGGACCCCACCGTTGAGTTTGCCAAATTTAATTTCCCAGTCGAGTCGACATTGTATATCCTTGTTGTATCTAACCCTTGTATATCGCATATACAATGCGAAATATACAAACAAAACCGCATACAATCACTTGTACCTACAAACATTGCATTTGACCTTTGCATGTGACTTTTGTATCTGCCCTTTGTATCTGCAAATATACAATGCGATCATATATACAAAGATGCATACAACCACATCTGCCTTTATAAACCAAATTACATATTCTTTTAGGTCTGGGATTGGATCTCAAGATTGTATATGCCATTGTATATAAGATTGTATGTGCAAAGATACAATCGCATATACATACAATAGGTGGACCCCATCTTTTGTATCTCCCCCTTGTATATTGCCTTGTATATGCATTTTTATATGCATTTGTATATGCAATTGCATATACAAGGATAACCTGATTCACTTTTGTATCCCACCTTGTATATTGCCTTTGCATAAGCTCTTGTATATTGCATTGTATATGCAATATACAAATGGAGATGCATACAACATAACCTACAATGAACCCAATGTATATTCACTTAAATTGTACATGACCAAGATACAAGGAAAAATTGTATCTGAGATACAATTCGACCAAATGACAGAAATCCCCAAAACAAGGATGATGTCACCATCATATACATGAAAAATGACTAAGTATAAAACTAAGAAATCTCTGCGATGGAAGGCACTTGAAGACAAAAGATTTCTGGGGTTTTCTAGGTTTTTGGCAAGGATTCTCTAGGTGAGATTTTAGGATTTTTGGCAATGTAGAGCATGGATAATTGAAGGATTTAAGCTTTGTAGAGTCATTTCCTAAAGGATATTCAAGGAATATACAAGGTGAACTATTTAACTCTGGACAGAGGAAAATAGGTCAACATTTTGGTGATTTCTCAGGGATATTTGTCTGCTAAACAAATATACTAGTGGCCTGAAGCATCCATGGGGCATGGAGTCACACAGAGACTTAAAAATATCTTGACAATCAATCTTGACCTCAGTAACTCAGCATATCAGCAATGAAGAACACTTGGAAGACCAAAACCAAAACAAAATGCTAAAAGAAACTCATCTAACTGTGCTAGACAGCACTTAGGGAAAAACAAAAAGGTATCTAAACTATTGTGCAGCAACACTTATTGAAAGCAAGAAACCTAATCTACTGCTTTACAGGGCAAGTCATACCTCAAAACACCTCTTTAGGTGTATCCCATTAACTAGGATAGGAAAATTTTCTCCATCCATGTTTGATAACGGAAATGCATTATGCTCCTTGCATTCAGTAATGATAAACGAGCCACCCCACATGCTGTCAAACTTGGAGTGCTTCCCTGGCCTACTTTTCAACCCATCCCATTTGAGTACCATATCACCCTCCCTAAAATTTCTGGGAGTGGCCTTTTTATCAAAAAAAAAAATTTGTCTGAAGCTGATGATACTCCATAGCTTTCATAGTTTTATCTCTCATTTCTTCGAGCTCCATAAGTTGAGCATATCTGACAGTCATGGGATCTTCTTCCTCAAACATCTCCAGTTGATTCATGATATCAAGTACTGGCAGCTCCACAAACACAGGCAATCTTGCCTCTTTTCCATAAACTAACATATATGAGAAATTTCCAATAGACCTCTTGGGAGTTATTCTATCTACCCATAAAGCATATTTCAAATTGGTGTGCCAGGTTCTCTGGTTGTCCTCAATTGATCTTTTGATAATCTTTATGAGATTCTTATTTGTGGATTCAGCCAAACCATTACCCTGTGGGTAATAATTTGATGAAGTGTTCAAATAGATTCCATTCTTCACAACCCAGTCAGTTATCTTCAATCCAACAAAGGCTAAAGCATTGTCTGAGATGATTGATTCAGGTACTCCAAATCTAGATGCCATATCATAACAAAAGTTTGAAACATCGTTCTCATTGGCTTCCTTCAAAGCCACTACTTTAGTCCACCTTGTGAAATAGTCTATTGCTATAAGCACCCACCTGTGGCCTGCACTTGACAGTGGGTTAATGGGACCTATAAAATCAATGCCCCATCTCATGAAGGGTTGTTCTACTTGAATTGGCTAAAGAGGTAAAGCTAGCAGCCTTTCTTTGCCTGCAAAAATGGCACATTTTACACACTTTCTGGCCCATGCATGGGCATCCTTGAATAAGTTGGGCCAGTAATATCCAGCTCTCATTATTTTTGAAGCACTAGTCCTTGGGGAAAAATGACCCCCTACTATTCCATCATGAAACTCATGCAGCACCTTGTCAGTTTGATCATTATCAATGCATCTTAACAACAAACCATTAAAATCCTTTCTGAAAAGGATATCATTAATTAAAACATATGGAATAGACTGCAGTCTAAAATATCTTCTCTTGGTTCTATCTAAACCTGCTGGACATTCACCAGTTTGCAAAAAATGAGTCATGTCATTAACCCAACCTATTCCAATTGTTGTTGTATCATCCTGATGTTCATCCTCAATGGTCAGAAACACCTCTTCTTCCTTCTTTGTTTCATTTTAGACCTAGTAGCAAGTTGTTCACTAAGTCCTCTACCTCTGATGAGCTTGGTTATCTTGATATCTACGTCATATTCCATGACCTTGGTAATCCAACCAGTGCTTTTCTCATTAACATCCTTGCCTAACAGAAACTCTTTCACACCAGGGTGAGCAACCTTCATATGTACCTTATTGTTAGAAATAAGATGCCTAAACTTCTTGAGACTCTTTACCACTACAAGGACATGTTTTTCAATGAAACTATACCTCTGTTCATACTCCTCCAGTCCTTGACTAAAGAAAGCAATTGGCTGCTCAAAGCCTTCACTTTGTTGTTGTACCAGAATTGCAGAAATTGTATCTAAACTGCCATAAGCATACAAAATAAAGTCTTTTAAGAAATCAGGATTTACCAGAGTTGGTGCAACTAATAATGCTTCTTTTATGGACTCAAAGCTAAGTTTGCACTCTTTTGTTCAACTAAAAACTACATTTTTCTTTAACATAGAGGTCAATGACTTCAGTAAACATGCAATGTCAGGTATAAATCTTCACAGAAAATTAATTCTGCCAATAAAACTTTGTAGTCCTTTCTTATGACTGGGTAAAGGCAGCTCCAAAATAACTCTTACCCTTTCTGTATCAATGGTAACTCCCTCTTTTGACACAATGTGTTCTAAAAGCTTGCCTTCATGCACAGTAAAAATGTATTTCTTGGGATTAAGAGATATCCCAAACTCTTTAAATCTCTCAAATACTTGTTTGAGGTGGGATAAATGTTCAGCTGCATCCTTAGAGAAAATTGTGATGTCATCAAGGTACACAAGTACCAATTTATAAAGCAAACCTTTAAAAGCCATATCCATAGCTCTCTAAAAAGTAGAGCTAGCATTTGACAGACCAAAAGACATCCTTTTGTAGGCCATGGTGCCCCATTTGGTGGTAAAAGCAGTTTTAAACTGATCTTCCTCATTGACTAATACTTGATTATAACCAGAATATCCATCAAGTAAGGAGAATCTTTCTGAACCAGCCACTACTTGCAGAATTTACTCCATTGAGGGCAGCGGGTAGTGGTCCTTCAGGGAGGCTCTATTAAGGTCTCTAAAGTCAATGCACAGCCTAATCTCTCCATTCTTTTTTCTCACAGGAACAAGATTCGAGACCCAAGAAGTATGCTTGATCGGAAAAATGATATTTCCCTCAATCAGCTTGGTTAATTCCTTAATCATCAGAGGCTCAAGTTTTGGATTTAAAGGTCTTTGTTTCTGCCTTATAGGTTTTGTACTTAGCTCTAACTCTATAGTATGCTAGGCAATATGAGGGTCAAACCTCTTTAAGTCTGAGTATTCCCATGCAAACACAACCTCAAAATCTTGACAAAGAGCAATAAAAGCTTTCCTATCCTCAGGTGAACAGATTTTACCAATTTTGAGAAGCTTACCTTTAAAAATTTCTAGCTCCTCGTGATGTTCCTCTTTGACCTACATGCTGGATTTGCTCTTTTTCAGTTGATCATCAGTACCAAAAATGGATTCTAAGGTTACCAACCCTCTGGACAGCTTATTAGTCTTTAACTAAACAACTTGATGATCACCATATTGTTGTTTGAGTTTGTTCTAATTCATCACAGAGAACTCATCCTCTTCTAACAGGAAACGTAGAACCCGCTCATCACTCTCAAAAACCTGCCAATGAATGTTATTGGCAGGGATAGAGGGCCTATCAACTATTTTCACATGAGGCTATACCTTTTCTCTTTGAATTTCATTGGGGATATCAAACTGAGCCCCAATCATAGCTAACCTATCTGCATGATAGTTCTAATTTCTCAGAATAGAGATTAGATTGAAAGCGTCAAACTCCTCAATCATATCCCATACCCTATGTTTATAGCATTTCAAAGCATCATTCTTTGTAACATGCAGTCCCCTCACTTGATTTACAATAAGTTCGCTATCCCCATACACCTACAAACAACTAATTTTCCTCTTCCTTGCCCACTGCAAACCTTGAATCCACCCTTCATATTCAACAATGTTATTTGTACATGAAAAAGCAAAACAAAAAGTAGAATAATATCTGTCACCTTGTGGAGACACAAGCATTGCACCACCACCAGATCCATTCCTATTCCTAGAGCCATCAAAGTACATTTTCCATACCTCATCTTGTTGTTCTATCTAATTTGTTGCATTCTTTACAAGGTTTAGAATTGTTGTTTTAGGCTCGTGCAGCATGTAAACCCCCATACCAGTTTCTTGAATGTGTCCCTCAAAACCATCCACAATATTTTCTAAGGCCCACTCCTTTAACAGCACTTCTGGTATACTCTTAACTTGCAGTTTTTGAGCAGTAACAAGCTCAGGATCATCAGAAATAATGCAATTTGCATTAACAACACTTGGGACATAAGGCTCTATGTGATCTTTGGCTAGCAATTCAAATTTTATGGTCACTTTTGTGCCATATCGAGCTCTAAAAAACATGTGGGACCAATCTAAGGATAAATATCCTCTTATCTTGGCTGTGAAATCCCTTGACAAACACATGGCAAAATGAGGTAAATCTATGATGAACACCTCTTGAGAAATGGAAACATTTGGACAGGTATGCAAAGTGAGACCTAGATCTTTTATCACACCTATAGTGTTAACAACTGTGCCATCTAGCTAGAGCACACCCTTCTCAAAAGGCTAGTATTTCAATCCTAATTTGTCTACAATCTATTTTGGCATTACAGAACTACTTGCACCATTATCCACCATGCAGTTATGTACTAACCTATCTCCTATTATTAATGACACAAAAAATGGAAGTGGCTTAGCACTCTTATTTGGTTGTTTACTGTTGTCCTGGGATGAATTGGTAAGAACAGCCCCAGCTAGGTCAACAGTTGCATCATTCGACACTTTTAAATCAGACAAGGTAGATTGTAACATGTCCTTTTGACCTAGGATGGCTAAGGAATCCCACATAGATATTGTCACATTCATTTTTTTCATATTTTCAATGATATTAAAAGGTGAAGTGACATTTACCTTCTGATGTGGCCTTGCAACAGCGATATCAACCTGTAAATGAAGTTGTTCCCTAGTAGTTGCTTGAGTATTCCTTTGCAAAATATGAAGAATCTGGGATGTAGAAGGATCAGCAGGTCCTTTTCATTTTTTTGCTGCTTGGTCTATCTCATAACCCCTCTTTTTAGCTCTCGTATTTGCTGCAATTGAAGTATCATCTTTGTTTATGCCACATAACTCATCTCCCTACTAGTTTATGAAGGCAATATCATTCTGAGGCTATTCTTGTTGCTGTACAGCCCCATCATTAAGTGTGTTTGGCTGTGAAACAACATCATTTTGTACCATTAGAGCCTAATTTTTTATCACTCCATTTGAATAGGTTGCCTAACTGTGTGACTGATTGCATGGATAACACCATTCATACTCGGCTGCAAGGTTAATCTGAATAGGGACAAGGTCTCTAACCGCATTAATGGGTACAGGATTATAGGGCTGGAAAGGCCTCTGGTTCACATTCTACCTGGCACCCTCATAATTGCTTTGATATGGAGGCCTATTGGCTTGGTATGACTGGTTTTGCCCTTGGCTGTGTAGCTGATAAGGTTATCTGTTCTGGGATTGCTATTTTTTTATGTTCACCAACTCATTCTCAAAAGTTTGCAAGATATTCTCTATCTTTTGTTGGTTGTTTTTGATCTCTCTTAACTCTTGTGATGAGATAGAAATAGCAGTCTTAGGATTGGCAGTACTTGGCAATGCTGCTGCAGCAAGTAAAGGGGCGAAAAAAGGGATCAGCAAAGACATTGAAGCTTAGGAAAAATGGGCACTGGTGGTCTAGGTGCTATTTTCCCAACCTGGATCAGGTTGTTTTCTGTTCTAATAGCTATTTCATATGCATCAAGTAAACTTGTACCTCCCAACGATTGTATCATTACTGAAATGTCACTATTTAGAGCTTTCAAAAAATATAGAAATGCATATTTTGATGAAGGCCTTACCGTGGCAGGAATTATGTTCCATGTCTTCTGAAACCAGAAATTGAAATCCATCATTTCCTCCTGGGGAGCTCTCTTTATTGTAGTCATCTATTTAACCAGTGATAAGTTATCTGACTTATCTTGAAATTGTTTGTTCAACTTATCACCCAGATCATCCCAAGTTCCAATGGTTTGCACTGGTAAACTCCTGAACCACTATAATACTTTTCCTTTAAACGAGGTAGCCAGTAGCCTGATGGCTACATTTTCTTGAGTTACATGATGAACACCACATAGAGAAGCTACGTCTCTAATGTGCTTGATTGGGGTAGTTTGATCCTCCCCAGTGAAATAGGGTAGGCTCTTCAAAGCTGCCATGGGTATATTATCATGCACTATCAAATTCAATGGGCTACCCCCATCAAAAGCCACAAACGGCTGATTTCTTGCCATTGGAACAGCTGGAGGTAGGTTTGCCTGAACCGGTACAGGAACTACAGGTACCACTAGCCTGAAACTTGGTGGGGTTGATTGTATTCTTGTTGAAACCGACATCCTTACCACAGCTCTACTCTGTCTTGTAGGCGGAGATAGTTGCAAATAATCAAAGGAACTTGAACTCTGAGTTTGTATTTTTCTCATAAAAAATGTAACAGCACTGATCTACTTGTCCTTCCTCAATATGAGTCGCCAGATATGTAGAAAACCACCTCTTAAAGGCATGATAATGCTAGTAGCATATCAAAACCAGCAATATGATTATAAGGTCCCACCAGGCGTGCTAGAAATTGTTGTCACATAGAATTGCACCCTACTTGGAAAGAGTCCAAGCATTCTAATGACACAATGGGAATGATCTCGAAGTGTAGGACCTTGCGAATTGAGATCAAACCTCCGGAGTAGGCCGGCTTCCTACCTCTAAGCCTAATGCTTAGAGGAAAATATCTAAACCTAGTGCTAATGTTGTAGGGGAAAAGGGGTAGAAGGAAACATAAAAATAAATTAGGTGATACACCACGTTGAATAAAAGAACCCTCATAGAACTAAGAAAATGCATAAAATGACTATATACAACCAATAAACATACATAGATCAAGCTGATTTTAACAGAGGCAAGGAGCAAGAAATGATTAGAAGGAATTAAACATTCACAAACACATCATTCTTAGATCACATTGAGTTAAAATAGCATGAAGAGGTAAAATAACCAGCATTTATTTGATCAGAAGGCAAGGTTATAGTAGAGGAATTCTCTGTTTGGAATCAGAAGCATATATTACTAAATCTTCCAACCTTTTTTATATCTCATGTTTATGCATATATAGCATTTTACATTTGACCTAAGTCGGTTACAATCCATTTGCCCCATGGGCTCTGTCAGAAAATATCTGCGTCTGAAGGGAGTGCTAACCTGCCAGAAGTTATGGTGTGGAAAATAGGAATAGAGTAGATGAGAGATATTTCTGGTCATCAATGCAAAATAGCTGAGTTGTTTGATTTGTGGCAATGAATGCTACAAATATCTGGAAAGGGTAGGTGAGGAATCAAATTTGCATTGCACACAACCAGGATGCAAAACCTCAAACAAAGTTTTATGGCACTGTAGATTCCTGAGTCCTCTAAATCCGACATCTAATCACCTGAATTTATTGAATGGTCAGGCCCTGCATCTGATACAATCGGCCCCTAAATTCCTTGTTTGAAACTACAAATTTTGAATGCATGCCGTCAAATTTATCTTTGCTGCAAAAGGGTCGTCGTTTGTATGCATATAGACATACAAAAACTAGATACACTTTGAAAATCATGATGATGTCATCATTCTGAAGAACCTGGTTGAAGAGGAGACTTGGATGATGTCACCTATATATCGAGTCCTTTAAACTGTTCAACTTGCACTTATGTGATTTCTTCATTCACTGAATTTTGCATAACAAATTGCTTTGCATATGTCTTTGTATCTCCCTTTGTATATGCTTTTGTATGTGCAATTGTATATACAATACAGTGGCCAACATACAAAAGTGGGCCTTTCAATCGGCCTTAACATGTGGCACTATTTGATTGGCCACTGAGTTGAACCTAGGACCCATCGCTGAATATTTGCATGCTTTATCGGCCATCGGAGAGTCCTCAACCTGAGCTGCCGATAAGGCTTGTCTCCCCGAAATCCTTTGTATGTGTGCTTTGTATATCGCAATTGTATATGAGATACAATCGCATGTACATACAATGCGAAACTCAAAGGATTATCAACCAGAAAGAAACTTTGAAGCAGGTCCGGCCTTGTATCTTTGCCTTTTTGCATATCGGCATATACATGCACTTCAACATACAACTGTAGACCCCACCGCTAAGTTTGCCAAATTTAATTTCCTAGTCGGATTCACATTGTATATCCTTGTTGTGTCTAACCCTTGTATATCGCATATACAATGCGAAATATACAAACAAAACCGCATACAATCACTTGTACCTACAAACATTGCATCTAACCTTTGCATGTGACTTTGTATCTACAAATATACAATGTGATCATACATACAAAGATGCATACAACCGCATCTGCCTTTATAAACCAAATTGCATATTCTTTCGGGTCTGGGATTGTATCTCAGGATTTTATATAAGATTGTATATGCAAAGATACAATCACATATACATACAATAGGTGGACCCCATCTTTTGTATCTCCCCCTTGTATATTGCCTTGTATATGCATTTGTATATGCAATTGCATATACAAGGATAACCCAATTCACTTTTGCATCCCGCCTTGTATATGGCCTTTGCATAAGCTCTTGTATATTGCATTGTATATGCAATATACAAACGAAGATGCATACAACATAACCTACAACGAACCCGATATACATTCACTTTTGTACATGACCAACATACAAGGAAAAACTGTATCTGAAATACAATTCGACCAAATGATAGAAATCTCCAAAACAAGGATGATGTCACCATCATATACATGAAAAATGGCTAAGTATAAAACTGAGAAATCTCTGCGATGGAAGGCACTTGAAGACAAAAGATTTTTGGGTTTTTCTGGGTTTTTGGCAAGGATTCTCCAGACAAGATTTTGGGATTTTTGACAATGTAGAGCATGGATAATTGAAGGATTTAAGCTTTGTAGGGTCATTTCCTAAAGGATATTCAAGGAATATACAAGGTGAACTATTTAACTCTGGACAGAGGAAAATAGGTGAACAACGGTATTAAATAATTTCTTCACTGGAAATAATCTTGCCAATAATAAAATATATTCAGGCAATTTCACCTCTATAATTTCTTGTATGGATGTTTTTTTTTCGTGAGGTATTCCTTGGACCATGCTTACTTAATTTCATGAGTAAAAATGATTTACTCATCAGGAAAACATTTTGGAGTTGTAGTATCGAATTAATACTCCTCATTGGGGTTTGTCCATAGTGTGTATATTTCATTCTTCATTTAAATAATTATTTGTACTTTGGTGAAACTTTACCCTTGCAATTTTGATGATATTCAACATACTTTTATTCTAGAAAAGATCATCATCTGCATTTGGACCTTGCACAAAGTTGTTATTATTTTCACTATTTTCCCTTGTGCGATTTATAACCTTTTATTTTTGCACATAGATTGGAAAATAACTTTGATACCCACTTCATCGGTGTGTTGGGAAGACACAATATGCTCACCGATAAACGATCGCTTGCTGATAAAGTACCCATCAGTATGACTCTTGAGAACCGTGTGATTTGAAAACTTTACTCCGATTAGCTTGTTCCTACCGATACTTAGGGTTCCATATGTGTTTCTTCAGTAGCATGCCACAAAACCATTTTATGCATATCCCGCAATCATCGCCTTCCATGAGGTTGCATTTCGTTAAGGCATTTTGTGGAACAATTTTACCACCTTGTCTATGCCTCCATGTCTTGCAGGCTGATCTATCAGTTGAGCGTTTACAACTGTAGTGTCTAATAAAAATCCCCCTTCTATTATGCTTTGATGGATGTCCATACTCCGTTCCAAAGCTCCATTTATCCTTCGAAGGGTTTACAAATATTTGGATTGGTCGTTGCACACTAGTTTAAACCTTTGTGCATGATTTGTTATTGGTTGCCCCTCATTTCATAGATTCACAAAAGTATTAACTCCATTTTTACACAACTTTATTCATGATGGCATCTCATTTAGACGTCGCATACCAATTTGGGAAGACCGCTACATACCTTATGATGACTTCTATTCATCATTTCAAAGCTCCTTTTAAACCACTCATAGGTTCTACCTTTATCATAATGTCACACCGATATTATGAAGTATTGTTTGGTGCCATGGCTACAACTGCTTTTGGTGGAGCTTCTACTTTGGAGGTCGGTTGTGGTGAGCTACTAATTTTTGTTTCCTTTGTGCCCTGTATGTCTATGGCAACATCTTCAGCTTTTTGTGTTTCTGGTAGAGCTTCTTTTGTTTCTGAATTGCTAGCACCTTGGGTAGAAGGATCTAAGCCAATCAATTTGAACTTTGGTTTTGAAATGGACTCCCAATTGATTGCAGGAAACAGAGCTTTATAAGATTTATCTATTTCTGGTGTAGAATCATCATCTGCTTCTGATATTAAATGGCCTTCATTAGTTTGTGTCATTCCAAAAAATTCTTAGACTTAACTTCATTTGGCTCAAGGAGGTCTAATAGTAATTGTATTAGCTTCTGCCAGTTGCTTACTATTTTTCAAGGATTTATCTCCATATTTTTTCATTATGGCTCGTTGGATCAAGGCTTTATTCCATTCCTAGAACTACACTGAGTTCGTAGACAGACAATACAAGATTGATAGCAATAGAACCTAAAGAATGACTGATTCTTGACACCTATTCCTGATAACCAAGCTTTTCAGTGTGGTCTAGAAATTTTATATAATTCACTAATTAAACACTCACAGGATTTTCAGTGCTTATCACTTTCTTTACTAGAGTCCATACCATAATGACAACAGTTAGAGGAAAAGATGTATATTTTAGCTCTACTGATTCTTTGATCTTGTATCTATCCAGCACCAACCATAGGATCCAAGTAAATGTGATGGCCAATAGAACTGTAAAGAGGCATGGAAAGATTATCTCAATCCAGATAACCTATTTCTACTTAAACCATGTATTTCAAGCATGTGCTCAACCATTGGGCATCTGTCATTATTCCTTCCATTCATTTTGTCCCTGAAGCAAGTAGAAATGCTCACATTGATGTACCAAGGCCAAAGCATGTTGTTAATACTTTTTCCTTGCATAATTTCATATCATTATATGTTCCCATTTATGCAGTCACTGAACCTCTTAAGAGCCCAAGAAAACAATTATTTGTTCTTGAAACTAAGATATTATTTTGTTTGATTATTATTTCTTTATTTATTTGTTTAAACTCCATGTCTTGACTACAATTGAAGCCTCTTTTTACACCATTTAATCGGTAGTATTTGAGTGACACAAGTCAGGTCCCATGCGAGCCCAACTAAAAAATTTTCATTTCAAAACAAGTTTTTAGTCTAGAATTGCTCTAGGACCATTCCAATGTGTTTCTAAAGTGAAAAGTTGAAATGGGTAGTATCAAAATCTATTTTCGGGCACTTTGTACTGTGAGAAAAATAGGCTAAGTAGTCTTCAGAATCAATTTATAAAACTGGTCAAATTATCTCCAGGAGCCATGAAAATGCACAATCATGTAGTTTTTTGACCTATGAATTCAACGCAACAAACGGTTCGGCATGAAGTTATTAGGATTAAAATTTGCTCACAATCAAAGTAGCTCACTTAGCATATTTTTATGCCTGTTTAAACTCAACTAAAACTCGCCAACTTGCCTCTTTAAAAAAATATCAAAGCTGATTTTGAGGAGCTACCATCCTAGAGATTAGGTCATTTAGCTTAAATGAACATGTGTGCAAAAGAATTTTTCATCATTCCTCTTCCTTCGCAAAATATCAAGTGCCAAAGTTGACCTTTCTGAAGCTGCCTAGGAATGCACTCAAAAACTGTGTAAAACCCATTTGGATTTGATTTTGAAAAAATATCAAACAAAGTGCTGGGATCTTGAGAATTGGCATGAAGGCACATTAATATGGGAATAATTCAAGACACCAATTGTTTTGTCATGAACATGACCCAATTTTCAACTATTAGGTTCCAAAGTGAACCACTTGAAAACTGCACCTGTCAAAAATGCATTAGTGCTCATTAACTTGCTAATTTAAAAAGCCATCAAATCTCTTCCTAGGAAGTTGTAACTAGAGGATTTAGTTCATTTAAGCTTGATGAACGCGTGTGCAAGATATTTTCTCACCAATCATCTCTAATCACAAAATATTTAGGGCCAAAGTTGACCTCTCTGGAGGTGAAAACTGTGAAATCAGGGCTAAGTGCATTTGCTTTTCATTTTGAAAAAATAGCAAACGGTGTGCTGGAGCCTTGAAACTAGACATAGAAGTGGATTTTCGTAGGGTGAATCAGGAACACCAATCGGTTTGTCATGATCATAATTCAGCTCCTAGATATTACCCTTCAAACTTGACCTCCCAAGCTGATTTCACATTGTGCAAGCAGCAAACTTTACTAGAACCCCTTAACTTGATTCCTCAAAACTTAGTCAAATCTTGTCATAGGAAGTTGAAATCAGACATGTGCACTCATTTATGATGGGTAAGCATGCTAGAAAAGTGATTTTACAAGAAAATGAACATGCTTCAAAACACAACTCTCCAAAGTAGGCTTCTTGGACATATTTTTAGGTGTATCTATGAGTGTTGAAATTGATTTTTTTCATATAGGAACCCGAAATTTCTTGCAAAAATTGGTATGAAATTTTAGGTCTCAATAGTGGCTCTGTCTGGGGATGCATGCCCCTTGTGGGCATAGAAAGATCCTAGATCTCTAGGGAGCAGACTGGTGCCTACTCCATTGGGCAATAGAGTACAACTTCTTTTTCTTTAATCTGATGTAGTTTAAAAAACCACCCCATAGTACATGGTTCAATGCCCTCAGAAAGACCATGTTTTTCCCCTATCAAAAACTTGATTCTCATCATGCAGCAGTATCACACATCTGGAAAAAATATTATCACTTGCCAAGGAATACCCATCTTTGTCATAATCATCATATGTCTCATCATTTTGCTTTCCATTATCAGGTTTCGGCTTAAACATTTCAGATATATATGATACATAATCACCATATTTATTATGTAGAGCACAATCACACGGACTACAGCATCCTCCAAGGTTGGAAAAGTGAGACTTCACAAAAATTTTATCTTTTGAAATGTCTTCATTAGATTCGACATCATTAGGTAAAGGCAGGTCTGATATATCATTTTCATCTGCATAGCTATTTTCAATACAAACTGATGTGTTGTCCCTTTTAGCTGAAAATGATCTTTCCTCATGAGTTGGTACAACACTTTGACTGTCTGAAAATGCTTTGTCCTCATGATAACATGGGTTTGAAAATAATTGGAACTCCCTACCCAGCATGCCTTGGCAGAAGGTCATCTGATCTTCTTTTACTTCTTCATCATACAATGGGTTTGAAGAAATCTAAAAATCATTTTCAGATATGTGCATTTCCTCCTCATCATGAGTTTTCTCTGTTTGTTGAGAACAATCATCCTCTTCCTCCTCAAACTGTTGATTCAGGTATTGCGGTGGGTGAGCTGGGAGAAAAGGAACATCCATATTTTGAAGACCACTCTCATTGTTAGGTATATGTTTGGGCTCCAAGTCTTGTGCAAAATTCTGATAATTGCAATCATGATCCCAGGTGAAGAATTGATCTTTTAAAACTTCTTCCTTATTTAAATCTGAAACATTATCATGAAAATTTTCACTTGCATAGGTCTCATTTACGTGTTGCATTGCTTGATCAGATTCTCCATATTCATCTTCATAATAGTCGTTGTAGTGGCTAAGGAATAGTCTTTTGAGATCTTCCCATGAAGAGATACTTTGCACAGGTAAGCCTATAAACCATTCCCTTGCATCATCCCTTAAAGATCTTGAAAAACACCTCATAATGACATCTTTTGGAAAAATCTGAAAGTCCAAAATGAAATCCCAGAATTGTTGTACATGCTTATGAGCTAATTCACACCATTCTCCATGAAATTTAGGGATATGCTTTAGCAGTTCTGTCAGCTCACACGGATAAGCATTTGGGTAGCCTTGGATAATATTGCAGTTAAATGGTTTATTGATAGCTGAGACAAATTTTGGAGAGTAATATGGGTTTTGGTAGATGATTGATCTTTGTCTGGGGAATACAGGATAAGCATTTGTTTGGTATGAGGCTTGTGGTAAATAAATGTTTTGTTGTGCATAATGAACACTTTCATATTTATAAGACACTTGTGGGATCCATGATCTACTTGCATTTACAAATTTATCCTTGTTGTAGGATGGCATATTTTGTGATGCATTTGAAACAAACTCAACTTTCAATTGTAGCAGTCGTCGAGTCAATTCTTCTTTTTTCTTTATTGATCTAAGCCTTTCTATTTCCTCCGTTAATCATTCTAAATTTTCTTTTATCTCTCTCCATTCTCTTTCAGAGGTAGATATATTAAGGGCACCACCATTTGCATTGGACATATTAAAATTCATATTTTAAAAAAAATTTGTAGCATCCTTAGAAATATATGTGTTCCAAATATATATTTTCATTCAGGTTCCTTTTAACAGAGTCACCACCTCTTTTCAAAAGAGGAATGAATATTATTTTTCCAAGTCCTTGCCAGCAAAGTTACCGATTTATGTATTTGAATTTTAAAACTTCACTGACTCTGTAATAAGATGATCTTTAACCAGATTCTAGATTACTCCCCAGTAGAGTTGCCAATTTTGTTAGGTCTCAAAAATGCAAGTTACAAGTCCTAAGAGGATGCCAGGCTCTATGCTTAGATTTGCAATGTTTTTGAACTAATGAAACGGAGTTAACCTGTAGGGTTGATGACTCCCTACACTTTAGGTTCTACTAGACCTAGGTGGGTAAACCTTAATAGCTAAAGTAGATTGAATGAATATGTTTGAGTTGATTCTATCCACAGTGGCAAAGGGTGTGGAATAGATGAGAGCTTGCAAACTACTTCTATATCTAATATTTGAGAGATGATTGGTATAAATTGTATAAGCAATATCAAGGTAAATTTTATAACTATACTAAACTAATGAATGGGTGTTGGATAAAACTGAATGATGAGTCAAGATAGGACCACTGGCTTGTTGGATAAACAAAGTAAAATAAAAGTCTAAGACCAGTGGCTTATATTGAGAAATAACTCTAACTGTTTGGCACAATACTTTGGTTTATAACTTGTATAAACATGCAAGAATGTGACTGACAGACTCTACTTATTGATCCACTCGATCCTACTAGGTTACTGTGACTTATTGAAAGGATTTTCATCCTTGCTTGAAGGAACCAATCAAAAGAATCACACAATGAACAATGACAACAAGTGTGTATTGACAAATGGAGTAGATCATCAATTTGAATAACAAGACAATATCGAGTTGGAGACAGTATGGCAATCTTGTCAATTATATGGCTCTTCTTACTAATCCAAATGTTACTTCCAAGTTACTGTAATCAAACAAAAGGATTTTAATTCTTTAATAGAAACCAATTAATTTGATTACACAAAAAACATCAACTGTGTCTCGATGAAACTGAAATATCAACTTGGAAACTCAGGTTCAAATAATAGAGAAATAACAATGTGGAGACAGCCAAATAATTGTTCAGCTCAACAAACAATAGACACCAATTTATTCATTCTTCTCCATTATACAATTTTAAAAGCTTTTACAATATACAACATAATGTTTTATTTCGGCAATTGATCAAGCCATACAGTTATCTAACTCCTACTTCTGATCATGATGTTTTTCTAATATACTAATGATGATTCTACTTTTGACTTCATCTGGTATATATAGTATGTGATTTTTAAGGTTACAACCCTTATTTCTTCCATTGCAACCTTTCATTTAATTAATTGCCCTCTAATTAATTTAACTCCTTTCGTAACTCCCGATAAACTATTTCTCAATACTTTAATCTTTATTTACTTCTTGATTATATCTACCCATTATTTGACAAAGTATTACCCCGTCTTTACTTCCTTGGTGAAACCATCTCACTGGTTATTATATGCATCCCCAAAAATATTCATTAAATAAACTAATTACCAGCTTGATTCACTTTGAGTAAGAAATATTTTCAAATAATATTTTACTTGGCATAGTGAGAATACTTCATCTTCCCGTGAAATCTTGATATTCCTTCAACATTAATAGACTCAATAAAACTTTCCCAAAAGATATTTGTTACGATATTAAATAATTTCTTCACTAGAAATAATCTTTCCAATAATAAAATATATTCGGGCAATTTCACCTTTGTAATTTTATGTATGGATGTTTTTTTTTTGTGAGGTGTTCGTTGGACCATGCTTACTTAATTTCACAAGTAAAAATGATTTACTCATCGGGAAAACATTTTGGAGTTGTAGTATCAAATTAATACTCCTCATTAGGGTTTGTCCATAGTGCATATATTTCATTCTTCATTTAATTAATTATTTGCACTTTGGTGAAACTTTACCCTTGCAATTTTGATGATGTTCAACATACTTTTGTTTGAGAAAAGATCATTATCTGCATTTGGACCTTGCACAAATTTGTTATTATTTTCACTATTTTCCCTTGTGTGATTTATAACCTTTTATTTTTTCACATAGATTGGAAAATAACTTTGATACCCACTTCCTCGATGTGTTGGGAAGACACAAAATATGCTCATCAATAAACGATCTCTTGCTGATAAAGTACCCATCAGCATGACTCTTGAGATCGGTGTGATTTGAAAACTTTGATATGATTAGCTTGTTCCTACCGATACTTAGGGTTCCATATGTGTTTCTTTAGTAGCATGCCCCAAAACCATTTTATGCACATTGCGCAATCATCGCCTTCCTTGAAGTTGCATATCATTGAGGCATTTTGTGGAACAATTTTACCACCTTGTCTACACATCCATGTCTTACAAGCTGATCTATTGGTTGAGCGTTTACAACTGCAGTGTCTGATAAAAATCCCCCTTCTATTATGCTTTGATGGATGTCCATACTCCATTCCAAAGCTCCATTTATCCTTCGAAGGGTTTACAGATATTTGGATTGGTTGTTGCACACTAGGTTAAACCTTTGTGCGTGATTTGTTATTAGTTGCACCTCATTTCATGGCATCACAAAACTATTAACTCCATTTTTGCGCACCTTTATTCATGATGGCGTCTCATTCAAACATCGGATACCAATTTGGGAAGACCTCTACATACCTTATGATGATTTCTATTCATCATTTCAAAGCTCCTTTTAAACCACTCACATGTTCCACCTTTATCATAATGTCACGCCAATATTATGAAGTATTGTTTGGTGTCATGGCTGCAACTGCATGTGGTGGAGCTTCTACTTTGGAGGTTGGTTGTGGTGAGCTACCAGTTTTTGTTTCCTTTGCGCCCTATATGTCTATGGCAACATCTTCAACTTTTTGTTTTTCAGGTAGAGCTTCTTTTGTTTCTGAATTGCTAGCAACTTGGGTAGAAGGATCTGATCCAATCAATTTGAACTTCGGTTCTGAAATGGACTCCCAATTAATTGAAATAGAGCTTTATAAGCTATATCTATTTCTGGTGTAGAGTCATCATCTGCTTCTGATATTAAACAACCTTCATTAGTTTGTGTCGTTCCAAAAAATTCTTAGACTTAACTTCATTTGGCTCAGGGAGGTCTAATGGCAATTGTACTATCTTCTTCCAGTTGCTTACTATTTTTCAAGGATTTATCTCCATATTTTTTCATTATGACCCATTGGATCAAGGCTTTATTCCATTCCTAGAACTACATTGAGTTCACAGACAGACAATACAAGATTGATAGCTGACAGAACCTAAAGAATGATTGATTCTTGACACCTATTCCTGATAACCAAGCTTTTCAGTGTGGTCTAGAAATTTTATATAATTCACTAATTAAACACTCACAGGATTTACAGTGCTTATCACTTTCTTTACCAAAGTCTATACCATAATAACTACAGTTAGAGGAAAAGATGTATATTTTAGCTCTACTGATTCTTTGATCTTGTATCTATCTAGCACCAGCCATAGGATCCAATTAAATGTGATGGCCAATAGAACCGTAAAGAGGCATGTAAAGATTATCTCAATCCAAATAACTTGTTTTTGCTTTCACCATGTATTTCAAGCATGTGCTCAACCATTGGGCATCTGTCATTATTCCTTCCATTACTTTTGTCCCTGAAGCAAGTAGAAATGCTCACATTGATGTAGCAAGGCCAAAGCATGTTGTTGATACATCTACCTTGCATAATTTCATATCATTATATGTTCCCATTTCTACAGTCACTGAACCTCTTGGGAGCCCAAGAAAACAATTATTTGTTCTTGAAACTGAGATATTATTTTGTTTGATTATTATTCCTTTATTTATTTGTTTAAACTCCACGCCTTGACTGCAATTGAAGCCTCTTTTTTCACCATTTAATCAGTAGTATTTGAGTGACACAAGTCAGGTCCCATGTGGGCCCAACTAAAAAATTTTCATTTCAAAACAAGTTTTTAGTCTAGACTTGCTCTGGGACCATTCCAATGTGTTTCTAAAGTGAAAAGTTGAAATGGGTAGTATCAAAATCTATTTTTGGGCACTTTGTACTGTGAGCAAAACAAACTAAGTAGTCTTCAAAATCATTTTATAAAACTGGTCAAATTATCTCCAGGAGCCATGAAAACACACAATCATGTAGTTTTTCGACCCAAAAATTCAACGCGACAAATGGTTTGGCATGAATTTATTAGGATAAAAAGATGCTCACAATCAAAGTAGCTCACTCAGCATGTTTTTATGCTTGTTTAAACTCAACTGAAACTTGCCAACTTGCCTCTTTGAAAAAATATCAAAGCTAATTTTGAGAAGCTACCATCCTGGAGATTAGGTCATTTAGCTTAAATGAACATGTGTGCAAAAGGATTTTTCATCATTCCTCTTCCTTTGCAAAATATCAAGTGCCAAAGTTGACCTTCTGAAGCTGCCTGGGAATGCAGTCAAAAACTATGTAAAACCCATTTGGATTTGATTTTGAAAAAACATCAAACGAAGTGTTGGGATCTTTAGAATTGGCATGAAGGCACATTAATATGGGAAGAATTCAAGACACCAATTGGTTTGTCATGAACATGACCCGATTTCTAGGTATTAGGTTCCAAAGTGAACCACTTGAAAACTGCAACTGTCAAAAATGCATTAGTGCTCATTAACTTGCTATTTTGAAAAGCCATCAAATATCTTCCTGTGAAGTTGTAACTAGAGGATTTAGTTCATTTAAGCTTGATGAATGCATTTTAAAGAGATTTTCTCACCAATCAGATCTAATCACAAAATATTTAGGGCCAAAGTTGACCTCTCTAGAGGTGAAAACTGCGAAATCAGGGCTAAGTGCATTTGCTTTTCATTTTGAAAAAATAGCAAACGATGTGTTGGTGCCTTGAAACCGGACATAAAAGTAGATTTTCATAGGGTGAATCAAGAACACCAATTGGTTCATCATGATCATAATTCAGCTCTTGGATATTATCCTTCAAAGTTTGCCTCCCAGGCTGATTTCACATTGTGCAGGTAGCAAACTTTACTAGAACTGCCTAACTTGATTCCTTGAAACTTAGTCAAATATAAAAGGAAGCTAGGTGTGCAGAAACAGTTCCTACACTAATCTATTGAGGAGAGGGCTATGCAAATTCAACTTTATCCTAACTATTACAGTGATGTTAAACCATTAACATGAGATATAGCAGCAAAACACAAGAGCCAGCAAGAAGACAGAAGAAGAGAGACAAAGATTTACGGTGGGGAAATCCCTTATCAGGTGAAAAACCCCACACTCAGAAACCTACACAATGTATTAACAAATCTGAAAGAATGTTTACAATACACTTGCAATGCAAGCTTTAATAGTCTTCGACACTCGTGTCTGGAGTCAATCCGACAGCATAACAATACATGTAAATCTATGATACAAACTCCATCTCCAAGCACCTATTTAAATAGAACATACAAGGCAAGTTTGGACCTTTCTTGGAATGGGTGTCCAATATGGCATCTTGGACCAAAACCCACGCCTAGGGACACTTGGTCAACATTGTAGAATGTGTCTGACACTTGTCCATAGCTCCCATCCCAAAGAGGTCACCTATTTCAAAAATGGGCTATGACAGATGCTCTTACGACACTTACGTCCGTCATAGAATCTATCATAGCGGTTACAACTTACAGTTGTAAGAGAATCTGTCATACACATGCTATAAATAGCATATTCTCTTACAACACATCATATTCCACCTTGGGGCACCCAAATATGCCTCATTCAAAGATGCTTCATGACACATGTCATTACCTATCTTAAAACCTTCTATTCTCGACTCTTACATGTCATAGATTCATCATAGGAATCCATCATAACCATTTTGGTCAAACATTCCTTACACGACATAGAATATGTCGACACATGGCATAATATTCCTACCACTAAGTGGGATGCCTATCTCCTCATGTGAGGACAAAATAACAAGTTATCATAATCCATGTAGGATTGACACATCATCGTGCCACATCCCACAATATGACAAAGTGGAATTTCCAATTATTTACAACATAGGCAATTGAATAATAAATACAAACATTACAGATGTAGAGAATTACCAAGGTTGAGACACCTTAATTCCCATCAAAATCTTGTCATAGGAATTTGAAATCAGACATGTGCACTCACGTATGATGGGTAATCATGCTAGCAAAGTGATTTTGCAAGAAAATGAACAGGCTTCAAAGCACAACTCTCCAAAGTAGGCTTCTTGGACATATGTTCAGGTGTATCTATGAATGTTGAAATTGATTTTTTTCATATGGGAACTTGAAATTTCTTGCAAAAATTGGTATGAAATTTTAGGTCCCAATAGGTTCATTTCATGCTCAATTTGAATGTGTGAATGAAGACAAGATTTTGTTTTAGAGCCCAAAATCCAAATGTGAGAGAAAAAAAATGTTCTTTTTAATGCCCAAATCCAAGTGTGTTTGCAAACAATGATTATGAAGAAATGAAAAGAGATGAAAGATGAATGGAGTGTCCCTAAATATTTTCACTTTCCAATCTATTGTTGTGACTGATTCTAATGCTGCTACAGCTCCATATGATCACCTACAAGCCACCAAAATCAAAGAAAGAACAAGTAAACTTGCATAGAAAGTGTTATGTGAAAATGGAGAAATATGAGAAATCTAATCAAGATGAATAGCTATAGTAGAATGAATATCATGAATAGAAAATTTAGGAGATTCTATGCAGTTTAAAAAAAATTCATTAAAAACGAATCAATTTTGCAATAGTTATGCTCATTTGAAGTTTGAAACTAATGTTGACTTTGACTAAGAAAAAAAGAGTGAAAATGGCACAATCACCTAATAAAACCTATTCCACTACATAGCTGGTGGAGTTAGCTTTCCAACGAGCCCTTGTTTACTGAATTTTTATGTTGTATGACGAAGTTATGAGGAAAAGAAAAAAATGCACCCTATTAGGTTATCTAGAAGAGAAGGGCAAGCCAGTTGGTGGTTAGTTGACCATTAGCCATCAAGGAGGGGCGCTGGTCACATGTGCTATTGCAGCTAGCTAGTGGTTAGTGTTTAAATTGGCAATTAAGTGCTTAAATGGGTGACCAGGAGCCAAAGAGAAGAGAAAAAAAATTAAAAATAAAATGAAATAGGGGGCGCGGGCTTCTCCCCCAAGTCACTGATGTGACCTTAGAAAAACCCCTGGTCAAAAAAGTCGACCAAATCACCCAAGTGCCCAGTCATTGACTAAATAAAGTTTGTGCAGAGATTGAATGATGGAGTTTGTTTTAAGGTTGGTGGAGGGGGATCTGGTCGCCACATGTGGTGGTGACCTTTGGAGCTGAGTAGGGAAGGTTTCTGCCACTGGCGGCGTTGGGCTCCAAATTAGGTTTCAAATGGGTTAGATTTTAAATAGTGGTGGATTAGGGTTTCCTCTAGGTAGAGGTGCTTTGGATAGAAGCGGCGATGGGTGGAGTTTGGTAGGAGTCAGAAGTAGGCAAAGGTGAGGTTGTAGGTGGCGTGAAAGATAAGCTAGCGGGAGGAAGTTTGGAGATGTGGTGGTGACAAGGTTGTAGAAGATTTGGTAACCATCGGAGATGGCGACCTCAGGAGCTCAGTGGAGTGAGGTATCCAAAATCAACTCCAAGGGATTGAACTTGCAGTAGAGAACTTGAATAGAGCCTAGGGTTTCATCGAAAGGGGACTTTTAGTGTCCTCTGTAAACAAAACCTGTGACACACCAACGAAAACAACACCTGCGAGAATGAAAAACACCTACAAGGGTGAACCAAAGATGTAGTTAGCATAGAGGGGGCGGTGATCTGTATGGTATGGATTCGCACTGTATGGACCTACAACCCCTAAAATGTTTTTCATAAATGGACAAAAAAAATTTGCAGGCCAAATCTGATGAATTTTATGTTGTTCTTTATCTGCGGGGCCTCGCAGATGCAACAGCGAGGTTCATTTCAGGCCAGGAGGTCACCTACAAAAACTAATTTTTAGAAATCAACAGAAAACATTAGATTTGCAAGCTTCACATTAGGTTCACCAAATGTAGTTAGGGTAAAAACTAGGTCTGAATCATAAACAACAAACTATCAAACACTAACAAGCACAATAGAGCACAAGATAGCATGAAAATCAAAACAATAAAGAAAATGCAAACTAAATCTCCACGCTATGCTTGGTTTATCTCCATTGCTCTTCTCAACCATACATAGGCATGCAAGATTTTGAAGGTTGAATATGGGAGGAGTGTTGGTTGCTCATTCTAGTAGCATAATAGTACTCAAAAGCTAGATTATCAAATGGCTTGTGTGAGGTTTGATTTATAAAAAAGGCTGATTTGAATGAATGGTTGAGATCAAAAGTTGATTTCAATGATATGGACGGTTAGGATCAATTAGGTTTTCCCACTCCGTGAGGAGTTGTAGTCATGTGATAAGTGTAGGGTAGACCTAATTAAAATAAAAGATTATTTAAATTAGTTGTGCATGTGAAGGGTTGTAGTCATGTGACAAGTGTTTGAATGTGATAAAAGGTGAGGAAATAATTCAAATATTTTATTTGAATTATTTGGAACATGTGAAAGGGATATTAACTAAATAAATGGGATTTATTTAGTTAATTTTATAGTGGGAATAAATTAGATTAGGATTAGGGTTATGCAAGGGACCTAGGACAAAACATTGCAAGATGTCTCACAAGGTGATGTTGCAAGACATGGACAATTTTAAGTGTTTACATCTGTGAATACATTATACATTCTTTAAATATTCATCCTGATGCAAAATCCATCAAAATCAATGCAAATTGGGAACAGGGGCCCATACTTGACCTTACCCAGGACCAAAAAGGTCACGTGCCCAAGTCCTCCCTAACTGGTCAAGGAAAATTTAATTACATGTCGACATAAGACCTTTAAAAGGATTGCTCGTTGTTGGCTCTTTTGGTTATTTTAACGAATGTTAGTGGGGAGGCATATATAAGTGTGTTTTTGAATTCATTATGAACCTAGATGGAGATAGCTAACTTGAAGTGTTGGAGTAAAGAGCATTCAAAGAATTCATTGTGATTCTAGAGTAGATTTGTATTGTCATTGTGTGAATTGTTGCAAGTTTGAAGTTATCATCTATCTCTCCTTATGAGTTGAAGAGCATTCATCCTCCTAAGGGTTTCATCACATAGGTGATATCATTTATGTTCATCATCATTTGATTTCATCATATTGATTTGTGTTTAGCCTCTACCTTGCAAGGGCATGTTGTCTTTACCAAACAACGGTGTTGGGAAGCTTGATTTCTATCTCGAGATTTGACTGAGGCAAGTCCCTAAACACCATAACCCCCAAACCCCTTTTCTTCTTGTGTTCAGGTTACAGGTGCGAGATCTGGAAAAATGAAGACACAAGAAGACTGAGTAAGGAAAAGGGTTTTGAGATCTGACAACATTTTGGGAATATTTCTCTATGGAATACTTGGGCACATTTGAAATTGTCCTTCTTCTTTAGTTAACTTAAGATTTGATATCAAGGCAGTCTCGACATCATTTCTTCAGTTTATAGTTTCTAGAAATTCCACCTTTCAGGACTTGGTCACCTTTAAAATAGTCCTCCAACATTCCATCTTCTGAGACACATGTTCTAATATCTTCTTGATCACTCTTGTGAAGTTAGTTTCTAATTATCTGCTGTACATTTTATGTTATAATCAAATCTTTACAAATTTAGGGTTTAGTGCATTGATTGACCTAGAGTTTGATAAAAGGATTGATTAAATCAGATATTTTCATAGCACTCTTGAGTACAAGATTTGCAGCTAAGTCCAGCTCCATTTTGTATTGATTGGGCTTGGTATTGCCCTTGAATGTTATTGTGGAAGAGGGTTTGATCTAGTATGCATGCTAGTCTTCTTCATTCTCTTTTTCATACATAGCATTTTGGTGGACTCATAGCTTCAAGCATTTGCATCTTACTGAACTTGTTAAATTTAGATATTGCATTGATTATGGCATATTTTTCATTATCTTAAATTATTTCATATCAATGGTTTGAAAATTCATAGTTTTACATTTACACATTGTGTATTTCAACAAGAATAACTATCATAATACTCATAATCTTATTGATCACATTCTTGGTTAGTGCATTAAATGTTATATGACTTTGCATGAGTTGTATAACCCGCTGCCCTAACACCAACAACTTGGTGAAAAGAAGTTGTATACTAATGGGTTCTAGTGCTTTGAATAGCAACGATATGCAAAAATCAGAAAATCTTTTACACAACTACTTTACGAAAGGTGAATCAACATCTTTGTAAGATATCACAAACACCAACATGACATAAGAACAAACATTTCATGATGTTGAAGATGTGGTTGATATAGTTACACATGTGCTTGATTAGCAACTCAAGAAACCAAACAAACAACTAGCTAATTTCAAACAAATTGTAGGAGGTGCACATCTCACTCAAGAGGTGATACTCATTGTTGATGGTATAAGAGGATTGTTACAACAAGGACAAGAAGGTGTTGACATGCTCCATGGATTAGCCCACATAGTGGATCATAACATTATGTTAGCAGCTAGTTGTGTGAATAACATAGAAAATGTGTCACCACTGAAGTATATAAGCTCATAAGTATCAATACCCATACTGACTGCTGGAATATCCACTTTTCCACCATCAATTCTCACCACTAATGCACAAGCTTTTAGTAATGCTACCACTACCATGGGAACATCTACTAGGAACAATTACAAAGTTGTGGTTAATTATCAAAACTTAGCACCTCTTGTATCCATACCCATGAATAATTTTTCTCAACCACCTATTACCTCTGCTTATTACCAACCACCTCTCAATTTCATGACTACAACATCAAATACTATTGTCTCAAATTAGTAATCCACATCAGTTAATGATGCTCTCCTAAACCAACTTTTGCAGAGTATGTCATCCTTGCAACAAAAAGTAACAAATTTGACTAATGCTTCCTCTCAGCCTACCTTAATTGTATCTGTTTCATGATGTCTTCCTCCATTAGGATTGTGGAATCCTACCTATGTTCTTGGTATTCTTCAAAGTGCTTTGTTATGGTAACCATAGCTAGAGATGATATGCCTTCTTCATCTAAATTAGTGAGATCATCCACCCAAAGATTGCTCTTATTTTGTAAGGAAGGTTGGGCAAGTGGATAGCTCTTTTAACTTGGATCCACTAGAGAAAGCCATGTTCCAAGATGTACAATCAATGAGGGTTTTTTCTATGGATACCCAAGGGTGTCCTAGTATGATCGAATAGCCTAATTTTCTCTTTCTTGCTTGGATAATAAGGAAGTCTACTAGGTATTTCTAGGTATCTACCATGACAATGATATCCTCTAGTACTCCCTTGGGTTTCATGATGGATTTATTAGCTAGTTGTAACACCATAGATGTGGGTTGTATCCTAATCATGGATAATGTATTTGCAGTATTTGTTGTCATCACATTAATGGTAACTCCAAGATCAATTAAAACATTAGACACTGGCACTCCTTTTATTGTGATTAAAATGATAGGGCTTCCTGAATCTCCATTCTTTTGATTAATTAATTTTCCTAAAAAAAATCCAAAAGTTCCTTCCCACTTGTATGGTGTTTGGCAATTTCTTCTTTCTACTCAGTGTTTTCAAGCATAGAATTTTGATTGTTTGCTTTATCTCTATGATATCCTTAATAGCTTGTAGCTAGGAAACTTCAACATTGATTTTCTAGGGCTCCTTAACTAATTTAGATTATTGAAAGGCATTTTGGAGTTTTCTAGAGCACTCTTGAAATAACTGTAGTTGTTGCAATCACTTTGGAAATGGTATTGCTGACAGAATGCAAGTTTTTCCAGAGCTTTCCAAATCTAGTTGTGATGTTTATTTTAGAGGGTATTCATCTTTATTATCTTCATGCCATATTTTCTCCCCTTCTGATAAGTTTGATAGGGTAGCGAGGGTTCTGTAATGTTTTTGTAGAACACAATTGTATCTCTTTGATTTCTATTATGCTCAAAGTTGTGTTCTTATCACATTATAAACTACTTGTTATGGTTGATTTTTCTTGTGATTAGCTACAGGCTAGGAAGGTAGTTATGGTTGATTTACCTACTCATTTAGATTTTGTGGTAATTATTGGGATGGTCTAGGAAACAAATCTTATTGTTGGTTCATGTACCACCTTTGTCCTTAGTTCTACTGAGGCACCCAAGGTTGTTGGTATTGGTTCATATGTTGATTAGTCCAGGGGAGGTAGACCATGATGGAATTACACATTTAGGTTAGACCCATGATGACCCCATTGTGGTGACACTTGTGAAGGTGGTACATTCCATGGTCCTGTCCACTGATTTGGAATCTGGTTTGGTGGGACACTTGGTCCAAATTGTCTAGGGTATTGATTGAAACCAAAATTGGACTACTTGAGGTGTCTTTTTCAACCTATTTTTTATTTTAAAGGAAACAAGTTGTACTCATTTGTGGGATGTCTTTTCTGACAAATCCCACACAAATCCATTCTATTTAAGGGGCATTCTCTAAGTGGATGCTTATCTTTGCATCTAGGATAGTAGATAGCCAAGGGTTTCATGGTTTTCTTTCCATCTTGTAGCCCATATAAGGTGGTGTTTAGGTGGAGTAAGAAATATTTTTATATTGGATAATTCCTCCATTACCTTGGTGACATCACCACCACTTTTCCCTTGCTTAATTGTCCTACTTCCTACCCTAATATGAGATTAATTTCTAGTGAATTATATGATTTCTCCAAAGTCTAACTTATTGATATATCCTTGTCCCATAAGGTTTAAAGTCTTATAATCTTTTCCATCTATTTCTCTTAGAAATATGGTCTTATTGAGCTCCTCATCCAAACTACTGTCACATCTCCTAGTTGTTTTATCCTGAGGAGCTCCTCCTTCCTATCTCTGACCTTACAATAGTCTTGATACTTGTCCAAAGATTATATCCATCTCTTTCTAAGTATATATGGAGTTAGTTGTTAACCCCATGAACCAATGTAAATTTTATTCCTTTAATGTGGATGGAAAGAGTTTTAATTTCTGGTTATTAGTCCTATAATCATAAGTTTGATAGATGACCTTAAATTTGAATATAAATTGATTAGGATCCTCAAAAAACTTTCTCTTAAAGTTGGTAAGATGGAAGGAGAAATATTTTTCATAGGAACTTCATTTCTTTCTGAAAGGAAGCTTTCCTACACTAATCTAATGAGGGGAGGAGAGTGCAAATTCAAATTTATCCTAACTATTACAGCAACATTAAACCATTAACATGAGATATTGCAGCAAACACATAATAGAGAAGGTGAGATAGAAGAAGAGAGACACAATATATACGTGGGGAAAACCCTTATTGAGTGAAAAAACCCACTCCAAAACTTGCACAATGTATTATCAAAACAAAGAATGTTTAAAACACACTTGCAATGCAAGCTGTTAGGAGTTTTTGACACTTGTATCTCGAGACAAACTGGCAGCATAACAATACCTGTGAAACCTATAATAATCTCCTCTTCCAAGCACCTGTTTATATAGAATATACAAGGCAAAAATGGTCCAATCTTGGAACGGGCGTCCAACTTGGCCTCATGGCCCAAAACCCACGCCTAAGGACACTTGGTCAAAATTGTAGAATGTTTCTAACACTTGTCCATATCTCCCATCCCAAATAGGTCACCTATTTCCAAAATGGGCTATGACAGATGCTCTTACGACTCTTACAACTGTCATAGCAGTTATAACTTACAGATGTAAGAGAATCTATCATACATAGGCTATAAATAGCATATTCTCTTACAACATGTCATAGTCCACCTTGGGGCACCCAAATATGCCTTTTTCAAAGATGCTTCATGACACATGTCTACACCTGTCTTACAAGCTTCTATTCTAACTCTTACATGTCATAGAATCTGTCACAGGAATCTATCATAACCATTTCGGTCAATATTCCCTTACACAACATCTAAGATGCCGACACATGGAAAAATACTCCTACCACAAAGTGGGATGCCTATCTCCTCATGTGAGGATAAAATTACAAGTTGTCAACTTCCACGTAGGATGACACATGACCGTGCCACATCCCACAATATGACAATATGGAATTTACAATTAATTTACAACATAGGCAATTAATAAATAAATACAATCAAAATAATGCAAGGAATTACCAAGGTTGAGACACCTTAATTTCCAACATTCTCCCACTTGTCGAACACCTTGTAAGAGCCAATAAAATAACAAGATTTAACTGCTATAGGCTGAGAGGCTCATAGACTCTGAACACCATCTGAACTTCTTTGTGCCCACTAGCTTCATCAATGCATCTGCAACATTCTTCAAAGTATCTACCTTCTCCAAATTTACCTTCTCATCCTCTACCATGTCTCACATGAAGTGAAACTGAACATCAATATGCTTTGTTCTAGCATGGAAAGTTGGATTCTTCGCAAGGCAAATTGCACTCTGACTGTCACAACTAATCGTAATTTGACCTGCATCAACACCAATATCTAAACACAATCTCTTAAGCCAAATGGCTTCCTTACAAGCATGATTTTCAGCCATATACTTAGCTTCTATAGTGTACAAAGAAACCACAGGTTATCACTTACTCATCCAACTAATTGTACCACCAAACATTGTGAACACATATGCACTAGTGGATCTCCTACTGTCAATGTCACCTACCTAATCAGAATCCACAAATCCATGAATACAAATTGAATATGGAGGTCCTATAGCATTGCCATGATAGCAAATGGAATACTTGGAAGAACCCCTCAAATATCTAAACTAACTGCATCCCAATGTACCCATCTAGGATTACCCATAAACTAACTAAGGACTCCCACTACTTGGGCAATGTCTAGTCTTGTATAGACCATAGCATACATCAAACTACCAACAACACTAGCATAAGGTACTCTGCTCATGTCTTCAACCTCACTAGGAGATTTCAGACAATCATTAACCAACAACTTTGTCCCCAATGAAACAGGAACACTCACTAGTCTACAATCTTCACATACTTACTCTGGCTTAACCAAAGTTTTATGTTAGTTATATCTCTTCTTATTTCCATTCCAAGAATATACCTAGCTGCCCCTAAATCTTTCATTTCAAACTGTGCTGCCAACTGAGACTTAAAATTATAAATCATATTCTTACCCTTCCCAATGAGCAACATATCATCAACATATAATGCAACAATGAGAATACGATCACCATCAAACTTATAATACACACAGTGATTTGATTTCAATCTCAGATAACCAATTGACAATACAAAGGCATCAAACTTCAAGTACCACATCCTAGGAGACTACTTCAAACCATACAAAGACTTCCTAAGCTTGCAAACCAAATTTTCTTTACCTTTCTCTATGAAATGCTCTGGCTGTGACATGTAGATTTCTTCCTCCAAATCACCATGAAGGAAAGTTGTCTTCACATCCATCTGTTCTATCTCTAAATCGTAAGTAGCTGCAAGAGAACAAAAATCTAATGGATGTCAGCTTTGCAATGGGAGAGAAAATTTCACCATAATCAATTCCCTCCACTTGTGAGTACCCCTTTGCAACCAATCTAGCCTTGTACTTTTCAACACTGCCATTTGCACCGAATTTCTTCTTGAACACCCATTTGCAACCAATGGGTTTCCGTCCATCAGGTAAAGTCTCCAAGTCCCATGTTTTTTTCTTTTCCAAAGAATCCATCTCATCCTCGATGGCCTCCTTCCAGGAACCTGCATCTTTCATGCCTATAGCCTCTTTCATAGTTCTAGGCTCATCAGTGTTAGAAAGTAAAGCAAAAGCACAACTAGAATCAAGTAATGAATAACCAAACCTATCAGGTTGCTTTCTTGTTCATGTAGACCTCTTCAATGGCTGAGGTTGAGGTTCTACTTCTTCTTCTTTGCTTCCAGAGCTGCTAGAGATCTCCTCATCATCAGGCCTCACAAGGTCGGTCAGTTCAATCTTCTCAGGGGTAGAAGCAAACTAAACCGCATCTTCTTTCTTTTATGACTATTCTAGCTATAGAACAACAGAAGAGGGTGTTAGCTCTCTAAAGATAACACTTCTTCTATACAACACTTTCTCAATCACGGGATCCCAAAGCTTGTATCCTTAAACACTGACACCATAGCCAATGAAAATACATTTAAGAGCCTTTTTCTCCAACTTAGACCATTTCTCCCTATGCACATGTGCATATGCCTCACAACCAAAAACACAAAGATGCCTTACTAAAGGCTTCTTACCAAACCACACCTCCATAGGTGTTTTGCCAACAAGAACTGATGTAGGAGATCTGTTTACTAGATAGCAAGTAGTGGCAACCACTTCAACCCAAAACTTTTGTTCTAGGCCAACTCCACTAAGCATACTCCTAGCCTTCTCCATCAGTGTCATGTTCATCCTCTCTGCAACTCCATTCTGTTGTGGGGTATATGGAGTTGTCTTATGCCTTTCAATCCCTTGCTCTTTGCAGAACTTATTGAACTCTACCGAACAAAACTCACCATCATTGTCAATTCTCAAACACTTAATCTTTTTACAAGTCTAATTTTTAGCAAAGGCTTTAAACACTTTAAACCAGTTAAAGACTTTAGTCTTGCTTCTAATAAAATAAACCCATGTCCTTCTACTATAATCATCTATGAAAGATACAAAATATATAGATTTTGAAATCGAAGGAACATTAATAGGACCTAACACATCAGAATGAATAAGATCCAATACACCAGAAGACTTGTGAGAACTAGAGTAAAACTAAACACAGTTTTTCTTTCCATAAATGCAATGTTTGAAAAAGTTAAACTCAAGATTACAATCATTCAACCCCTCAATGGGGTTTTTATTTTTCAGGGTACATAGACCCTTCTCACCAATGTGGCCATATCTCAAATGCCATAACATAGTCTTTTCAGTAGGAAGCTTAGCTTCCAAAGCATGTGCACAACCATCGGAACCGGTTACAATAGATTTCTTCACTACATGTTCAAATGGTGGGGATGAAGTGACAGTAACTCATTTCCTTGAGTCAGAAGAACTATTGCACTATGAAGTACCCCTCTGAGTACCCTTTGCAAGCACCATAGATCCTCTTGTCATCTTGCATCCATCCTTCGAAAAGATAACCTACACACCTGCATCATTCAACATACTTACAGAAATTAGGTTCCATGCAAGGCTTGGAATGTGCATAACTCCAGTGATCCCCTTCACTCATCCATTAGGGAATCAGATTGAGACTCTTCCATGACCAGCAATCTTTAGATGAGATTCATCACCAAGGTACACCCTTCCACCATCGAACTCTTCATATTTGGTAAACCAATCTTGATGCAAGGTCATGTGGAATGGTGCACGAGAATCAATCAACCACACATTATCAAATGAATGGGTGGCCAAGGCTGCGATGAAGGCATCACCATCATCTTGTGACTTGTCAAAATCTAAATCAGGAGCTTTCTTCTTCTTTTTCTTCTCCTCTTCGTATTCCTTTTAGAAATGCTTAGTTTTACCACAGTTCCAACAAAGAGCCTTGGACTTTCCAGGAGATTTGGATCTCCCACAGGATTTGGATCTACCATTTTCACCTTTCTTGTCCTTATTCTTCCCTTTCTCTTTGTGTCTTCCACAAACCGTAAGAGCCTCTTTGGCTGCCTCAGAAGACTTTCTCTGTATCTCTTTAGATAAATAGTGAAGATACCACATCTTCCATCTTGGAGGTGGTAGTGGTGCTTCCGATATCCATTACAAGATGATCCCATGAATCTGGCAAAGAACAAAGTAGGGTCATGCATCAATCCTCCTCCTCCATTTTCACACCCACAGATGTCAACTATGCAACGATCATGTTGAAAGCATTCATGTGATCTGCAACAGATCCTCCATCTTCCATCTTTAGAGAAAATAACTTCTTTTTTAGAAAAAGTTTGTTTACCAAGGACTTGGCCTAATAAACATCACCCAACTTCTTCCAGAGATCTTTCATGCTTTTCTCCTCATGGACATTCAATAAGACAAAGTTAGCTAAATAGAGTCTTATGAGACCCTTAGCCTTCTGATCTTTGAGGTCCCAATTAGCTTGTGACATTGTTGTAGGTTTCACACTAGATACCATTTCCCATAGGTCACGATCAACAAGTAGGTCCTCCATCTTCAATTTCCACAACTTGAAATTAGTGCCATTGAATTTCTCAACTTCTAACCTCCCAAATGTGGTTTCCATCTCCTTTCTGCAATAAGATATAGAATACTCTGCACAAGACTCCCACTCAACCTAATATTAGCTCAAAAAAACTCCTACCCAACAACTAAGACCAAAACTGGCCAGGCTCTGATACTAACTAAAAGGAAGCTAGGTGTGCAAAAATTGTTTCCTACACTAATCTAATAGGGGGAGGAGAGTGCAAATTTAAATTTATCCTAACTATTACAGCAACATTAAACCATTAACATGAGATATTGTAGCAAACACATAATAAAGAAGGTGAGACAGAAGAAGAGAGACACAAGATATGCATGGGGAAAACCCTTATTGGGTGAAAAACCCCACACTCTAAAACTTGCACAATGTATTATCAAAACAAAGAATGTTTACAACACACTTGCAATGCAAGCTCTCAGTAGTCTTTGACACTCATATCTGGAGACAAACTGGAAGCATAACAGTACCTATCAAACCTATAATAATCTCATCTTCCAAGCACTTGTTTATATAGAATATACAAGGCAAAAATGGTCCAATCTTGAAATGGGCATCCAACTTGGCCTCATGGCCCAAAACCCATGCCTAAGTACACTTGGTCAACATTGTAGAATGTTCCTGACACTTGTCCATAGCTCTCATCCCAAAGAGGTCACCTATTTCCAAAATAGGCTATGACAGATGCTCTTACGACTCTTATGACCATCATAGAATCTGTCATAGCGGTTACAACTTACAGCTATAAGAGAATCTATCATACACATGATATAAATAGCATATTCTCCTACAACATGTCATAGTCCACCTTGGGGCACCCAAATATGCCTTTTGCAAAGATGCTTCATGACACATGTCTACACCTATCTTACAAGCTTCTATTTCTGACTCTTACATGTCATGAAATCTATCACAGGAATATGTCATAACCGTTTCAGTCAATATTCCCTTACACAACATCCAAGATGAAGACACATGGAAAAATACTCCTACCACAAAGTGGGACACCTATCTCCTCATGTGAGGACAAAATTACAAGTTGTCAACTTCCATGTAGGATGACACATCACCGTGCCACCTTCCACAATATGACAATATGGAATTTACAATTAATTTACAACTTAGGCAATTAATAAATAAATACAATCAAAATAATGCAAGGAATTACGAAGGTTGAGACACCTTAATTCCCAACACTTTCTAGGGTCAAAGAGATTAGATAGGAAAGAGTTTGCTTGTTAGGACCTTCTTGTTCATCTCCAATGGTACTATCTCTTTCTACCATGATGTTGGTTTCACTGGGGGTAGTGTGAAATTCTTTGTCTGATGGATGTGGTGGGCTATTTGATGTCTCACCCTCTACTTGAGCTAGTTCTTGGATGTGTTTAGGAAATGGTTCAAACATTGAATTCTTTGTTGTTTTAGACCTCTCAATTTGCTACTATGATTTTCTTGTAGCTCCAGTTGGGGTTTTCTTCAAAATTTGACTTAAGGTTCATCCCTATGCCTATTCATACACTAAAAGAATCCTACAACCTTTAGTACTTAGGTTTGAGAAACCCTATTAACACCTAATAACTTTTGAATCTTAGTTTCCCTAGAAATGATGCCAAAAATGACAAGATCATTGTAGTGTTTTCTAATACTCATGATTTAATTTTATCAATCCATGTTGGCATCTGAAGGTGATCTATAATAGGGTTCCTAAATCTTAAGGGTAGGGAATCTTTTATAGTTAATTCTATCATATTTTAAGGCTACTGAAATGGCATTGAGACTTAATTTAATTTCTCTAATAGTAGACACACTTTACTAAAGTTACACTCACTGAGATAAACACTTGTTAACAATAAACACACTTGCTAAAATGGAAATGTTGGAATGAAACTACTGAAATATAAATGCTGAAAAAAAAAAGAAATATTTTTTTAATATTTTTTCATTATATAGAAATTCTTGCAAGTATTTATTATGAAGCATGCAATGATGAAGAAAGATAAATATATAAATTAGAACAAACTGATCTAAACAAATAGAAAAACAACTATTTAAATAGAAAAATACCACAAGATCTTCACTTTCAGGTATAGTGGTCCCTACTACCCTTCTAGATTGATCTTCTATGCTTAAGATGATGTCAAAACTACTTTTTTCTCATTTAAAATGTTAGAAATGTTGGAAATGAAAGCACAACTACTCAATGGAAATCTGATTCAAATGTATATTTAATGATCTTTAACAAAGTGTTATAGATGGAGATTGCAACACAGAAAATAAACCCACAATACAGAAATATACCAGAAGAAGAATGAAGCACATAAGATAGTATATAACATGGAGAAAACCCTTGCAAGTAAAAACCTCCACCAATAAAAGAGGCCAAGTTGTATTATCTTCACAAAAGGATATTACAAATACATTCACTTCCTCTATCCTTCAACCTTCACTCTGATAGAACCTGGGTACCTGTAAACCTGTTATGCAAATCATCTACTATGCCATGGTTATATAGAATTTACAATCCTCAAGATAGGCATCCACCTTGGAATCTCCACCCATGTAGCAATAAATGTCATCATACATGCATCTTACACTTGGCAAAAGATGCCTATGCAAAATTGGGTGCCTAGAGCCAAGAATGACATCTTACAACATCTTATGACACGTCATAATCCTCATAGATACCATTAAAGTGTATCTTCCCAATATGGGCACCTAGGGCTAAACATAGCAACTTACAACTCATTAATATCTGTCATATGTGTCAGTGTCATAGAATCTCATGACAACTTGTACCTGTCATAGATTATTTACATGCACTCACCAAACATTATGGCATGCATCATATATGCTAAAAATAGTAGATTCTCCACATGGGCACCCCACTTTGACCAATTACCATTTACCATAGTAAATGACATCCTGTAACTATCACCGATAACTTTGGAACTTACCAGTGCAATAACTCCGTAATTACTGTGGACAATAAATAATTTTTACCACTACCGGTGAAGCTAGTACATCCCTTATGGGTAATTACAAATAATAAATGGAATAATACAATAACATGATTTACAAGGTTAATTACACCTTATCCCAACATAAAACTGATAAGAATAGGGTCTTACATGTTCTACTACAAAGCCACTTTCTACTTAACTTGTCTTCTTGAAAAATGTTTTACAACTAAACTAGAATTGAAAGGAATTATTCACCACCTCTTATGACTAATGAGGTTTATTTATCTAATCTTGACTAATAAATTGTTAAAGCATAAATTTTTGCAACTACTTCTGAGACTGCTAGTTCCTATGACAATCTCTTATTATGTACAAAAAGATAAACTTTAGTTCAAACTAAGAAGTCTTCCTAAATTTTAGATGAGAGAAGATGATGCTTGAATAAAATTAGAGTTCTTCCTAGATCAGAGGAGAATTTAATGGTAAGATACTTTAGTTATCCAATTAACTTTTGTATTTATTCTGTGGAAATAGGGGCATAAGTGAAGGTGCTCAAAATAGATAGTTAAGAGTTACTTGATAGATAGGTTAACTAAAGTTACTCAAAATCAACTCACTTTATGAGGTGTGTGTCAAAATCCTTAAGACCAATATCACAAGTTTAAATTCATTGCTCTAATTTAGGTTTGTCAAGACTATATGCCTGTTGGAACCATGTGGCATAAATTTGGAGCTTTATTGTGCAACTCTAGAGCTCTACTATGTCGATCTATCCAAGCTAAACATATACATGCACAAATGGCTCCAAAGAGATCTAGAATGTTCAGATCTTCATTCTATAGTCCTCTAAGAACATTTAACCATTAAAGAAATAAGCCCAAAACATACCATTCATATAACTTTAAAATAATTACAACTAGTTATGTATTAATTATGCCAAGTCCATTGTTAAAAGGAACAAATTAAGAAATGTCTCATGAGAATATCAAGGTAATATTGTGTCTCATCACCTCATAGAAGAGAACAAAAAGGAAAAGGGATGTAGAGTGACTGACCATTAGCAAAGAACAAACAATAGACACCTATGGCCCCTACTATAACTGTTCCTCTTCCATCTCCCTCTCTCTCTCTCTCTCTCTTGTTCCTTGTCCTCCTCCCACTGTCATATCTATCACTCCCATGAATTCCTCCCATTTTATGTCCCATCAATCACCCCCTCTGTCTCCCCAAAGGTTGTCTCCATCTCCCTCATATGTCCTTGGTCTACCATCTTTCCCCCATACCGAATTTCCCCCACCACCTCCATTCTCACCACTCCATATTTCTACTATGGTTGCCACATGAATCCCCATGTAGCAACAATTTATGTAGACACCATTACTATACCAATACTCCTCGTATTATTATATGCAATATCCTAGTCCCACATGATAATTCTTGCCATTGGCTAGAGTCTATCACCTCCTAGCATTATAGCCTCTCATCATTTCACTATACAAATAGTTTGACTCTCAATAGTCACAACCACCTCCATCTATATACCATGCCATGTAGTTATCCTCTCCATCTCTAATCACCCCATCCATTCTTGCACCTTCTCTAGGGGCTACCCAATTAGTACAAGCAATAATGGTGATGTAGGATCCTACTCTACACCAAAAATAAATAGTGCAAAATGAGACTAATTCCAATGGAAATATGCCAAAAGAAAGGCCAATAAAGACACTACTCTTGAATCAAGGCAAGTGTACACCAAATATGTTGCCACATAGGATGCCTTGTAATTCACTCACTTCACTCCTTTTGTAGACAAGCTAGAAATACAAATGTGTCCAACAAACTACCAAATGGAATACATAAGTGCTAGCATCAAGGATGCTAGAGCATAGGACTAAGCCAAGGTCCTCTAGGAAGATGCTAAAGTAGGAGGCACATCCCTTATTTCTGTAGAGAGGAAATTCAAGAAGAAAGAAGAAGATTCAAATAGGTGAGGTGAACCATTTAAAACTCTAAGGGCACAATAAAAATGTTCGAGGATCAAGTCTCCATAGTCTTAGGTGAAGCCAACAAGGAAAAGGATGTACAATCCCAGGATGAAAAGAAATACATCATAGAAGCTCAAACAAAATTGGCCAAGGTCAAGTTATACCTCACTATTGTCAAAGGAGAAATTACTACAAAGTAGGCCACCATAAACATTGTAAGCAAGTGGAGGAGCTAAAAACATAACTAGAATGAAAGAAACATGCTTCTAGTGTCTCGACAAATAAGCAAGTAGAAATAAAGATGAAATTGAGTGTTTATGGTAACTAGCTCACTTAGCTTCATAATCAAAGAGACACCTAGAAGTAGATTATCACAGGTCTCAGGGAGAAGAGAAATGACTTGGAGAAATGACTGGATGTAGTAAAAGAGGAAATTCAATAGCTCTAGGACAAAATTGATGAACTTAAGCTATTCATAGGATCCTTGGAATTCATTTGCACCCTCCACTAAGCTTACTAGAAAAAATAGAGAAACTTGCACTTGCCTTCACACTAGCACTCAATTTTATTGAATATGCTGAAACCCTACACTCAATGGTGCAAAAGGATATTAATACTATGGAGCACACCCTTACAATAGTGATTTATGATGCTCACACCATTATCACATGCTATAAAACATCAATTCACTCAAGCTTGTTACCATAAGAATCCACAATAGATTTTTTACTACCTAGCAAATCAATGTTGTATTGGATAAAGATAGGATGGTACAAAAGTGCAAGACACAATTTGGAGTGGTGGCCTACGAAATCATAGAAATCCAAGTCTACATGAATATTCTTGTAAAATGTGGACTCCCCTCTCTAAAAGATTCAGATGACATAGTGCTCTCTAAGAACATTTAAAGAAAGGATCAAGAACAAAGCCTTGGATAAATCAAAATAAAACATGCTATCCTTGGCATAAAAAATAGAGGAAATGTTGGTAGCAATCAAGCCAATGACTGATTTGGGGTCTCTAGTGCAAATAACCATCTTTCAATTAACCAAGGTATTGTATTAACATACATTAGAGCTCAAGCACAAGCATAGAATTCTACCGAATATCAACTTGCCCAAGGATGAAGAGTGGGGGAAGGTCATGGCTTCTCTAAGAAATATTTGAATAGGTAGGTATTTTCTTAAGTTTAGAAAACTTTAAAATTTTAGCTTTTGGTTGGCAACTCTACTCCTAATGGATACACAATTGGGTTCCTTTCCTTTTGCAATTGAAAGAAATCCTGACAGTCACCAATATTGTAGTGAATTTCCTTCACTACAAGTAGTAGATTCATCCTACCTCAATATGTAATCAATAAGAATGCCTTGTGGTATCCACGCATCTCCTTGTTTTCTTCTCTTTTTGTACTTTGGTTGCAAAGTAGTTCTAGTAAGGTTCTAAGTACTAACAAAGGTGCATCATCTGATGCATGCTCCAAATGAGATCTCATCCAACATTTCATGGGACCTTGGCAAAAGGTAGAAAAGACTTGCATTGAAAAGCCCCAATGTTGTGATATGTGGTGGTGTGGGCTATTATATAAAGGTAAAAGTATTTTCTATGAGTAGCGATAGGCCCCACTTCCTTTGTTATTTTAAATTATGACTTAACTAATGCCACATGGTGTGTTCCCAGGGATTCCTAGAAATGTAAAAAACATTAAATTTTCTAGGAAAATAGTCATTTAATAACCTAAGAGATACATGGCCATTACAACATAGAAATGCTCCTCCTTGTGTCCCAAAATCATTGTTTTGGCATCCATGACTTCTCCACATCATGCTAAGAGGTTCTAGAACACTAGAGTAGCAAAGTCAAGCTTAGTCACATCTAAGATTCAAGTTTCTTGAAGTAATAAGGATAAGAATTCATGGTTAGTGGTTGTATAGTGCCAAGATGGGAAGTATAACCTACCATTGCTACAAAATTGGGTATAATTTCAAAGTTGTGTCCCACTTTTGTAAAAGAAATGGCTAGCATTGATCTAACTTGTAAACTTGAATCACTAGAAAGTGGCATATATGTAGATTTGAATTTTGAAATAATGTAAACTAATTAAATGTAGATTTTTTAATGTACATTTTATGCTTCCAATTTTTTAAAATAAAAAAATAATTCAAATGTAGTATTTTGTAAAACTGACACTATAATTTAGTTGTTAGAATGCTAAAAATGAGGTTAAACAGGTCACCACCTTTTATATAGTATTTTTTCATTCAATTTTTTTGTCATTTATAACTTGAAACTTTGGTGCTTGATATTATAAAAGGGTATTTTATATTTTTTAAATGTTATTTATGTCAATAGGAGTTGTGGGAATATTAAGATTTGTAGATAATTTCTTTTTTTGTAACTTAGCCCCAAAGTAATGCTACATATGTATCTAATGAACACTTCTAGCTAGAAAAGTTGTGTCCTAGATCTAATTTAGCTAGAATAAATCAAGATAGAACATGTGTTTGACTAAAATTGACTTTTAGCTAGAAAAGCTCAAATTCTTTTGTGTTGATAAGCTGGCCTAAACTAAGACATGTTGATTATTTTTAGTCTCCTGGACTTAAACAGTCTTCCCCTTAGGAACATTTCACTTTTTTTACCTAAAATCCATCAAATCCTAAGTGTCTATTCCCTCTTTTCCTTGGCCATTTGACCCTATGTTTATAACCAATATGAGACATTTAAAATGGTTCAATTATGTGTTAGAATGTGAGGGAAACCCATAAAATCCTAAGTCCAAAAGCTTTCTATATTTTTCATTATATTTTCTAAAGTATTTTGGCCTACTAGAGTTTTGATGTTCCTCCTTCTAGCATGCCTTTCCTATTATCTCTGATGTCATGCCTTGGTTATTCATTATTTTCTCTAAGTCTATCAGCTTTGCGACATCTGACTTGTTCCTTCTTTAGTGCTCATTTGGCATGTCTTCCTTACTAGCTCTGATTTCTAACCCCAATGGTTACAAATTGTTCTAAGTGTTTTGGGTGTTGAATTTTGGTTAGTTCCTTGTTCACTTGCCCATATGACAAGTGTTATGAGCATGCACTATTTCTTGACTCTAAAAAATACTTCAAATGCACAAGTGTTTCAGACCTTGGGCTTTGGTGTTTTCTCATTTTGGTGGTGGGTGTTCTTTGTTAGCCTCAATCCCAATCCTCAATGTGATCAATTTCTTCTAAGTCTTATGAGATTGCGGGGTCAAGTGGTGTGGTTTTCTCTTGTTCAGTTGCACAATGTTTAGTGTAGGCCCAATTGCATAAGTCTAATTGATACTCACTTGTGTTATCAAACTTCAAGGATCAACATTTCCTTCTATGCCCTTCCTATAAGATTGATGTATCGTGTTGGCCCGAATGTTGAATCTCGATAAGTGTTCCCTTTGCTTGCAGACTTCAAAGTTCAGGATGGTATTTGTTCCCTTCCTTAGATGTTGATATTTCCATAATGGACCAATTATTGACCATCGGTGATCTCTCCTTCTCTTTCCTTTGGTGGAGTTGCATGATTTCCTCTTCCCTGATCCAAGAGATGAATATCTACTAGAAGCCTGATTTGTCAGCGCCTGACAGATTTGTCTTCCCTATTCTAAAAATGCTATAAATCACAACAAGACTTTTCAATGACCTTCCTAGTCTCCATTAATGACATTTGTAGATCTCAATGGAGTGTTGTGATGACATCCTATCTCCTCATACTACTGTAGACCCCTCATTCAATGCACTTCAATGCTTTAGCATGGTTCAACACTCCATTTCTGCGGTTTCCTCTAACAAGGCCATTGGGGCATAATGTGTTCCAACATGGAAGACTGATAAATGACCACTCTTTCTTCTCACATCCATGGCTGCTACAATATGTTTTTCAATGCTATATATACATGCTTGAAAGATGTAATTTTGTTGGTTGGTTGCTAGGTCATTATCTAGGTAGAAGTGTTTGATGTTTAATCACGGTATCATGATATTTCCTAGAACTGTACATGAATTTTATGGACCATGTCCTCGTTTGGACCTCTCTTGACTTCATTTCAATTTAACTATGATGGGAAAGATTTCATTTTATGCCTTTTATAAATTGCATTGAGTTATTCTTCCTTTGTAATGGCTATTTAGCCTTCATGCAATCAATAATAAGAAACTAGTTTTTGCCTCTCTCTAAGACCTTACATTGTGTTTATTTGAAGGTTACAATCTTATCTTGGCGGTAAACAACCCCTTTTGTAGTTTACAATCTTATGCTCTAACCTTTGTCTTCATCTCCTTAAGTCTATGCAAGTCATTCTAACCTTTGAGATCTTTGATGTGTTATGTCATCCCTAATCAAATAAATATGATGTATCACCCCTTTCCCTTTTATGTGTTCTCCCTTCTCCATTTTTCCTTGGTGACTATTAGCATTAGGTTTAGTTCTCTAAGCCTTAAAACTTAGAAAGAGGAACTAGCCTTCTCTGCAGGGTGCAACTTTATGTGACAATAGTTTTTGGCACACCTGGTGGGACCAATTTGATAATCCTTATCATCCATTGAAGGATTTGATGTGTTCTTCAATGTATATTTCCATTTAGGATAGATTTTCCAACACTATGGCAACTCAAAGATTCAGATTTATTAGTTTACATAGCCTAAGAACTTAAAAATTCCTCAAGGATCAAGATTTCAGTGATATTCTTGGTCTTTTTTTGCTTTTGGAAGCATTTCAATCATCTAATGACTCTTTGTTCTAGTATGTACTTAGTTTCTCGTGGGTATAGCCCTATTACGGCATGCTGATGTAGTGCAAAGGAACAAAACTCAACTTATTGGAGACATATTTCACAACAATGGGCTCATGTCATTAGAGTCTCCAAATTTCATGGACTTTCTTCTTAATAACTCTTTCTCTCTCTACAAAGAAAAATCAAGGATCTCAACACTCCAAAACCCAAACAAGGTTTATAGGGGTCTTTTTACCTCTCAAGGACTCAATTACAACCATCCCAAACTCTCATCCAAGTTTGCACTCTTCATTCACAATACTTTGTTTACCAGCTACCATAATCCTTGTAGCCCTCAAAATAAGACTCTCAGACAATATCTTTTGGCACAGGCCTCCATTCAAGACTATGATAGGCTTTTGGAATACCCTTTAATAAGTTTTAAAACATATCTAAAATCCAACATAGGTTACTTTGAGAAATAGATTCAAAACATGACTGTCCACGTTACAAATTAGGCCTAATAGGCTTGATTCACTCAAGGGCTTATTGGTTTTGGTGTCTGCAAACTTAAAGTCACTTAACCAATGCTTGGAAAATATGTAATTAAGTCTTCTCATGCTAAATAAAACATCACAAAACCATTTTCAAGAGTATTTTACCAAACCCTAGATCTTAGCCTCTTGACTATACCCTGAAACTCTGTTTTCAGACTTGTGCATTAACCATTCACCAAGCTATCTTTTTTCTTTTGACCTGAAACCTTTAAAACATAAAATTATGTACAAAATAGAGTAATTTCCCCAATTATTAGGAATTTCCACTAGATAGAGTGGAAGAAACATAATTTCTTATTTCACTATTTACCCTAAATTAGGGTTTTGACAGTTTTATGAAGAATCACAATATCTATATCTAACTAGAATCAATTTACATGAACCCAACTTAAAATGGAAGGTGATAGAAATAACTCTCACATACAACTAGTTAGAAATGAATTCCTGCCTGTCTAGGGTCGTACAAAAACTGAAGACAACAAATTTCTGATGAAATATGCAATAAATAGTGGTTTTCTTTATTCAAATTCATATCTTCAATCACCCACTCCTTAAAAAATGCTTACAAGGCCTTTTATAGGCATTTCAAACCTAACTCATCAACTTCTAACTACCTTCTAATGCCCTAGAGCCAAAATAACCCTTCACCTTCCATACATTGCACTTTTGCAATTTTGCAATTTTAGAAATTTTACAATTTGTAGGACAACTTTTACATTCTTTTCAATTTTGACACAAATCATTAAACATTGACCTCCTAATCATATGAAAATGACCTCAAAGACCTTGTTACAAGGTTGAGACACCAAATTGAATCAAATTTCAAAATTTCTTCATGGAAGCATAAGATTGTCAAGGTGCTCCTTCACCACATGCTTTAAAATAATATTTGAACGAGGTTTCATTTTATATTATGTCAAAATTCTATGAAAACTATGGTTATTCCCCTCCATCTTGTCAAAATATGAATTTCATGCCTCCCTATCATCCATATCAGGCCCAAAATGCCTCTAGTTTTATGTAGAATGCCCCTATTTCAGTAGGTTATCAGCATCCTTATGATGTTTGCATCCCTTCCTCCCCTACTCAATCTTCTTGGTAGACTAATCATGCTTATTATCAACCCTAAGAAGATTACTTTGACCCTAATCGGTGTGGTTACCCTCCTAACCCTCCTCAAAAGGGCTATGATTTTGACAACATGAGTCTCAAGGACAGAATGTTGGATCTACAAGGAAGGTTGAATGAGATTAAAAAGGAGTAGGCATATGAACAACAAGATGAGCTTGCTCATCAATATTATCTTCACTAGCAATAGATAGAGGCACAAGAAAGGGCTCCTCAAATAAACCTTTCTATGTACCTTGCGGCTAAAGAAGAACAAATGAGACAACTACTTTCCTAGATGCAAAGGCAAGTTCCCCTTTCGGTTCCCTCCTTTCCTAGTGTAACATCAGAAAATGTGTCCCCTTGGGGCATTTTCCCTTATAAGGTTTAGCTCATGGGTCTCTTAGCTACATTTAAGACATATTACATCATATTTCCACACCCCGATGAGAAAACCCCTAAGTGTCTTAGCAAATAGGACTTAGGGGGACCACTTGAGATAACCCCTGCCCAAAATAGGGGGGAGGACTTGGGTGCCCGCGCCCTAGTCCTACCCTATTGTAGGGTAGTCCCAATTTTTGGGTTTCATCTTGTGACCATTATTTGGGTCCTATTCCGACACAATAAGTTTGAATTACCAAATTCTTGGTAGGAGTGTTTGTAGTTGTATATAAAAGCATGTTTAGGCATTCATTTGTAAACTAAATGATTACGAGCAAGATATGGTGTTCTAAAGGTGATCCAAGGCTTTCATTGTGTTGCAAGAGCATATTTGTGTTGTATATGTGTTTGTGTTTGCAAATTTGAGCAATCATCTCCTCATGGCATGAAGAGCTTCTTTGTCCATGTGATCTTCACTACAAGGTGACATTCATTTGTGTTTGTAAGCATTCATCATTTGGTTTTTGCCTCTACCTCCCTAGGCACGCACTCTTTATCTAACAATGATGTTTGGAAGACTTGAATGTCTCTCTAGAGTTTGACTGAGGCAAGCTTCTAAACACCACAACCCCATCCCAAAGTTTTGTGATTGCAGGTCACAGGTGTCGCATCTGGAAAAAGTGGAGTTGCAAGAAAGAATAGTAGACATCAAGGATTCAGGATCTGGAGAGAAGCAGGACTCTGGAGCCTTTCCGGGACTTGGGCACTAGTCCCTGTGTTCTTTGCAGTTGAATTTCTAGAAACAAAAGTTACAGTGCAGATCAGTGTCAAAAGGAGGTCAGGATTCTGCAAAGAAACTAGTACCTTGGACTTGGGCACCCACTGTTTAGTCCCCAACTTTTCTGCCTCCAAACCCAAAAAATAGGTACACAGTTATTTGTCATTTTACATCTTCCTATAGTAGCATTTTCCGTAATTCATCTATTTACTGTCATAGTTGCATGATTAGGGTTTTAAGGTATAATTGAGCATAAGAGAAGATAATTGGCAATAAAATCATAAAAATCCAAATTTCCCTACATCTCATAGTGACCTAGGTTAGGATAGTACATTGCAACTCTACCCTAGGTCCTTGAATGGAAGGGTGAAAGGAGGATACACAAACAAATCAAACCAAACTCAACTATCCAAATTTTACCCTTTACACCTAGTTTCATACAAACCCCTCCTACAGCTATGAACCCACCTATCATGGAGCGGGCTTCCACTTTCAAGGTCCCAAGCTTTAGGTAGGGGAATCCACCTAAAGCCCCACTGCAACCTCATAGTTTTAAAATCCCTAGTTTTAAAGAGTTGTATCATGTGTTAAAACCCTTTGAAACCCTAGACCAACCTTGATGCTTCAAATTTCCAAGTATCAAAGACTCTCTTCCTTCATAGGACCATGTTCCTATGCAAACCTAGATTATCACTCCCTAGGAACAATCTTTTCAAGAATCCTCTCCCCTCCAAGAAATTCAAGAGACTATCTGGGCTCTTTCTCCTTCTCATTTCTCTTTCCCTAGAACTATTTTACTCTTCAAGGGTGGACCTGTGATTTGGTGAGACAATCAGTTGGATGAGCTAGGGGATGAGGTGGAAGAGGAAGAAATTAGAGAGGAACAATTCATTGTTCCTATGCTCACAGGGGTGGAGTTTGATTAACAACCTGCACCCGTTGAAAATGTTAATTCATGTGTTAAGTTGAGTCCTCTATATTATGACTAATTTGAGGTGTTTTCTCATGCTTTCAATAGAGTAGATGAAAGTAGAATTCCATTATTGCATGGTGATAACCTTCAACTCTAGATACAACTTGTGCAACATGCGGAGGCAGTGCAACTAGATAAGGGAAATATTAAAGAATGTTATGATGATGGATTTTCCTTGGGTACTCCTAAAGTTGAGATCCATTTACAAAATAATTAGGTCTCCTTCTCTCTTCCTATAGAGGATTTTATGGAGGATATTGTTGCAGAGTTTCCTGAGGGAGATGGCATTGCCCTGTTTCATGAGCCGTTATGCTTAGTTGATGATGAAGATGGCATTCAAATGCCAATATTAACAGTGGTTCTAAAATAGCATGAAGAATAAATTGATGACATTGGTCTATTTGAGGAGCTTCCACCTTTGATAGTGGAGGACATTGTGGAGAAATTTTCAAATGAGGGAAAACAAATTGAAGATTTGTTCATAGTTATCTATCAAGGATATCTACCTCTTAGTGAGGGAGCTTGTTCCATTGAGCAAGTTTAGGGCTCTTTTTTATAGCCTATTTTAGATTAGCAACATGAGAAATATAACATAAAGGTGGCCTTATTTCTTGACATGCCACAAGAGTTGGTTCATTATGATCAGCTAGAGGAAAAAGAAATAGAACAAAGGCATGAGATCAACCTTGTTGATTTTCATGTTATTTCAAGGGGATTCCCTATGAGGCATCTGGCCCAGTTGCATTTAGACTAGAATAAGTCCCTACCTATCATGCTTTCTTCATAGCATAAGGTTAAATGTGAAGAAGGGTTGGATCAACCCCTTTATCCACTTGAGAACAGCTGCATTTCCAATCAGTGCAAGTGGGTATGTGAGTTTTTCTTTACCTTTGGGGAAGAATTTCACAAGTTTTTGTATACCCATCCCTTCCCCATCTCTTGTTAATTTCTCATAGGCCTGTGAAGCATTGTAAATTGTTAAAGAAGGGTAGTTACTTTCAAGAACCAGTTAATGGCTTTGTTTGAGTTAGTTTCCTAGTTTTTATATTAGGTTTGTAGGTTTCCTTTCCTCTAAGTGCTCTTGCACAAATTGCTTTCTCATTAGGAGATTGAATGCATTTTTGTTTTTGTTTTTCCTTGTGTTTTGTTGTGAGGCAATTTTAGTTTCTATTTTGGTCAGTTTAGGCTCTTTGTGAATCTATGCCTAGTGGATGTTAAGGCCACTGGATTCTTAATGTTTAGTAGGCAAACATCCCTGAGAGGTTGCCAAGATGTTGACTATTTTTAGTCTCCTAGACTCAAATAGTCTTCCCCTTAGGAACACTTCACTTTTCTTGTCTAAAATCAGTACAACAAAATAGGCAATTAGCGCCTAAAATAGTGCCAGAATTTAGTGCATTTGAGTCCATGAATTGGACACTTCTACTGGTGCAAAACTTGACACCCGATTGCATCTCACTATTGCACTGGGTTTAGCGTCGATTATAATGCCAGGTTTTGCGCTGGTTTTAGCACCGAATTTTAGTGCCAGGTGTAATGCCGGATTTAGCACCAAATTTTGTTGCTTCCAGTTTGGCTTTTGATTTTGCTTCTGGTTTTTCTTCCAAGTTTGCTTCCAGTTTTGCTTTTCATTTTACTTCCAATTTTGCTTCCAGTTTTACTTCCACTGTTGCTTCCGGTTTTGCTTCTAGGTTGGCTTTCACTTCTACTTCCCATTTTGCTTCCAATTTTGCTTCCAATTTTGCTTCTAGTTTTGCTTCTAATTTTGCTTCCAATTTTGCTTTCAGTTTTGCTTCTAAGTTTGCTTCCAGGTTTGCTTCTAATTTTGCTTCCAATTTTTCTTCCAATTTTGCTTCTAGTTTTGCTTTTGGTTTTGCTTCCAGTTTTGCTTCCAATTTTTCTTCCAAGTTTGCTTCCACTTTTGCTTCCACTTTTTCTTCCAATTTTTCTTCCAATTTTGTTTCCAATTTTTCTTCAAATTTTGCTTCTAGTTTCTCTTCTAATTTTACTTCTGGTTTTGCTTCTGGTTTTGCTTCCAGTTTTACTTCCAGTTTGGCTTCCAATTTTGCATCTGGTTGTGCTTCCAATTTTGCTTCCAATTTTGCTTCCAGTTTTGCTTCCTATTTTGCTACCACTATTGCTTCCAATTTTGCTTCCAGTTTTGCTTTTAATTTTGCTTCCAATAAAACGTCGCTTGTTGCTTCCAATTTTGCTTCCATTTTCTTGTCTTTTGTTTCTTCTAAAAATGCTTATTGTTTTGCTTACATTTATTAATTTAATATGTTTTATTTCATTTTAATTAGTTTAATATATCATGCCTCTTAAATAACTCATATGATTATAAAGTAAGTAATTTAATTATTTAACTCATATGATTAAATAACAAGATAATTATTATAACATGATCATCATCTATAATTAAAACAAGTGAGTCAAATATCTATAATTTAATTGAATTTGACAACATCCATCTTGAGCAGTAAATTAAAATCATCATACGTAATAAATATCCATCCAAAAATCATTGACCACTTTCAATATATATAAATTGACAAGTCAATATGGATAAGATCATCACCATATATAACTAAAACAAGTGAAAGTCAAATATGCCAGTAGATCTTGATAACATGTCTAAATGATACATGTACAAATGATATAAGTAAAAATGATAAATTATGTAACTCAAAATGATACAAGTCAAGATGATACATGTTCAAATGATATAAGTCAAAATGATACATAAATTTAGGATACAACTCATTAATATGGCACTGTAGGCCATGAAAATGATACATATGATAGCTAGCGACTATGAAAAGAGGCATCATAATGATATATCAACAATGATCCATGATGCGGTCTATATGATCATGAATGTCACTGGATACTATGAGCAACTGCCTCATCATCATCATCACCATCGTGATCATCACCATCATGATCATGATCAACATCATCATCATCATCATCATCATCATCATCATCATCATCATCACCACCACCACCACCACCATCATCATCATCTTCATCAGCCTTAGTGTCTTCTGTATCTGCATCATCATCATCCTCTGCCATGTGATCTGTACCAGAACCAACATAATCTAGATCTCTATCATGAGGATCATCTTGATCTTCTACGAGACTTGTGTTCTACAAAAAAAAACATTTAAAATGAAAAGTTATTATTTATTTCATGCAATAATTTATTTTTTTGTTATATATCTAATATTACAACATATGAAACAAAACCATAATCATATTACATCATATCAAAGTGCACATACCATAATAAAATTTCAAAAAAGTTACAGCTAATATGTCATTCCAATGATGTAAAACATGCAACAATTCTAATAAACGTTAGTAAAGATCATAAAAAAATTTGTTATAAATTTAACTATCAACTGTAAATTCTATTACATAACCTTAAGTGCTACAAATTGCTTGGTCGAAAGCTCCCATTTTGACACAGGCAGGGAGGATGGTGGCAAAGGTTGTGGAATTTGGCTTTACACCAGCCAATTGCATTTTCTTTAAAATTTCTGAAGCCTTTTCAAGAAATCCATTTTGTGCATATCCTGCAGTCATTCCAGTCCATGAGACCACATTTATTTTAGGCATTCTATCAAACAGTTCCCGTGCCTTGTCTATGCTTCCACATTTTGCATACATGTCTAATAGGGCAGTTGCAACTACAACATCTGACAAAATTCCTCTATCCTTTATGTATTGATGGATGTCCATACCCTATTCCAAAGCTCCCATTTTGACATAGGCAGGGAGGATGCTGGCAAAGGTTGTGGAATTTGGCTTTACACCAGCCAATTGCATTTGCTTTAAAAATTTTGAAGCCTTTTCAACAAATCCATTTTGTGCATATCATGTAGTCATTATAGTCCATGAGACCACATTTCTTTAAGGTAATTTGTCAAACAGTTCACGTGCCTTGTCTATGTTTCCACATTTTGCATACATGTCTAATAGGGTAGTTGCAATTACAACATCTAACAAAATTCCTCTATCCTTTATGTATTGATGGATGTCCATACCCTATTCCAAAGCTCCCATTTTGACACAAGTAGGGAGGATGTTGGCAAATGTTGTGGAATTTGGCTTTACACCAGCCAATTGCATTTGCTTTAAAATTTTTGAAGTTGCCTTTTCAACAAATCCATTTTGTGCATATCCTGCAGTCATTGCAATCCATGAGACCACATTTCTTTGAGGCATTCTGTCAAATAGTTCACGTGCCTTGTCTATGCTTCCACATTTTGCATACATGTCTAACAAGGCAGTTGCAACTACAACATCTGACAAAATTCCTCTATCCTTTGTGTATTGTTGGATGTACATACCCTATTCCAAAGCTCCCATTTTGACATAAGCAGGGAGGATGGTGGCAAAGGTTGTGGAATTTGGATTTACACCAACTAATTGCATTTGCTTTAAAATTTCTGAAGCCTTTTTGACAAATCCATTTTGTGCATATCTTGCAGTCATTGCAGTCCATGAGACCACATTTCTTTGAGGTATTCTATCAAACAATTCATGTGCCTTGTCTATGCTTCCACATTTTGCATACATGTCTAACAGGGCAGTTGCAACTACAACATCTAATAAAATTCCTCTATCCTTTATGTATTGATGGATGTCCATACCGTATTCCAAAGATCCCATTTTGACATAGGCAGGGAGGATGTTGGCAAAGGTTGTGGAATTTGGCTTTACACCAGCCAATTGCATTTACTTTAAAATTTCTGAAGCCTTTTCAACAAGTTAATTTTGTGCATATCCTGCAGTCATTACAGTCCATGAGACCACATTTCTTTGAGGCATTCTATCAAACAGTTCAGGTGCCTTGTCAATGCTTCCACATTTTGCATACATGTCTAACAGGGTAGTTGCAACTACAACATTTGACAAAATTCCTCTATACTTTATGTATTGATGGATGTCCATACCCTATTCCAAAACTCCCATTTTGACATAGGCAGGGAGGATGGTGTTAAAGGTTGTGGAATTTGGCTTTCAAACAACTCAAACTTGTAGAGTCATGGTTTTAGGTCATGTATGTTATGGTAACAACAAGGGATTCCAATTATGGTTACGATAGCTAAGACTACCCTCATTTGTGACCGTAACAAGGTTCTTGGACAACACTATCTTGCTCTTCACACTGGGTACTATATAGGCCAAGATTGGGTTGAAGAAATAACTTGATGGTTACCTATATAGTGATACCACACCTTAATACCCCATGCATTCTAAATAGCTTGAGATTTATACAATACTTAACCAAGATGAAATTGTATCACTGTACCACACTTAATTATGACAGTCCTTTCTTGACAACAATTTGTAATCTTTAGACTATTGGGATACTTGCCACAAATAAATATTAGGTCAATGATACAAGGCTTTTAAACAAAAACCATAATCCCAACTCTATGTCCATCCCTTTGGTAGTCTCAAGGGCCACCTTGAGACAATTAATGCTAATGTACTATTATGACAGTTATGATTGTCCTCCATCATTTCATTATGCATTTGAAACTTGATATGGGGATTGAGAGGTCTCCATTTGTAAAAACATGGAAAATCCTCATGGCAAGATCTTTAAAATAGGCATATTCAACTTCAGCCATTTCTACAGACCCTAGGAAGGTGGATGTAAACTTAGTGACTTTAATTACCACCACAAAGACTATCCCCTTTGTGACTATGACAAGGTAACATTGTCATGCTCTTTATGACAATCCCTTCTCCATTGGGTGATGGCCTAATAACATTTATCTCCTTTGTGATTTCAATGCCTCTCTAATGCACTATCATAGGAGTCTTGATAGTCCTTATGTATTAGTGAAGAAGGCTTCCAACAAATCAAAAAGGAGGGCTTAAGATTACATACAAAGTCCTAGTCTTCATACCCTAGTTACATATCACCCCTCTAAGAAGACCTCAAGACAATTGCCCTTTAATATAGGAAGTCAATGTAGTTTTAAAAGATAAAGTGCAAGAGGCCAAAGGACAAGAAAACTTAAGGCCTTAGGGGTTTAAAGGAATAAAAATATAGGCTTGCAGACTTGACTTAAAACCCTAACCCTAGGTGGGTACCACCAGATACCACCAGAACCCTTTAACTTGGCACTGCAAAACCTTGTCCAATCTGATTGTGGGAAGCTGAAATCAAGCATGTACACTCACATATGACAAATAAGTATGCCTACCAAGTGGTTTGACATAAAAATTAATAGGCTTCGAATTATAACCCTTCAAAGTAGGCCACTGAAGTATATTGTACAGGTGCATTTTTGAGTGCTGCAGTCAGATTTTTCATCATGGGAACCTAAATTTTTTGCAAAAAATGGTAGGAAATTTTAGGTTCCAACAAGTCCATTAGTTGGAGGTAGGAAAACAAGGGTTTTATGTTCATTATTATCCCGTTAAACTTAAGCATATGAGATAGTGTGGGACACAAAAAATGTTGTGGATAATGACCACAAGATTAGGTTAATTGTGACCACTTTTTGTAAGCAAGCACAAGACTAGTATACTCATTATGATCCTAATGGAACCAAGAAGGTTCCCCAAAGATATAAGAGTAATCATTTGTCATCTAAGAGAAATCTTACATTTAAGGGCGCTAGGGCCAACAGAGAAGCACTTTAGAAATCATCCTATGCATCAATAAACAACTCAACACAAGAAATTCAAATTGACACATTAACACAACAATATCCAACTAAGTTATTGAAAGTCAACTATTGATACCTCATTCTCCATCCAGATTACAAAATTGGTCCACTTTTTTTGTTAACATTTCCTTTTCAAATTGGCTTGGATGACGGCCATATTTGTCCTCCTGTCAAAACATGGCACATGGACTAGTTAAACTAATTAATATGCAATCATTTACTTTTTCCTAGGAAATTAAAAAAATATCATTTAACTTATTAAATATACTTACAAATGTACAGATCAAGGCCTGTAATCCTTTCTAGTCACTTGATGCGTGGCACGAAGTTTGTCAAGCCTAGTCTTGGAGGCCTTGTCCTGAAACATATACTAATTCAATTTAACTATGCATAAATAAAATTTAAAAATCATTTAATAAATTTTATATAATCTTATGAGAAAATTCAAATACATGCGTACTCTCCTCACCAGACTTCCTCCATGCATCAAACTTCTCATATGCTTTTGCAAGCTCTTTCCATACTTTCAAACTTACATCAATTGGCCTTTTTTTGAGCCTTTGCTCAAAAGGGAGTTTTTTTTATCTTCTTTGTTTGGTTGCACCGAAATCTCTTGTAGTTTTGAGACATTCGTAGCTTTATCTTCTTTACAGACCAACCTATGCCAAATTCAGTCTCCATGTCTTGGATAACTATTTTTTGCAGGTGCATGGGTATCTTTGAGAATGGAAAATGTAGATGGTCTTTGAACTATTGAAGGCATGATTCCTTCAACCTATTCACAAATGTTTTTCCAGCATCCGTCATTCAAACATCCCCTAAAACCACATCATATTCTATCTTGGTATCGTAGGTACCAATGTAAGATGCAAAACATGGCGTGGTGGTTGAAGAAGTCTATGTCCCAGGAGTGGGTGGGACATTGGAAGCGTCTATTCCCTGTTCCACATTCTTAGAGGTTATTGTTATTGATTTCCTCCTGGATCTTTTGCTCAATCCATGACTGGTTGGGGAATCAATTGATTCCCTTTGACACTGTTGATTTGGTTGTAATGTTTTAGGGGCTTTACCAGATCACTTTTCTATGTATCTGGCAAGCATTGTCAAGTCCACACCATCCACTTTGTTCACTGCCTCTACCCCCAATATGGAAGACAATGCCTCTTTATCTTTGTCAGTGTCATGTTCCTATAAAATAAATTTCTTCTTTTAAATTTATAAATAAAAAACTAAAAACTAAAAATCAAAGAAATAATGGAAACATTTACAAATCTATAAATTGACAATGAATTACCTCATTCTGGCCAGAGTCTGCTCCCTTTGCTCTCTTCCCTCTATTGCTTGAAATTTTGAGGCGACCTAGGGCAAATTATTTTCATTCAGTCTGTGGAGGCAAACAAAGTACACACTTCCAAGTATGAAAGTTTTCATCCATTTTTTCTATATTCCTCAAGGTTTTTGACCTTTACTTTGTAGAGAAAATCATTAAGTTGTTTTCCTATGAATCAATTAGTGCCTTGGGAGGGAATCTATAGTTCCCAGCCTAATTTTAGTTTGCTCACCCTCGTCTCAAAAGCCCTATCTCCTCATATTGTCTTGACCAACCTCTGTTTTAGTTTGCTCACCCTCGTCTCAAAAGCCCTAATTTTAGTTTGCTCACAATCGACTTGTCTTAAAGCACTTGACTTCTTTTTTAGGAAGGAAGCGAGAAAGTTGTGTTCAGAGAAAGGTATTGATGGTAATGATAAGAGAACCTAGGCATTGGGGTTTGAAAAATGTGTTCACTACTCTCGGATGCAAAGGAAATAATGCAATGTCTACAATTTTACCCTCCTCCTTTACAACCACATGAGACTTGAATGATTCGCCTGTAAACAAAACAATATTTACAACCCTTTCTTCACAATCCTCTCCATTTAATCGAAACAAAAATATATTTGGGAACAAAAAAAATTTATTGTAATTGTAGCCTTACCTATGGTGTCGAAAACTAAATCAAATTTCTCATCTCTTCACGCGGCATTTTTCTCCTTTCTTTGCGCAGCGTTTTTCTCCTGTAATTATCAAATTTCTCATATATTAATTCAAGTGGGACTCCAACCCAAATGCTTGATCTCCAAACAAAAAAATGAACACCAAAAATCAATACAGTTTTGTTTTGTTTTGTTTTGTTTTTGTTTTGGGGTATGTGCAGGGGGAATTTTTTAATTTTTTTTATCCAGTAGTCAGTGCTATAGTCAAAGCAGTTAACGTTGACTTTACTGCTGACTTTTAGGCAAAAAATGTAATCTATTTAGGGCACCAAAGATGGTGCAAAGTGCGCCTAATTTAGCGCCAATCAGTGCAAAATGATGTATTTTGCTTGGGAGTTGATAAAAAATGTAACCTCACCAAATTTGGATTGTCCTTATAATAAGTAACTATATCTTGTTTCCATGATAGCATTTTGACTTCATGCTTCTCTTATGATTAGCTCAATAATGACTCACTCTTTCACAACCTTACATAGATGGTTGGTGACAATCCTTATGCAAGATATGCCTTTGGAAAAACTAAACTCTTCTCTTACTATCATGATGATATGATATTGGGACTCTATTGGCAGATATGGAGTGTGCTTATGGTATTGTGATTTTCATTTCTATGTTCTCATTAACCTATTTTAGGTTGAAGCATTGTAACTAACCCACTAGCTATTATGATAGTCATACAATGACCAGACAATCCTCTCCACTTTGACTATGACAGTCCTATGCATGGTGTTTTCTTCATGGCAGTCCCCAATAATGTGAATTATTGATAGTAGCTAGTTCAAATGGAGTTTTGGATGGTGTAGTAAGTTGTCCCTATGGCTCATGATAGTGCATGCCTTGGTTATGTCCTTGTGACATTACTCTCTAGATATCTCCTCTTTATAGTGACAAGGTTTCAAGAACATGACAACTTAGGTAAGGTATCAACTTGTCTCTTTAACCTCTGGATTGTCATTTTTCAAGAATTGATCTCATTGAAATGCAAAGACAACATGTCATAGATTAGATGAAAAGATCAAGGAGATGCATGTTATAGAGTATAAAACTCAAAAATCAAAGGTCTTTTTGGACTTTTTTCCAACAATATGAGCAAAATTTAAACTTTAAACATGTAGCATAGGTACCATATGACTCATTCGCATACATGACACATGTGGGACCACTAAGAAGGGAGGTAGATGCTTAACATGAGAAATGACAATTGCACATAATGTTTAAGTTCACTTCAACAGATATCTGGGGTTATGATAGCTAATGGAGGATTTTCTTTTCAAAGGAAACCATTAATTTTGGAGTGAAAGGTAATGGTGAAATATAACATAATGTCCCTATAATTAAAGAATATCCATTGGCTATGATTAACCTAACAAAGATCTAATGATGTGATTTCAAAATTAACATCCAAATTATCCTTCCCTCCATCACGAATTTAAAATTTTGGTGTCAAAGACTCTTTGAGACTGTTTTGAGGGTTCTATGATAGTTTTGAGGGTTTTATGGCCACTTGGAGAGATATAGATTGCCTTAAAATGACCCATAAAAGAAAAAAGAGAGTCAAATATGAAATAAATGTCTTTTTGATGTGAATTTGTAGTCATCTTGTAATCATAAGATTTGAGCTCTAGTTGTCAAGATTTTGCGTGTAAACTTTTTCTGAAGAGCAAAATGTTGCAATGTCCTATTTTGTTTTTCATAGTGCGTCTTAATGAAAAGTGAGTGTATTAACAAGATAAATTCAAGAATACTCTCTTGGTGCATAGTTGTTATGTGACTATTGTCATTTTTGTGTATTGCAGGATCCAGAGGAGGCCATGGAGAGAGGACGTGGACGGTACAGAACTACTAAATCGCAGAGAGGAAAGTGGGTGGAAATAGATATGACAACAGAATCTGTAGATACAATAGAGGTAAGAAGAGAAAGCAACCTCAACCAAAGGAGGAAGGTGTTTATGAATTCACAAATGCTACAACATAGAGGAGATAAAGTCATTTTTTTGTCCACGAGGCCTCTGAGGTCAAACTTATTGGTTGAAAATGCACAGGAATGGTGATTAAATGTGATTCTATGATTGAGGGAAAAGTTTGAAAATTAGGATGGCCAAAACATGATATCAATATGTCAAATATATGACTAAAGTGAGGTTTTGTGTTGGATAGAATATTCATTGAAATGATATAATTGGTGTACTAAATATTATTTATTATGTTGTGTATTATAGGGGTCAGACAAGGCCATGGCAATAGATCGTGTCATATCAAATGAGGACACAACTGCTGAAGTGGGAAATCAGGCACTCAAATCCAATTTCCTTAGGAAAAAATGATTTGATGGCATTTTGTGATACATCCATCTTTTTTCACAGTGTTATTGAAATTTATAATGTATTATCCAATCTTGACATAAATTAATGCATGTTGTTGATTATTTTAGATGGAGATTGGAGCAAATGCAAAGCTTGAGCATTCAACTAGAAAATGAAAAATAAATGTACGTGGACGTGGACCTAAAACTATTAAATCATGTAGATGGCAGTGGGTGGAAGAGGATATGACAATGGATCCTGTATACACAACAAATGATTGCACTAAACAAGAGGTTGGTCAGGACTATAGTACATGGGATGAATACTTTGAGAAGATTGTTGTTTGTGGATGTTATGTATGTCGTGGAAAGAAAAAATTCAAACGAGTGATTGTACAAAGACATTACATATATGATGAGCTTCTAGTCAGTAGTATGCCTCCTACAATTGATTCAAATCCAATAGGAATTGTGGTAAGGAATTTTCCAAATTGATATAAATAACATGTATACTTCATTTAAACATTGTTTTATATTATTTAAATAACTAATTTTTTTCTTAATGGATACTTACAGGATAAAGTTCTTGGTTTAAAGTTTCTTGGATCACCAACTTCTAGCCTCGAAGGCAATGATCATTTATTAGATGATACATCTAACAAAAATATGTGCCAATATACTAGCTCAGAAGATGAGGAATTGATGAAAACAAGCAACAGAACAAGAACCGATTTAAAGATGCATAATTTACTTAAAGACAAGGGGAAGGTGGACTTCATACCTTATGAGAATGAATGTGATGGAGATGATGGCTTGGCCTTGAGTTTGAGATCAATTTACAAAGAGACGTTTGATCGTCGACCATATTGTGTTTGGCCTAGTGATCAACAACTACCTAGAGTGTACGAGGTGTTTCAATTTTGGGGATACAACTACATGATACGACCCTCCAATATTCATGGAGTGAATCTAGGCCTCTTTATTGTCCAAAATGTACATGTGGGATCTAAGCGTAGAAATAATTTAGAACAAACTATTAGGAGATTAATGCCATATTATGGTCCATCATATTACAGTGGTGAATGGAGAAGGCTAGCAAAATATAAGCCTAGCATGTCAGCATATGGTCTAAATTAGAATATGTATACACATCGTCTCCAATTGGAAAGTGGAAAAGAAATTAATAGAGGTTATCTTATGTATATAGATGGATGTGCATACACACACAAAAATATTGCAGGATTTATAAATAGTAGTAAGGGAATGGACCCTACTGTAAGACTGAATTGTCAATTTCTTGAGGTTATAAATGTTAAAGATGGAGATATGGAAAGAGAGGTTGATAGATTGATAATGGTTGAGGCTATTATGGACCTTACCATTGGGAATGAATTATTGATTGATTACCTCTTCTTAAAATGCACTCCTATGCAAAAGAAGAGGGAAGAACGAGGTCTCCCTAAGGATGTTCTTAAGGGAAGAAAACCAAAGCATAATAAATGAGTGTGGACTAATGTTTTATAAACTATGTTGTCCAAATTGTGTTTTATTTAAATTATTGTATAAAAAAGGTAGTCTATAAAATAATATTCCATTATTCAATTGATGTATATATGTTCATACAACCAATATTTTTATTTTTTAAGCCATATTTGATTATATTCTTTGAAATTGATACATTTATGATTTATCCAGTTGTTTCCAAACATTAAATAATGCTTGCATTTGTTGATAGGTAGAAGATGTTGATGAAACACATACTAATACCCAAGATCCAATTGGGTTATTAAGATTTGGATGGGATGATCCAAACCATCCTTTAAACAATACTAGGGCGAAAAGAGTATTATTGAAGAGAATACTATCATCTAAGAAATTTGAAGAGCTGATGAGATCCGCATACACTGATGACATGCCACCTAGCCTTATTGATGATGATCATGATAGTGAAAATGCAATGTATGAAGAAGCATTAAATGAAATGCTTACAGATTTCTTTAGGGATGAAAACAATTATGACAATAATGATCATATGGCTAACAATAACGATGATAGCAGGGCTAATTACTCCAACATAATGTTGATGATAACAACCTGAAAGACTCCATCAAGCAAGCAGTGAAGACACCCATGTTCAAATCGGGTGCAAGTAGAACCTCAAAACTGGCATGCACATTAATATTATTAGAAATCAAGTCATTATTTAGTTGGTCAGAAAAAGGATTCACTACCCTACTCAAGTGAATTGAAATCTATTTCTTACTTTGTAATTGTCAATTGGTGTACATAATTCATAAACATTCATCAACTTCGTTTATATTTCTTTAAGGAGATTTTAAAACCATATATTGTATATAAATAGTCCTAGTATAGATTGACATATCAAACATGTTCATCATAAGTCAAAGCATTCAATTGATTTAATCTCTGGCAATCTTACAAGGCACTAAAAACTAAAATATTCCCTGAAGATAATGTGTTGCCATCAACTTGCAGAGAAGCGCGTCTGTTGTTGGTTGAGTTGGGGATTGAATATAAGCAAATTCATTCATGTAAAAGTGATTTCATTTTATACAGAGATGAATATCAAAACAAGGTAGAATGCCCTGTATGCAAAGAGAAGAGATATCGTATAGATGTACAAGGTCCTACAGTTCTAAAGAAGGTTTTACGTCACATGCCAATTATACCTAGACTTCAATGAATGTTTCATCGCAAGTTGCTTGCACAATTGATGGACTGACATAAAAAGAACATGAGTAAAGATGGATTCATGCAAATTTCGGTTGACTCTAAAGCAATGAAACACATAGAGGAAAAATGGCCAAGAAAATTCAAAGATGAACCCCGTAGTATTAGGTTTGGTCTTGCAATTGATGGAGTGTGCCCATTCTCTTTCCTAAGCTCAAATTATAGTGTTTGGCCAGTTGAATTGATAGTATACAATATTTCCCCCATGGATGAGTGTTAGAAAGGAGCACCTTATGCTGACTCTCATTGTTCTAGGAAAACATCAAGTTAAAAACATGGATGTTTATCTTGCGCCTTTTATTGATAAGATGCAACTACTATGGAAAGGCATAAGAATGTATGAAATATCAAGTCCCCCATCAAATAGGTCACTCATGTTGTATGGTGTGCTATGTTGGACTATTCATGATTTCCCAGGACTTGGTGTTTGTTCTGGTAAGATAAAATATTTACGTATTTACACTCATAATTTATTTTCATCCCAACTTTCATACTTCATTTTATACTATTTTTTTGATGTTATTAACATTACTTATTGAATTGCAGGGCTTCAAACAAAGGGGATATTTACATGTCCAAGATGTCCAGAACAATTTCAAGGGCGGTATTCTAAAGATCTACATAAATTTATTTACGCAAACAACAGGGTTTTTCTACCACTAGATCATAAGTTTAGAAATTGCGTGAAGAATCAATTTGATGGAAAAGTTGAAAATAGAGGCCCTCCCATGATTATGGGTCCAAGTGATTGGCTTAAGAAGTATGAAGATGCTAAATTGAAAGGTTGGGAGGATTGTTTTGATCGGGGTGATTCAATTGAAGAACCAGAACAAGTTGTGGTTAATATGTCAGAAGGAATGAAAAGGAAGTCCATATTTTATGAGTTCCCTTATTGGAAGAATCTATTAATATCTCACGTATTAGATCCTATGCACATCTTCAAAAATGTCCCAGATTTTATATTTTGACATACATCAGGCAAAGAGAAGGACACCTTGTCTTCAAGGAGAGATATTGCTCTTTTGCATACCAAAATTGATAGAAAACATTTGTGGTCAACCAAGGAAAATGAAACATATGCAGAAGCTCCATGGATTTTGAAAAAAAAAAGAGCTAGACCAACTAAAAAATATCATCCGTTCAATAAGGACACCTACTGGATATGGGTCATCATTGGCTAAAGCTTTTACAATTGATGGACATATCACAAGATTTAAAACACATGATTTTCATAATTTTATGAAGGTATTATATATCATCATTTAACATTTACTGGTAACATTGATTAAGTACTAAATATATTTTGATATTTTGTTGTGTGAGAAAGAATTACTAATGACCTTTTCATAAATGTGTTTGATAGCATATCATGCTATTGGCAATTAGGGGGGATTTCTGTCTTACAGTTGACTTAGGGAATGCCATAAGTCGATTGTCAGCATTTGCAAGGTATGTGGTTATATGAAATGTTCATGTGTGAGAGACATAGGGATATTATATTGCATTTTAATTTTTGACTAAAGGTTCATACTAATTTACTATTCTTATATTAGGTGGGTGAGACCTTCAAGGAGATCCACGAATGTGAAGTACCAAAATGGAAGAAGGAAATTGCAGAAATTGTATGTGTATTTGAGAAGGAGCTCCCTCCAAGTTTCATGGACCTACAAGTCAATTTACTTATACACCTAGTCGATGACATTGAATTGGTTGGTGTTGTATCAACGAGGTGGATGTTTTTCTTTGAGAGGTATATGAAAACTCTAAAAAGATATGTCTGACAAAAGGCACATCCAGAGGGTTGCATGGCTGAAGGGTATGTATTGAATGAAGCATTTTTCTTTTTGTGTGAATTTCTTGGTAAGGATTTTGAAGATGGGCCACGCTTCAGGGATGAAGAATGAGCATCAGATATTATTGATGGAGAAAACCCACAATTTAATGGTGTTCAAGTAGAAATTAGTAAGTAAATTCATGATCAGTGTGGTTTTTTTCTTGCAATCATTAATTTACTCTATAATTTATTTGTCAAATAAACAGCATGACATTTGGAGTTTGAAATAAACATGTTGACATGTAATAAGTGTAGACGAAAGTGCTATACTCAACAAGTTCATTCTGTACCACATGCACTTTATGAACAATTGGATTGATCTATATGATAAAAAGAGAGAAGTGCTAGAAGCAAGGAGACAGTTTAAGAGATCAAACCCAAGGAATACTCCACTTCCCACTGATCTGCTTGGGGAATGGGGCAAAGATTGTACACTAGAATGGGTTACTGAAAAAATTCAAAATCAAATAGAAGATGTAGGTATAGATTCAAACATAAGAGAAGATGAAATCAACATGTCTAGAGGATATGAAAGAAAGGTACAGTTGGGATTTTACAAAATGTTATTTCCTTAGAGTTTTGACACTATTAACTATTTTAATATTCATCATTATATTTGTTTTCTCTAAATAAATGGTCTTTCACATGTGAGGAAAGATCCAGCAATGTGGGCATATGATCGACATTATCGTGTAGAAAGTGTAGATGTAAAGAGACGATCCTTCGATTGTGGCATCATGGTTGACTTTAAGTAATCTAGTCGATCAAGCTCAAAAGATAAGAATATAATTGAAGGGGATCTACAATATGTTGGGAAAATACAAGAAATTATTGAGTTGTATTACTGCTCTTTTTAAATGTTGTACTTTTAAGTGTAGATGGTATGAAGCATTTAAGAGGACACGAAGACATGATACCCATAGTGGATTGTTTTCTATAGATTCCTCATGTTTCCTACCAGAGGATAAGGAGCCTTATGTTCTACCAATTCATTGTGAGCATGTATTTCTTTAACTCAAAAAAGAAGCGATAGTGATACATTAATCTATTAATTCATAGTTTATTGTGAATATATACATGTGTTTATTAATCAATAAAATTGTTATAGTATACGTCTAATATATGTATGTCGGTCATTTGCAGGTATTTTTCTATGAAGATATTTTGGACCCGAAATGGATATTTGTCATACATTATGATCCAAGATTAAGGCATGTACTTGACGATGCATTAGTGGATACTAAGAAAAACAATGATCGCCAACAAAATGAGAGAGAGGGATTAGATAACATTGAAGAAATTGACATCCATGATGATGTTGAAGATGGTTATGTTCAAGCACAAGAAGACAACAATCCAGAGTTGGATGATGTTATGGAAGACAACAATATGGATGGTATACAAAATGATGATCCAAATACATCTGGTAACAATATAGATGGTCTACAGTCAGATTTCAATGATGATGAAGATGATGCAGGTCAAGATGAGGATGATGATAATATTAAATACTTGAAAGAACATATGAACATTGACAATGATACACTGGATGACATTGTACCAGACAATAATGTTAATGACCAAGACTTCTAAATTTTTAGAATTATTTACAATCCATGTTTAAAAACGGATGATTAAATTGTTGGCAATAATGTTAATTAAATGGATTGTTCAATTGTTGACAAATTACCTATTGCAATATCCTTAAATTGTTCAATCTTTGGTATGAATTGTTGGCAATGATGTTAATTAAATGGATTGATTGATGTTCTTCATAACTTGTTAATGGATAATCCTTATGTGATGGAAGTATTAAGTGATATAGGTCAAAAGATAAGCTCATCAAGTTCTTTAAATAGTGGGCGTTACCTTGTTTCACCAATGACAATTTACTTTCAAGTTTTCTAGTGACTTCATAATAGATTAAGGAGCTTATGTAATTTTGTCAATTAAATCATCCACTTCACTTAACCCAATCTGGCATATGATTTGGATTAATGTTTTCTATAAATATTTAAACCCTGCTCCTAAAACAGAAAAACAAATTTGGATTTTGAAAATATATACAAGGGAATGATTTTGAAAAGAGAAAGACTAGTGCCTGCCACATGAGGAGTTTGTTTATCTTTAATTATTTTTCATATATATCCTTAATTGTATCTATGCCATGTTATCTTGTGATAAGTACTTGAATAACACCATCAATGAAAAATGAAGTGGACATATTATCATCTATATTAGCTAGTTGATTGCACATATATTTCAATTTATCAACGATCTCATGTTTCTATTCATTTTCAACACATTTAATAAAGATATCATGATCATGATATTAAGTAATAAAATAAAATATTGAGATATTAAGTATTTAAGATAGAGAAATGAAATAGTTGAGAAGAAATACAAAACTTATTTGATCGTTTTAGCATGATGTCAAATGTGAAGTGTGTGATTAACTAGTGCATTATGAAAAAAGAATGAAAACTAGGATTTTCTACTAGAATAATGATCACAAGATTGTGGCAGTGATTAACTATTTTTTTGCATTCCTTCTTCACTTGTCCTCTTTTTCCATATTTCCAAAACTTTACTCTTATCTTCCTACAATTTCTAGATTTTCCTCTTGACTTGGATTGATCCCCTTTAGATCCACTTTTGTCCTTGGGCCTTTGCAGAACATGCAAGGCATCCTTAGAACCTTCATCATTGAAATTTCTCCTCATATCTCCATTGAGCATTGTAACAATAAAGGATTCCATAGTCACCTTTGCAACACTACCATTTATAACAAGCATTATGTTCTCCTAATTTTTGGGTAAAGAAAAAAGTGAGAAGATACATTTGTCTTCCTCATCAATTTTAACATTTATCGAACCTATTTGACTCAAAATCATATTAAAGGTGTCAAAATGTTCTACAGTAGAATATCCTTCCTTTAGTTTTAAATAATATTAACATCTTTTGAGATATAACTTATTACTTCATAATTTTAGTTTGATAAATATCACCTATCCTCTTTTGTAATGTGAATGCAAGGGTCTCTTTTGATTTGAATAACAAAGAAAAAGTAAATTGGAGACAACTAAATAAATTATTAGCAATCCAATTCAACAAACAAATGAGAACCAAAAGTTGACCACCAGAGAATAGCAGCTTTTATATTGATTTGCTTCAAAGTACATGCAGTGCAATGTCTCTTTCAAAAAATCAAAATCCCAGATAGATTCTGAGCCATAAGGTCTTGGTTTCCTTTTATAAAGGAAGCAACAAGCTTTAGACCTTTCACATTCAAAATGGCTCTTTGTATTCCTAACCCTTGATATTACAATATTTGTCTTTTATAAGTCCAATTTAGAATTTCAAATATATTTGAATACATTTTGAAAACATGAAGAAAACATAAAGAGACAAAAAGAGAGCGTTCAAGATGTGGTGGTGTTATTTAATGCCATCGTATGGCTCATTGCTCTTCTGCACCTCAACCTATGCTGTTGATGATTCATCTCTAAGATATTTCTCCTCCCATTTATATATTGTAAAATCACCAGGCCATTAGTAAGCCTAAATCTGAAGCATTTACAATGTATGTGGTTAATGTGTGAGAGACATAGATATATTATATTGCATATTAATTTTTGACTAAAGGTTCATACTAATTTACTATTCTTATATTAGGTGGGTGACCTCAAAGGAGATCCACAAATGTGAAGTGCCAAAATGGAAGAAGGAAATTGCAGAAATTGTATGTGTATTTAAGAAGGAGATCCCTACAAGTTTCATGGACCTACAAGTCCATTTACTTATACACCTAGTCAATGACATTGAATTGGCATGTGTCATATCAACGAGGTGGATGTTTTTCTTTAAGAGGTATATGAAAACTCTAAAAAGATATATATGACAAAAGGGACATCCAGAGGGTTGCATGGCTTAAGGGTATGTATTGAATGAAGCATTTTTCTTCTTGTGTGAATACCTTGGTAAGGATTTTGAAGATGGGCCACGCTTCTGGGATGAAGAACGAGCATCAGATATTATTGATGGAGAAAAACCACAATATAATGGTGTTCAAGTAGAAATTAGTAAGTAAATTCATGATCAATGTGGTTTTTTTCTTACAATTATTAATTTACTTTGTAATTTATTTGTCAAATTAACAACATGACATTTGGAGTTTGAAATAAACATGTTGACATGTAATAGGTGTAGACGAAAGTTCTATACTCAACAAGTTCATTTTGTACCACATGGACTTTATGAACAAATGGATTGATCTATATGATAAAAAGAGAGAAGTATTAGAAGCAAGGAGACAATTTAAGAGATCAAACCCAAGGAATACTCCACTTCCCACTGATCTTCTTGGGGAATGGGGCAAAGATTGCACACTAGAATGGGTTACTGAACAAATTCAAAATCAAATAGAAGATGCAGGTATAGATTCAAACATAACAGAAGATGAAATCAACATGTCTAGAGGATGTGAAAGAAAGGTACAGCTGGAATTTTACAAAATGTTGTTTCCTTACAGCTTTTACACTATTAACTATTTTAATATTTGTCATTATATTTACTTTCACTAAAATAAATGGTCTTTCACAGGTGATGAAATATCCAGCAATGTGGGCATATGGTCGACATTATCATGTAGAAAGTGTAGATGTAAAGAGACGATCCTTCGATTGTGGTATCATGGTTGACTTCAAGAAATCCAGTCAATCAAGCTCAAAAGATAAGAATATAATTGAAGGGAATATCAAATATGTTGGGAAAATACAAGAAATTATTGAGTTGGATTACTGCTCTTTCAAATGTTGTATTTTTAAGTGTAGATGGTATGAAGCATTTGAGAGGACACAAAGACATGATACCCATAGTGGATTATTTTCTATAGATTCCTCATGTTTCCTACCGGAGGATAAGGAGCCTTATGTTCTACTAATTCATTATGAGCAGGTATTTCTTTAACTCAAACAAGAAGCGGTAGTGATCATTAATCTATTAATTCACAGTTTATTGCGAATATATACATGTGTTTATTAATCAATAAAATTGTTATACCATATGTCTAATATATGTATGTCATTCATGTGCAGGTATTTTTCTATGAAGATATTTTGGACCCGAAATGGATATTTGTCATACATTATGATCCAAGATTAAGGCATGTATTTGATGATGCATTAGTGAATACTAAGAAAAACAATGATTGCCAACAAAATGAGAGAGCAATTAGAGAACATTGAGGAAATTGACATCCATGATGATGTTGAAGATGGTTATGTTCAAGAACAAGAAGACAACAATCCAGAGTTGGATGATGTTATGGAAGACAACAATATGGATGGTATACAAAATGATGATCCAAATACATCTGGTAATAATATAGATGGTCTAGAGTCAGATTTCAATGATGATGAAGATGATGGAGGTCAAGATGAGGATGATGATAATATTAAATACTTGAAAGAACATATGAACATTGACAATGATACACTGGATGACATTGTAGCAGACAGTAAAGTTAATGACCAAGACTTCTAATTTTTAGAATTATTTACAATCCATGTTTAAAAAAGGATGATTAAATTGTTGGCAATAATGTTAATTAAATGGATTGTTCAATTGTTGACAAATTACCTATTGCAATATCCTTAAATTGTCCAATCTTTGGTATGAATTGTTGGCAATAATGTTAATTAAATTTGTTTATTTTTAATTATTTTTCATATATATCCTTAATTGTATCTATGCCATGTTATCTTGTGATAAGTACTTGAGTAAGGCCATCAATGAAATATGAAGTGGACATATTATCATCTATATTAGCTAATTGATTGCACAAATATTTCAATTTATCAACGATCTCATGTTTCTATTCATTTTCAACACTTTTAATAAAGACATCATGATCATAATATTTTTCTTCATCATTAGAATGCAACATGTGATCATCATAGGAAGTAGGAGAAAGAGGTAGTCATGTTTGCAAGGTGAGGGTTTGACCTAGTACTTTGTTGAAGGGGACATAAGGATCCTAGATGTTTCTTAGGAATGCAAGATTAAAGGTATTAGGTTGTTTCCAACAAATGCAAACCACAAAAATCTCAAAATAAAAAAAAAATCAATCTTTTTTAATCCTAAACATAGGCATGGAAATTGCGAGTTTTACAAATGGTTAAATTAGGAGTAATATGAGACTCATTAAGAACATTGAAAGCCATGAAGACTAGAAGAGTTTAGTAGATGGTGTATAACTAGTTCAAGGTCTATATATAGACAATTTCAAATGATCTTTTGAAATATCATTCCTAAAAGTTTATTGTATCTAGCCTAAATGTCATTCCATCTAGCCATGTTACCATTTCCTATTTTTTTCCTAATCCATGTTTATCCTTCATAAAATATATTTTATTTTATTCAATCTTTGAACTCATGTCCTATGTTCTCAACATTATTTTATTTTTTCCATTGTTGTTGTCCTCTTTGTTAGGCCTCAAGTTGTCATAGATAGATGGATATGTTTGAATTAAATATCATTATAGATTTCATGAGCTTAACTTTGATGGCTTGACTAATAATGTAAAATCATTCTCATTCCCATCTTGGGCACTACAAAATAAACATTTACCTATCCAAGCCTCTACTCGACATGTTCTAGCATGCGACCATATATCTACAAGTTTTTAAATGATTTTAATGCATTCAAATGAAGTTAACTTGAATTTGATCTATTCACTCTTGGATTTGACTCCCTATTTTCTATGTATGCTGATTTGATGGAACACTTCCATTGAACCCATGGTTGGATGACTCAGAGGTGAAGAACATAATGGAACCATGGCTTGAGGGATTGATCTTAATTTGCTCGGCTTTACCTCACAAATTTTGAAGCAAAAGACTAGTTGGTATAATATAGACCTTGGTTATGACTATAAAAGGATGAACTGATCTAGGATTTTCAAATTATTTTTTAGGTCCCCTGAAAGGAATAATGTAATTAAGGAGAAAGGTCCCCTCTTTTACAAGAGTATATAGAAGGACTTATAAAATAATTCATGCAAATAAGGTGGGGATAGTATAGATAGGCCTAATGAAAATGATGGCATTTTCTCCCTCTATGCATGCATATGGCAAGGTAGAATTTGTAGAATAAGCTAGAACACCCACAATTTGTACCTGCATAATCATCATATTTAGATTGGTATTCTTTGTAAATGTAACTAGTTTGAGCTAAATGAATATTGTTTGTGAATACAATGGTCTTTATATATGCATATTTAATATGGTAACGATTTCCTTTCTTCTATTAACTTGCAAAATGGATATAAAATGTATGTTTCCATAAAATCTTGCATAAGGTATGTGTCATTTGTTGAGGTGAAAGAAGCAATGGTATACATCATTAATGTTCTATTTGTAGAATATAATCCCATGTGATAAAGTTTATTGTATAGCCTAAATGTCATTCCATCTAGCTAGTTACCATAAATCCTATTTTGTTCCTAATCCATGTTTATCATTCCTAAATGTTTTATTTTATTCACTTTTTGAACCCATCATATGTACACTCAACATTATTTTAAATTTTTCCCATTGTTGTTGTCCCCTTTCCCCTTTGTTAAGCCTCAAGTTGTCATAGATATATGGATATGTTTAAATTAAAGATTTAAACATAATAAAGTGACTTCTAGGTTTTAGGTTTAGGTTTAATAAGTCATTTAGGTTAGGTCTACAAAAAGATATTAGGGTCTTGTCATGTCTAATTTGTAGGTTTTTAGCTTCATGAAAAGAGTTTTACAAATGGTTAAATTAGGACTATTAGACTCATCAGGAACATTGAAAGCCATGAAAACTAGAAGAATAGGCCTATAGTGTACAACTAGTTCAAGGTCTATATAGGGGAAAAGACCCAATAATAGTATATGTGCATTTAAGACCCAATTCTTTTAAGAGTTTAGTACTAGTAGTTGTGACTTTAAGCTTGTGAGTTTTGTACTATAAGTACTAATAATTTAATAACTTTAACCAATCATGTGATCCCACATCAACCCACCAACAAAACATGACTTAATGCACACCTATTGGTCCACCTTTTTTCTGGGGGAACTATTTGACACCTCAACAAAAAGCATGTTGATGTGGCATCATATTTGATGATGTGGCCCTGAAACCTTATTTATATGTAGGGGCCTTGCCAAGTAAGCTATTGTAAAATTTTTGGAGTGATTTGAAATTGGCACATATGATTTTGAGAGGCATGAAGTTAGGGTACTCAACTACTAGGTCCTCTCCCCTAGACAATTTCAAATGATTTTGAAATATCATTCCTAAAGGTTTATTGTTAAGCCTATATAAAAGAAACCCTAGAAGTTTTATCAAACCAGGTAGTTCATGGAGCAATTGTCATGTGGCCATAATTGTTCATAAATATTATATATAGATGTCCATATGTTTAAATTAAATATTTAAACATAATAAAGTGAAGTTTCTAAGTTTTAGGTTTAGGTTTAATCAGTCATTTAGATTTTAGAATAGGTCAGTTTAGTTTATGAATTAGGGTTTAGTGTTCATGAATTAGGGTTTTATATTTTAGTGTTTATGAATTAGAGTTTACGGTTTATGAATTAGGGTTGCCTCTTGTGCAAGTTTATTGTTTAACATTGTGGTTTTGTAGGTTCTTAGCCTGGGGGCTTTGCACCTCTTCTCAAAAAATCTTTTGTGTCCTCTACGGTATCCCTTTTGGAGGTATAAGATGTTACATTGTTTCCTTTCTACTTTAGCTTCCATATGCATGTAGTGTCATAAGACCACTAAAGTGGGGGCTACATGTAACATTAAAAATTGCATACCTTTACAATTTCACGTGCGCTACATTTAGTAACCATCTTAGTGCTTGCACCTTCTCTCTGCATTATAGGCTAAGGTTTGTCTAATTTAGAATTCTTTCTCTCATTTTCTACAAGTTTCATTCTGGTGCTTAGATAGTCACATGATCCAAAGGTATCCAATGTGACTAGGAGTTGGTTTTTCCTAGACCTTAGTGTTGCACAAAGGTTGATGTGATGCACTAGCATCTCACGTCTATTTACTACTAGGTGACCATTCTCGAGCATTACCACACACCTCCAATGATCATGAGACTTCTAGGTAATTCCCTCTATGGTCACAAAACATCTCTCAATCTGTTATTTAAATATTTTTCCCTCTTTTGGGTTAATGGGAAGAATTTTTGAAGACAACTGTCAATATCTCACATTTGGATTCCATATTCACTCTTGCAAGCTCACAATACTACTCTTGGCTCTACTCTGCATACTCCTTTTGTGAATCCAATCTCTACAGTGGCTACATGCATTCTTGGTACTCCTTGTTGTGGTGTATCACTTTAAAATGATCTTGGAGGTTTTAGTTCATTCTTGTGCTCATTGAGGAAGATCTATCCTATTAGGGTTTTAAGTTGTATACTAGATTTAAGCTCTTGAGGACTTGCATATTTCTCTCCTTCATCAAACTAGTAAGTTTTATTCTTTGTGTTGCTAAATACCTCTTCACTTAAATATGTTCTACATTGTGTAGTTCATTGTTATGGTGTAGACCACCATTTTTCTTTATGCTATTGGGTGTAGACTGCCATCTTTTTCATTTTGCACTGGTTGCATGCTCTTGGGTTTCTTCCCCATAGACCAAGGAAGTGAATAATCTTAGTTATTTGCTTTATTGATTGCTCTCAATTCCTAGACGCACTTAGGATAGGAGTACACATACTCTTTCCCTCACTTTAAAATCATTTTATCAATTTGCTACTCGTGGAGGTAGAAATTCCAAAACTGAGACTTGACCGAGGCAAGCTCCTTAGCAATGCAACCTCTCTCTTCTCTCTTTTTGTAGATATCCTTGGAGTGAAGGCTTTTCAATAGCATGAAGGTTTCATTGCCCTTCTTCTCTTCCTTACTTTGTGTAATCTTCATATCATAGTTATTTTATTTTGAGATTTCATGCTACCTAGATAATGTTGGGTATATTTGGTGTATAAAATTGTGTTATATAGATAATTTGAGTCCATACAGACCTAAATTTTTTTATTTTTGATACTTTTAGACTCCAGCACCCAGTACAGACGTCCTCATGGTACACTATCATCTAAGGCAATGAGATCCTCCTTCCAACTACAAGTTCAAATTTTCTTCCTCTTGTCACTTATGCTATTCATCTTTCTTAATTATGTATAAAGTTGTTTAATTTTAGCATTTTGTTTTTTTCCCTTCATTGTCAAGCACCTAGTATAGTTGTATTTCTTTGATTGGGATGCATACTGATTTTGTTGCAACCTAGAGTAGGTTCTTAAACATTTAAAACCTTAGATAATAGAATCTAAGTATAGCATTATTGGAGAACTCCCTTGGTTGAAGATATTCGATTAAGGAGGAGTTTTTCCCACTCTATAGCTATCAATCTCTAAAAATTTATTGCAATGTGGGAAAGAAGGGAGAGAAGAAAAAGAAAATGAAGATTGTTATTCTAACTTTACCTTTAGAGAAAGAGAAGTTCATACTAGACCTCAAAATATTGTACATCTCATTCACAACCATGTATGAGCCAGTTGCTAAACCAATTAACCCTTTTCCCTACTCACATACTATTAGTTTAGAACTTGAAAATGGTCAAGCTAACCAAATATGCAAGGCCCACCTTTCCACCAATCCCACTTCCTTGAGGCATGACATGTTCTTCCACCATAAATTATCCCTTGGGAAACACCTTACCAATGCCTCAAGTAGAAATGCTAATAGAATATGGACCTTACACTTGGCCAATTCCTAGTTCCCCTTGTCCACCACTACCCAAAAATTTTTATCACCTACTCAAATTTGTTTAGCTCTATATATTTCACCGTCAAGGGCAAGGGTAGGTCTAACCAATACAAGAGTTCCATCTTATCAAAGATGATATGAAAAATGAGGCATCCCCCTTGGCTCATTCAACTATAGTTTATTGACAATTTGGGTTCTGTATGGGAGAGCATCCTAGATAAAGTACCTTTTACAAATAGCCTCTACACCAAACAAGCCTTCAAATCCCCCCTCAAATTCTTGTTGTTTTCAAATAAATTTAAGATTAATACACAAGATGTATGTAGCATGGTCACATACTTGTTGGGTATGAGGGATGATAAAACTTTGTACCTGAGGCAACTAGTTGTGGCTCACTTGATCAATAGAACACATGTAAATAAATCTTTCTACCTTGATTTCTCACAACACTTAGAGGAATAGATTTCCACCTAGTTGCAAAACCTAGAGGTCACTAAGATATTTAAGTACCTCAACATGCTAGCCCATATGCTTTTGCACTAGTGATACTAGCTTTACCTAGACATTGATGCAAATATTTCCCACAACTCATTGGGATATGACCTAGTCACTATCTTGACCCCCCTCCTCCAAAGAAGAAATGATTACTATGCCTTCATGGAAGAATTCCTAATGCCCACTTTGTCCCTCCTCTCTAATGAATAAATGTCAAGGCTCACAAAGTCTTGTTCCACCACCTTGCGGTCTATCCATAGAGGATACTGGTCTTTTGGTGAAGACCACATTGTCATTAGGGTCTATGGGTTCACTAGATCAATCTATAGGCTGCCAAGGTTAATTCCACCCCAAGTTTTTTGTCTAGAGTGTCTATGGTAGGTGGACACCATTGACATCTAGTATGACAATGATAGAGGAAGAAGTTTCCTTCTACACCCTCCCATAGACCTATTTTGACATAACAATCACCAAGAGGAAGATTGCATATGTCCTTGCATGAAGCTAAGGGAGATGTAGGTAGATAAGATATATGACCATCAGGTTTTTATCCATTAGAATATTTGATTCTTGATTGAAGAAGATAAAGACCAGTAAAGATGCTACATTTTCTCATGAGCCATGGCAAGCTATAGAATCCAAGAGAATCCCCATTTAAGAGAGCATTAAGAAGTTTGTTGATGCATGGCATATAAAAACCCAACTAGTTGAAATGCTCCAGCCATATGAGACCTTATACATGAAGGTAAAGGAATATGACCCCATGTTTCTCAATGACTAGGTCTCAATGCTCAAAAAGGAGGACAATGGAGTAAGGAAAAAACCAAGGCATGGTGGGAATTATGACAAGAGATAGATCACACAGGAGAATGACCCACTAAAATTCTCAAGGATTATATTTGGGAAAATGCATATGATAAAGTACAAGGTAGTCTGGCCTCTCCTACATTGTACAAGAAAGTAAGTAGCATTTTGAGGTCACCTTCTCAAGAGAAGAAGAAATAGAATTAGATGATTCAAAAACTTAGATGGCTATGACACAAGTGGTGAAACACTAAGCTTCATCTATCTATGGTGTGAGGTAATCCCAATTCATTGTGGGAACAAGGATTCACATCAAATGGATAGAATCCAAGGACCTAGTCCTAGCCACATCTATGCAAGAAATATGATGTCCCACCATAAACTAGGTGGTTATGGGATAGACAACTTCTAGTTATGCATTGAGAAGGTTAGCAAGAACATAAGGACACACCAAAGCTATGGTTACATCAACCAAGAGAACTGGAATGACTGTGCAAAGTCATTCCAAACATTTAGTAAAAGTGATGTTGATCCCAAGGAGCATAAGAATAGGAAACTAGAAAAGAGAGGCCCTCATGATGAGGTCATTGCAGTGTTTTCAAATACTCATCATTTAGTTTTATCAATCCATGTTAGTATTTAAAGGTGAATTGTAATAGGGTTCCTGAATCTTAAGGGTAGTGAGTATTTTCTAGTTAATTCTATCCTATCTTAAGGCTACTAAAATAGAATTTAGACCTAATTTAATTCTGCTAAAAATACACACACTTTACTGAAATTAAACTCACTTATTGAAATAAACATACTTGTTGAAATTAAAATACTAGAATGAAAGTAATAGAATATAAATGCTGGAAAATAAATGATTTTGTTATATTTTTTGATTATATGCAAATGCCTATAGGTATTTGTTATGAAGCATGCAATGATGAACATAGATAAATAGATTTAAAAACTTATCCAAAAAATATCAAAAAAATTATTTAAATATAAAAATACCACAAGATCTTCTCTTTCAAGTAAAGTAGGCCCTACTCCCCTTCCAAATTGAACTTCTATGCTTAAGGTGATGTCAAAACTACTTTCTTCTCAACTAATAAAAATAGGGTCTTACATGCTTTTCTATAGATATACTTTCTACTTAACTCATCTTCTTGAAAAATGTTTTACAATTAAACTAGAATTGGAAGAAATTATTCACTACCTCTTATGATTGAGGAGGTTTATTTATCTAATCTTGACTAAGATTGTTAAAACATATTTTTTATGGCTACTTCTGTGACTGCTAGTTCTTGCAGCGGTCTCTTATTTTGTACAAAAAGTTAAACTTTAGTTCAAACTAAGAGGTTTTCCTAAATTTTAGATGAGAGAAGATGATGCTTGAGTCAAGTTGGAGTGTTTCCCAAATCAAAGGAGAATTGAATGATAGGATACTTTAGTTACCCAAGTAATTAGAGTGTCTATTTTGTGGAAATAGAGGGGCACTCAAAATAGATAATTGAGAGTTACTTGACAACTGGGTTAGCTAAAGTTACTCAAAATTGACTCGCACTTTATGAGGCATGTACCAAAATCCTTAAGACCAGTGTCACAAGTTGAAATCCATTACTCTAATATAGGTTTGTCTAGACTTTGTGTCCACTTAAACCATGTGGTGCAACTCCAAAGCTCGTTTGTGTAACTTTAGAGCTTTTCTATGTTGATCTAGAGATGAACATTTAGCTACACAAATGGTTTAGAAGAGATCCAGAATGCTTAGATCTTCATTCTTGATTCTATTTGTTTAATATGGAAAATGAGGGGGATTTTATGTTTAGGGTTGATTTTGGTAGTTTGTGTAAACCCTCCTTTCTCCACTAAACATTCAAGGACTTCAGTTAAGTAGGAAGTCTAATACAAGCCTTTGGTCACTCATAACATAGGGGAAGATTGGAATTGTGTGATATTACTATTTAATTAAGCCCAATTATGCTCAAAACCATAATTACGCAAATTTGAAAGAAAACCAACAAATTATAGAAAATGCGTGCACACAGAGATATCAAATGACAATCAAATGTGTACCAGATTTTAAAGTTTGGAAAATAGAAAAGTTGGGGACTAATGAGCGGGTGACCTAGTCGAGTGCTATAACTTTTATCGAGATATGGTATTCTTGTCTGCAACCTGTTCCTATTGTTCCAGAGATTTTCCTGTTGCGGGATCTAGTGGACTAATGAGCGGGTACCTAAGTCTAGGTCCCTATTTTCTCTTCAGATCTACAATTTTGACAGTCTGCAATACTCTCTTGCAACTCCACTTTTTTTGCTCCTACAACTTGAAACCTGCAATCATAAAAAAATGGGTTGGGGTTGTGGTTGAAAGGAAGCTAGGTGTGTGGAAATCACTTCCTACACTAATCTATTGAGGAGGGCTATGCAAATTCAAATTTCTCCTAACTATTACAGCAATGTTAAACCATTAACATGAGATATTGCAGAAAAACACAAGAACCAGAATGTAGACAGAAGAAGAGAGACAAAGATTTATGATGGGGAAAACCCTTATCGGGTGAAAAACCCCACACTCAGAAACCTGCACAATATATTAACAAATCTAAAAGAATGTTTACAATACACTTGCAATGAAAGCTTCAATGGTCTTCGACACTCGTGTCTGGAGTCAATCCGGCAGCATAACAATACCTGTGAACCTGTGATACAAACTCCATCTCCAAGCACCTGTATATAAAGAGAAGTAGTACGAATGGAGGTAGCTTCTAGAGCAAGTCACACAAGGAACTCGTCCAAATCCATGTGGCCAAATTTCTAAGGCCATAAAACATGTGTATGACACATGTAAGTGATTTTGTTTCATCCATTACAACCCTCCAACTTGGGCACCCCAAATTTACCAAATTAAGGTATGACGGATGCTCTTACAATGTCATAAAATCTGTCATATATGACAACTCTTACAGTTGTAAGAGAATCTGTCATAACTATCTATTAATAGAAAATTCTCTTCCAACCTTGTCATAGTCAAACTTGGGTGCCTACTTCTCCATGCAAGATGCTTTCAAACACTTGTCTTCACCCGTCATATAATCTTCCATTTCTGGCCCTTACATGTCATAGATTTTGTCATAGGAATCTATCATAACTCTTACACGTCATAAACCTCTTACAACACCTGAAAGATGTCGACACATGGCAAAACTCTTCTACCACAAGGTGGAATGCCTATCTCCTCATATGAGGACAAAAAATACATGTGGTCACCTTCCATGTAGGATGACACATCATTGTGCCAACTCCCACAAAGTGACTAAATAGGATTTGCATCCAAATTACAATAATAGGAAAAATAATAAATGCTAGAAACTTGCAAAGGTTGAGACACCTTAATTCCTAACATTCTCCCACTCGTCAAACACCTTGTAAGAGCTAATAGAAAAACAGGATTTAACTGCTATAGGCCGAGAGGACCATAGACTCCAAACACCATCTGAACTTCTCTATGCTCACTAGTTTCGTCAATGCATCTGCAACATTCTTCAAAGTATCTACCTTCTCCAAATTTACCTTTCCATCCTCAACCATGTCTCTCATGAAGTGAAACTAAACATCAATGTGCTTGGTTCTAGCATGGAAAGTTGGATTCTTTGAAAGGCAAATTGCACTCTGACTGTCACAACGGATCGTGATCTGACCTACATCGACACCAATATCAGAACATAATCTCTTAAGCCAAATGGCTTCCTTACAAGCATGAGTTGCTGCCATGTACTCAGCCTCTGTCATGGGCAAAGCAACAACAGGTTGTCACTTACTCATCCAACTAATTGCACCACCAAACAGTGTAAACACATAAGCACTAGTGGATCTCCTGCTGTCAACATCACCTGCCTAATTTGAATCCACAAATCCATGAATATCAACAAAATGCGGAGGTCCTGAAACATTGCCATGATAGAAAATGGAATACTCAGAAGTACCCCTCAAATATCTGAACACTCACTTAACTGCATCCCAATGAACCCGTCCAGGATTAGCCATAAATCAACTAAGGACTCCCACTACTTGGGTAATGTTTGGTCTTGTGCAGACCATAACATACATCAAACTTCCAACAGCACTAGCATAAGGTACTCTGCTCATGTCCTCCACCTCACTAGGAGATTTTGGACAATCCTCAATAGACAACTTTGTCCCCAAAGAAATGGGAACACACAATGGTCTACAATTTTCCATGCTGAATCTGTCAAACACGGTCTTCACATACTTACTCTAGCTTAACCAAAGTTTTCTGTTGGTTCTGTCTCTTCTAATTTTCATTCCTAGAATGTACCTGGCTGCCCCTAAATCTTTCATTTCAAACTGTGCTGACAACTGAGATTTAAAATTAGAAATCATATTCTTACCTTTCCCAATGAGCAACATATCATAACCATACAGTGCAATAATGAGAATACGATCACCATCAAATTTATAATACACACAGTGATTCAATTTTGATCTCACAAATCCTATTGATAACACAAAGACATCAAACTTCAAGTACCATCTCCTAGGGGATTGCTTCAAACCATACAAAGACTTCTTAAGTTTGCAAACCAAATTTTCTTTACCTTTCACCATGTAATGCTCTCACTGGGACATGTAGATTTCTTCCTCCAAGTTGCCATGAAGGAAAGTTGTCTTCACATCCATCTGTTCTACCTCCAAGTCATAAGCTATTTCAAGAGACAATAGGAATCAAATGGATATCAGCTTTGCAATGGGAGAGAAGATCGCACCATAATTTATACCCTCCACTTGTGAATACCCCTTCGCAACCAATCTAGCCTTATAGTTCTAAACACTTCCATCTGCACCAATTTTCTTCTTGAACACCCATTTGCATCCAATGGGTTTCCATCCAGAAGGTAAAGGCACCAAGTCCCAAGTTTGATTCTTTTCCAAAGAAGCCATTTCTTCCTCCATGGCCTCCTTCCAGGAACATGCATCCTTCATATCCAAAGCCTCCGATATAGTTCTAGGTTCATCAATGTTAGTAATCAAAGCATAAGCAAAACTAGAATCAAGCAATGTAAAACCAAACCTTTCAGGTTGCTTTCTTATCCGTGTAGACCTCCTCAAGAGCTGAGGTTGAGGTTCAGCTTATTCTTCTGAGCTACTAGAGCTCTCCTCATCATCGGGTCCAACATTGTCTTTTTGTTTAGTCTTCTCAGGGGTAAGAGGAAACTAAACAACATCCTCTTTCTTTTTTTTTCTTCTGGCTGCAAAACAGTGGAAGAAGGTGTAAGCTCTCTAAAGATGACACTTCTGCTATACAACACTTTTTCAGCCACGGGGTCCCAAAGCTTGTATCCTTTCACACAAACACCATAACCAATGAAGATACACTTAACATCTTTGTTCTCCAACTTTGACCGCTTCTCCCTAGGCACATGTGCATATGCCTCACAACCAAAAACATGAAGATGCTTTACTAAAGGATTTCTACTAGACCACACCTCCATGGGTGTCTTTCCAACAAGAGATGATGTAGGAGATCTGTTTACCAGATAGTAAGCAATGGCAATAGCTTCAGCCTAAAACTTTTGTTCTAGACCAGCTCCACTAAGCATACTCCTAGCCTTCTCCATCAGTGTCCTGTTCATCCTCTCTACAACTCCATTTTGCTACAGGGTGTATGGAGTTGTCTTGTGCCTTTCAATCCCAAGTTGCTTGCAATACTTATTGAATTATGTAGAACAAAACTCACCACTGTTGTCAATTCTCAAACATTTAATCTTTTTACTAGTCTGATTTTCAGCAAAGGCTTTAAACTCCTTAAACTTGCTATAGACTTTAGATTTACTTCTGAGAAAATAAATCCATGTCCTTCTACTGTAATCATCTATAAAAGATACAAAGTATACAGATTTTGATAATGAAGGAACATTGATAAGACCAAACACATCATAGTGAATAAGGTCCAACACACCAGAAGACTTATGAGAACTTGAGTAAAACTGAACACGGTTTTGTTTACCATAAATGCAATGTTCTCAAAAGTCAAACTCAAGATTACAATCATCTAACCCCTCAACGAGGTTCTTATTTTTTAGGGTATGTAGACCCTTCTCACCAATGTGGCCAAATCTCTTATGCCATAACATTGTCTTTTCTGCGGGAAGTTTAACTTCCAATACATGATTACAACCATCAAGACTAGAAATAATAGATTTCTTCACTACTCATTCAGATGGTGGGGATAAAGTGATTGTTGCCCTCTTCCTTGAGTTAGAAGAACTATTGCATTGTGTAATGTATGCTTCCAGCTGAAACAAAGTACCTCTCCAAGTACCCTTAGCAAGCACCATAGATCCTCTAGTCATCTTGCATCCTTCTTTCGAAAAGACAACCTGCACACCTACATCATTCAAACTACTTATAGAAATCAGGTTCCATGCTAAGCCTGGGATGTGCATAACCCCAGAGATCCCCTTCACTTGACCATTAGGGAATTGGATAGAGACTCTTCCACAACCAACAATCTTTAGATGAGAGTCGTCACCCAGATACACCTTTCCACCATCAAACTCCTCATACTTAGTGAACCAGTCTCGATGTGAGGTCATGTTGAATGATGCACCAAAGTCGATTAGCCACACATCATCAGATGCATGGGTTGCCAGGGCTGCAATGAAAGCATCACTGTCGTCTTGTGACTTGTCTAAATCTGAATCAGGAGCTTTCTTCTTTTTCTTCTTCTCCTCTTTGCATTCTTTTCGAAAATGCCCAGTCTTTCCATAGTTCCAACAAAGAGCCTTGGACTTTCCAAGAGATTTAGATCTCCCATGGGATTTGGATCTACCCTTCTCAAATTTCTTGTCCTTCTTCCCTTTCTCCTTGGGTCTTCCACAAACTGCAAGGGCCTCTTTAGCTGCCTCACAAGATTTTCTCCACATCTCTTTAGACAACAGCGAAGAAACCACTTCTTCCATTTTGAATGTGGATGTGGTGCTTCCGATTGCCATGACAAGATGATCCCATGAGTCCAGTAGAGAACAAAGCAAGGTCATACACCGATCCTCCTCCTCCATTTGTACACCAATAGATGTCAATTGTGCAACCAACATGTTGAAAGCATTTATATGTTCAGCAATGGATCCTCCGTCCTCCATTCAAAGAGAATACAACTTCTTTCTTAGAAAAAGTTTATTAACTAGGGATTTGGCTTGATACACATCCCCCAACTTCTTTCAGAGGAGTTTTGCAGTAGTCTCCTCATGGACATTTAACAACACAGAATTGGAAAGACTAAGTCTTATGAGACCCTTAGCCTTCTAATCCTTAAGATCCTAGTCAGCTTTTGACATTGCAGCTAATTTAGTTCTATTCACACTATCCCAAAGGTCTCGATCAACTAACATGTCTTCCATCTTGAGCTTCCATAGCTCAAAATTACTGGCATTGAACTTCTCCACTTCAAACCTTCCTGATGTGTCTGCCATCTCCTTTTTGCAATAAGATATAGAATGCTCTACATAGACTCCCACTTAACCTAAGATTAGCTCAAAAAACCCTTACCCAACAACTAGGACCAAAGGTGATCAAGCTCTGATACCAACTAAAAGGAAGCTAGGTGTGCAGAAATTGCTTCCTACACTAATCTATTGAGGAGAGGGCTATGCAAATTCAAATTTATCTTGACTATTACAGCAATGTGAAACCATTAAAATGAGATATTGGAGCAAAACATAAGAACCAAAATGTAGACAGAAGAAGAGAGACAAAGATTTACAATGGGAAAACCCTTATCGGGTGAAAAACCCCACACTCAGAAACCTGCACAATGTATTAACAAATCTGAAAGAATGTTTACAATACACTTGCAATGCAAGCTTCAATGGTCTTCGACACTCATGTCTGGAGACAATCTGACAGCATAACAGTACCTATGAACCTATGATACAAACTCCATCTCCAAGCACCTGTATATAAAAAGAAGTAGTATGAATGGAGGTAGCTTCTAGAGCAAGTCACACAAAGAACTCGTCCAAATCCATGTGGCCCAATTTCCAAGGCCATAAAACATGTGTATGACACATGTAAGTGATTCTCTTTCATCCCTTACAACCCCCCAACTTGGGCACCCCAAATTTACCCAATTAAGGTATGACATATGCTCTTACAATGTCATAAAATCCATCATATATGACAACTCTTACAGGTGTAAGAGAATCTGTCATAACTGTCTATTACTAGCAAATTCTCTTACAACCTTGTCATAGTTGAACTTGGGTGCCTACTTCCCCATGCAAGATGCTTTCAAACACTTGTCTTCACCTGTCATATAATCTTTCATTTCTAGCCCTTACATGTCATAGATTCTGTCATAGGAATCTATCATAACTCTTACGCATCATAAACCTCTTACAACACTCAAAAGATGTTGACACATGGAAAAACTCTTCTACCACAAGGTGGAATGCCTATCTCCTCATATGAGGACAAAAAATACATGTGGTCACCTTCCATGTAGGATGACACATCACCGTGCCAACTCCCACAAAGTGACGAAATAGGATTTGCATCCAAATTACAATAATATGCAAAATAATAAATATACTTAAATAATAAATGCTAGAAACTTGCAAAGGTTGAGACACCTTAATTCCTAATAGTGGTGTTTAGAGGCTTGCCTCAATCAAGCACCAGAGAGACATTCAAGTCTTGCGAACATTGTTGTAAGTAAAAGAGTGTGTATCCTGGCAGGATAGAGGTGAAATCCAAATGATAAATGATTGAAAACACAAATGATATCACCTTGTAGTGAAGATCTCATGGAAGGAAGATGCTCTTCATGCCATGAGGAGATGGATACCAAATCTACAAACACAAACACAATAACATAAATTCTGCTCTGCAACTCAATGAATGCCTTGAATCACTTTCACAAAATCAAAATGCTTATCAAATTTCCCATCTAGTTTACAAATGATAACCTAATCATGCTTATATATGCAACTACAAACATTCTCTCTAATAATTTTGAAATTCAAACTTATCGTGTCGGCATATGACCTAAATAACGGTCATAAACTGACACTCCAAAAGTAGCCCTAACCTAAAATAGGGTAGGACTAGGGCGCGGGCACCCATGTCCTCCCCCTATTTCAAGTAGGACTTATGTCAAGTGCACCCCCTAGGTCCCATTTGCCATGAAACTTCATGGCTTTATCATCGGAATGTCAAATTAACATGAAAAATGTTGTAAATGCATCAACAGGACCTGGGAACTAAACCTTAATAGGGAAAAGCCCCCAAGGTTACTTTTTCTAACATAACATTTAGCCCCCACTTTAATGTATGTATAATTCCAAGGCCAATACATGCATTAAAGTACGGTCAAAAAACATAGCAAATACGCCAAGAACGGAGAAGACACGCTAATCACAGAGAAGATAGTAACAGGCACAGAAAACATGGAAAAGATAGTTACAGTCACACAAAACATAGAGAATACAGCATTGAAGACACACAAAACATAATGAATACAGTGAATGCAGTGAAGACAATGATGATTTTCTTTTTCTTTTTCTTTTTCTCATATATATGAAATGCAGATGCAAGTACAAGGAAAATAAACACACCATCCATAATGCAGGAGGGACTCATCAGCACTGGTCTTTAAACTGCATATGGGGCAACAAACACACAATACAAAAACAAGCATGTCATACAAATCTCAAAGCATAGGAGGGACTCATCGCCACCAGTATTTAGACTATGCTTGGGAACAAACAAGCAATACACACACACTTAGAAGACACAGAGAAAACACGGCAGACAAGCGATGGAGTGTTCCTATTTCTAGGTTCATCACAATCTTAGGCACATTACAGGCACACACTAACGATTGGGCTTCACCACAACAATTGTTGAAGACATGCTTAAGGGTTGAGTTAGTCACAAAACCACTCCCCACCTTCATAGAGTACTTTTTGAAAATGACAGGATGTGCACTCTCCGCAAGAAATACACCATCCCCACCTCCATAGAGGGCTTAAGATGAAAAAGGATGCGATATCCAACCTCCGCAGAGGGCTTAAATGATTACAGATTGATTTCAAACAAATCTCAAAGTGTAGGAGGGACTCATTGCCACTAGTCTTTAAGACTGCACCTGAGAACAAGCACATTTCTAACATCTAAAATAGATAGCTTACCTTAAATATGCCCCCACCTTAAGGTGGTTGATATTGTGTGCCAATATCAAGGACGTTAAGGTAGGAAGAAAACACACAAGGGAACATGAGCTCTCACAAGGCCCATGCCCCCCAGAGGTGAAATGTACTTTACGATTTCCAAATGTTCCCACAAACACATCCCTCCAAGAAAAGTGTTAGCGTCCATATAATCATGATAAACAACAATGCATAGAGAATTGAGGAATGCAAGATTCAAGATAAACAAAGTGCATGGAGCGGTAGTATTTTTATGTTTTGTAAGTGCAATAAGACACCATCTAGATCACATGGAGTGTTTCTACTAGCCAAGCGTCAAATAATATATATCAACCCCATCGTCATGTAGGAACTAAGTCCAATTTTTTATTTTTTGCTAAAGGGACACTAGGTCTGCTTCAGTATAAAATGTTTTTCGTCATCCGCCCGCTAGATAGAAACACTAGAGGAAGGGAAACAATAAATTAGGAGAGGAGAAACAATTGTCTTAGGGACAATCATGTAGGAGGGTGCCCCCAAGTCACCAAGCACAATGCTATGTCCGTAAGACACAACACACAATAGTGAAAATAGAGGAGAAATAGTATAGAAGAATGATGACACAAATAGAAGAAGGGTAACAACAAAGGCAGTCTCCTGGTATCCTGGACCTTACAAGAGAATCAAGGATCATCCCAGGAGGCCTAAAAAATACATACACATCATGGGGGAAACACATTACAAGAGATAAAGGGTTAGAAATACTTAGCTGTAGTGACAACCTAATTAAAGGTTGTCAACGAGCAAGTCATCATCGCCATCTTCCCACTCCCGAATGCCAGAGGAAAGTGGGACATAAGGTACCATAGACCAACTCTTATTTTTGTCTTCAAGTTCTCCATTCTTAAGATCTTCTTTTTCTATTTCAATGTTAGGTGAGATGTTTTCTTGTTGATATACAAGTCATTGGGCATAAGCTTGTCATCTCCTCCTCCTTTCTCTTGCTTGTCTATTTATTTTCATCTTACCTCTTATCTCTTGTAAGATAGTGTTTTTCTCTTCCATAAGTTTTTGTGTTTTAGAGGAGGAAGCACCAAGATTAAATCTCATTTGTCTAGGTGGAATGTTTTGTTGTCGACGACTACCTCCCGATCCTTGTAAGGATGATGGGGGAAGAACCTCAACATAGGGTCATTTTCCTTTAGGTCTAGGATTCTCTTCAAATGTGGGTTGTTCGTCTCTTGTTGTTTCTTGAATAGAAGGACCGACCACTTGATGTAATTGTTTTACTTTATAGTTTATATAGCTCAAGAAGGTAAAATCCATACATGGCTCTAGTTCCACTTCTGATTGGTCCCAAAAATAATGAAGTGTAAAGTGTTTTTACATAACCAAAGGTTTATACCTATTGCGAGGAATAGTGATCACTTGTCCATTCAAAGGCAATTTTAGATAGTTATGAATTGTTGAATGGATAGCTTTCATAGCCTTTTACTATGGATGTCCTAGTTTTATGCAAAAGAGGTGAGAAATGGGGACAACATCAAACCATTGTTCTACAGATTTTTGAAATACAATGACCAATAAGGATATCTTCCCAAAAGTGTTTATAAAGGTTCCCTTATGTGTTTTAATCATCATGTCCGAAGGGTCATAAAAGTCTTGTATCAATCCATGTGAAAAGAGGAACTCTTCTATGGTGAAATTAGTCATGTAATTAGGATCAATAAGGGTTCCATCCATAGCATTTCCCATTATCTTCACAATGATATAAAGAGGTCCTTCAGTGTCTCCAATTGTTCTATCATGAGGTGTAAACACAATTTCAGGTTTGGGGACCTTTCTTTTCATGTAAGGCCTAGGAGGGAACCTATTGATTTTGTTGCAATTAGAATCCATGTGTATAAGTTATCAAATCAATGCAAGATCAGATTTTAAAATCTTTTTAAAATTTATACAAAAGACAAGTGTAAAACTATGTGTGAAAATGACCTAAAATGCTTTATTTTTTCAACTTTTTTCAATGCAAATAAGTCAAAGAAAAGGTGTTGTAAGGAAATTGATGAAGTACAGAAAGTGATATGTCTAATATCACTTCAATAAATCTATAATATCCTTCACAACACACTTGATGCAAATCTAGAGTGATGACAAATCAAAACCTAGTGAAAATGCACTAAAATATGTAATTTTTCACAAGTTTTCAATGCAAAAAACCCAATAAAAGAGGTGTTGTAAAGAATTTTAGGAGGTGAAAAAAATTATAACAGTAATATAAATCACCTAAACCCATAAAATCTATCATAACACACTTGGAGTGCAAATCTAAGTCAAACCCTAGAGAAAATATAGCCAAAATATGCAATTTTTGACCAAATTTTTAATGTAAGAGCCCAATAAAAAGGTGTTGTAATGAATTTTAGGAGGTGAAGCAGATAATAACCCTGATAAAATCCAATTAATGCAGAAAAATCCTTTACAACACACCTATGGTGCAAATCTAAAGAGACAATAAGGCCAAAATCTAGTGAAAAATCAAGTTTTCACACCCTAGGCATGAAATTTTGCAAGCAAACCACTATGATGAAACACTACAGTTATAAATAAGTCCCAAAGAGTTTTTTAAAAGTGTAGTAAAATCTGAAACAAGATTTTGACTACAACCCCTAGCTAATGTAAAACTAGGTTATATGAAACAATGCATAGTTTTAAGCAATTTTCAAGAATTTAAGCATGAAAATGCAATCTAAATGAATGATGAATAATAAATTTCTGTATTTAAAATCAGATATGATTATAATGATAGAAATTTATTTAAATTCAATGCAACTAATTCAAATTATTTGAAAATGCAAGCTAAAATGCCAATTTTTTCAATTTTTTTGTAATTTTTCAAATGCAATAAGATGAACAATGATATAAATGAATGAAATGAATGTAAATCTGAAGCACAACACTTATAAAGGTGCAAAAAGTCTAAAAAAACATGGGTTCACCAAAATGTTTAATATGGATAATGAGGGGGATTTTATGTTTAGGGTTGATTTTGGTAGTTTGTGTAAATCTTCCTTTCTTCACTAAACATTCAAGGACGTCAGCTGAGTAGGAAGTCTACTAAAGGCCTTATATTACTTAGAACATAGGGGAATATTGGAATTTTGTGATATTGTTGTTCAATTAAGACCAATTATGCTCAAAACCCTAATTATGCAAATTCAGAAGCAAACAGACAATTTACGGAAAATGCTTGCACACAAAGGTATCAAATGCATACTAGATTTTGAAGTTCAAAAAATGGAAAAGTTGAGGACTAATGAGTGGGTTCCCTAGTCTAGTTCCATAACTTTTGTCAAGATCTAGGAATCTTGTTCCTCTTGTTCTGAAGATTTTCCTATTGTAGGATCTGGAGGACTAATGAGTGGGCGCCCGAGTCTAGGTCCCTATTTTCTCTTCAGATCTGCAATTCCAATAGTCTGCAATGCTCTCTTTCAACTCCACTTTATCTTGTCCTACAACCTGTAACCTACAATCATGGAAAAATGGGTTGGGGGTTGTGGTGTTTAGAGGCTTACCTCAGTCAAGCCCCGGAGAGACATTCAAGTCTTCCAAACACCATTGTGAGATAAAGAGTAAATATCCTAGTGGATAGAGGTTAAATCCAAATGATAAATGATTGAAAACAAAAATGGTATCACTTTGTAGTGAATATCTCATAGAAGAAAGATGCTCTTCATGCCATGAGGGCATGGATGCCAAATCTACAAACACAAATGCAATAACAACACAAATTTTACTCTGCAACTCAATGAATGCCTTGACTCACTTTCACAAAATTAGAATGCTTATCAAATTTCCCATCTAGTTTACAAATGATAACCTAATCATGCTTATATATGCAACTACAAACATTGCCGCTAAGAATTTCATAATTCAAACTTACTATGTCGGCATAGGACCTAAATAATGGTCATAAACTAATGCTCCAAAATTGGGCCTGACCTAAAATAGGGTAGGACTAAGGCGTGGGTGCCCAAGTCCTCCCCCCTATTTTAGTCAATACTTATGTCAAGTGCACCCCCTGGTTCCTATTTTCTATGAAACTTTAGGGTTTTCTCATCGGGATGTCAAATTAACATGAAAAATGTTATAAATGCATCAACAGGACCCGGGAGGTAAACCTTAATAGGAAAAAGCCCCCAAGGTTACTTTTTCTGACATAACACTATTTTTGGCATAAAACACATCTATAGATAGAAAACAAGGAATTTTATAGTCATCTAAGAATATTTGACCATTAAAGAAATAAGGCCAAAACATACCATTCATCTAACATTAAAATAGTTAGAATTAATTATGTATTAAGCATGCCAAGTCCATTGTTACAAGAAATAAATTGAGTAGCATCTCATGAAAATAATAAGGCAATAGTGTGTTGATCATTACTTCTCCCCTACTAAAATTGGACCATGTCCTCATGGGACAAATTGGACTTCATCCTCCCTAGCAAGTATCTTATCCTCCAAGATTTTACTATAGTTGTAGTCTCCATCATATTCAATGTAATGTTTACCATTCTTTATGTATCCTTTAGTGGATAAAATCTTCCAATACCATTTATGTTCTTTGTCCTATCATATTTTTCCTATGGTAGTCTATATAGGGGTTGGCATAATGATGAGGGGAGGTTAGAACCACATGCTAATCCACTTGTACTAGCTCTACTGAATATGTGAGATGATAGTTTGTGCTCTAGTTAAACCCCATCTCAAATTCTTAGTGAAATGAGTTCCCTTCTTTTTAGATTCTCAAGCAAATCCTCCAATCTATTTTTGTGTTCTCTTAGTGTGACTGGAGGGAGGTGTTCCTCATGATCCTATAAGCAAAAAATGCTAGAGAGTAAATTCTAGGCATATTGTTATTTTATCCCTAATCAACACGCATGGGCTTTGAAAGTCTTAGAGAATTTAGTAATTTTGGGATATTCATGTCACATCAGTAGTCCTATAGTAGCTTCCACAATGGTATATTATGTGGTCTTAATCTCTCATTCTAAAAAGTTGCAAAGAAAAGAGTCAACTTCTTAATTGATGTTCCCCCACAAATAGGTTGAGCATGTAGGTGTGATGATGTCCCATTAAGAACCCATGCTAATAAAATTCACATAGCATGTCCAATTGCTCTAGTGTGCTTTCAAAGTAATTTTTCATAAACTCTTTATCCTTTCCAAAATAAAAGGGAAGGTTGCAAGATATCTACAATACCTTCCATTGAAGGAACTCTCATAAAAAGAGGGAATACACACCTAAGGGTCACTAAAGTTCTAGTAGAGACTCTCTAACTTTATTGGCTTGAGTAACTTATTCCCCAGCAATAATTTTTATCCCTTTCTAGGGTCTCCATATCTCTCTAAAGTTGGGCATTCTCTTCCCTTATTTTGGCTAGTCCTAGTTGAATTGGTCTTTGGCGTACCGGAAAGGAGACTTATACACCCTTGTCCATTGTTGAAATGGTCTTTAATAGTTTATGTGAGAGGAGTTAGATTTGGGAATTCTTTGTAGTTGACTCCCTTCTTCCTAGCTCCAAGGTTTGTTGGAGATCAAAAATCAATTTTCTTTGTTTTTCTTTTTCTTTTACAATCTATTGTTGAAATTCCTCTAGTTGTTTCTCCTTAATGGAGAGAAGCTTTTGTGACTTCTCTAGTTGTTTCTTGTATTGTTGGAGGGAGTGCTCTATCCTAGATAAGGAAAGAGTGTGTAAAGTCTTCTCTCCTTCTAAGTCTATCTCTTGTTCTACAATGGGTTGTTTACCCTCTCTCTAGAGAGCTTATGAGTGGTTCTCTTCCATTTCTATGAGATTTGTAGACATGCTACCCAAAATTTTAGCAACCCCTACCTCCTCTTCTTCCTCAAGCTTCAAACATTTCCTTACAGGGGCTGGAATGAACATGGCTACTTCTTCCTCTTCTAGGTTGACAATAGGTGGATTAGGAGATGGTCTTGTTACTACCATATTCCATCAAGAGGAATGAGTGAGTAGCCTTCGTAGAATGGTAGGTGAGGGATCTAGATTTTGTTTAAATTTCTTCTTCTTTTTCTTCAGATTAGTTCAAAGAAATTTCTCCTATTTCCTCTTTATGTCCTCTTGTTGTAGAAAATGATGCTTGATGTTGAGATGGATTACATGGTGACTAATTTGACCACATCTACTCATTTATATTTGGTATCCATGCTTTGAAAGTAGTTGTAAAGGAATGCTAGAAAATTAATTAGGCATTTAGTTCTATTAATGCCATGCCTCAAATGTATATGCATTTCATACCAAGTCCTAAGATTGTACCATACCAACTATCACAAGTAAATAACTTCATGGCCCACAAAAAAACAATAGACAATGGCTCTAGATTGCAATGCCTATCTATTCCTTTGGTTGCACCCTTACTAAGAATATATCTTGGAAGGCCTATAGAGCTATATCCTACCTTGAGTAATCCAAAGAGTTGACTAATGACTCTGGAGCTCACCTTAATCCAAACCCCCTTAATAGTGGTAAAGATCAGATGGAGATTGTAGATGAATGCTTTTACTAAGTTGATCTAATACCCATCAATTTTTTTGGGGAAGTCCAACCTTCTAGCTTAGGAAAAAATCTCTAAACTTTGGGCATGAAATACTACATTTTCTAGCTCATGTTTCCATTTATTTCCCATTGTCGCCCAAAATACCTATTGATATTCATAGGTACTAGTTAATTCAACATTCTAGAGTTTTTTGAGACTCTCTGTGAATGGCAGCTATAGGAATGGCTCTAGAATCTACTATGCAATTATTGTTGTCTCTAACAATTAGCTATCAAATCCAGAATGCTCATTGCACTGATTAGGTAGGTTTTAGAGTGCATATAATAGTCACCAAGGTGTCATGATGATATAATGTGCCCATTTATTATCATCCTTCTCCTCATTATGAATTGGTACTTAGGAAGTATGCATGATTAATTATAGAATATTTGTTACACACTTGCAATGTTTCCAAATGTACAATTGTACCTTTCAAAAATATTTCCAACCACCATTTCTAGATTTGGCATGCAATAAGAGTTATGATCACCATTATGAGTGTTTGTTGCCATTATTTATATTATTCTTCCATTGTAGATCATATGAATTGACCTCCAACATGATGAGTTTTTGTCATCATCTCCATGAATCACCTCATGTGAAGCATGAAGTGGCACTAATTGCCATGTGTTGGGCACTAGGGAAGTCTTATCCACTACTTAATTTATCAGCACATTCTCACATGCTTGTGGACTTGGCAATATTAATTACATTCTAAATTAATCTGTAACCCATTTTGAAGAAAATACAAATGAATGTAGTGGTACTTTCTAATGGTGTTAACATCCCCATTTGACTCTATGAATCTACAACCATCCAAGTTTAGTTGTGTTTTCTAGAGTCCTACAAAAATATCCTAATTGTTAGATAATCCTTCTTTCTTGATGTCCTATTTTAGACGTAATAAATGTATTTCCTCCTATCTATCTTTCATCCCTATTGTGCGAAAGGACCACCACTTATAGTTTTCAATCCTTTCCTTTTTTAGGATCACCAATGCTAGTTTTTAATCCATCCTTTTTTACTATTTGACCTACAGAGGAATCAAAACATCACACCCATGGAAGAAATATCTTCCATATTATAATGTTCAATATGAGTTTTCAAGTCTACTATGAATTCCTCCCTTGATGTTGGTTTATGGTACATTTTTAATATATGGCCATTGACTAAAAGTTTCCTTTGACTCCCATCTATTGGCAACAGTTGAACCACTCCATTATTGAAAACTTGAGCTATCTCATATGGTCCTAACCACCTTGTATGCATCTTACCTCTAGAGTCCTAATATTTATAATTGTGCAAGGACCAATCCCCTAGCTTTAATTGTTTTTTGATGATATGTTTATCATGCCAGTCCTTTCTCTATTGTTGAACAAACTTTGCATGCTAAAATGCTTCCAATCGTATATCATTCAACTTGTTAAGATACAATATCCTTTGATGTTGGGACTTTTTCAAGTCAATTCCTAGTTCCAATGTTTTCTTCAATGTTTACAACTCATATTCTATAGGAAGTGTTGGCTTGTTCCTATATACTAGCTCATAGGGTGTAAAATTGGTAATAGTCCTCCAAGTGGTGTTGTAGGCCCAAATTGCTTCTAATAACATATCTTCCCAATTTGATCTATTGGATTATGTGGTCTTTATCAAGATGTTTTCTAGCTCTCTATTAGTAATCTCTACCTATCCATTTATTTGGTGGTAGGGAGATGACTTCTTATGGATAATTTGGTACTTTGTCATGAATGCTTTGATCATAATTGAAATAAGCTAAGGTCCCTAATATGAAATAAGAGCTCTTGGGCCTCCAAATCTATGCAAGATGTGATTATACAAGAAATTTATACCCTCTCCTCTCAAGCAATAGGTAAGGCCTTAGCCTCCACCCACTTGGTAGCATAATCTATTTAAACTAGAATGTAATGATTACCTTTGGATGATGTATCAATAGGTTCAACCAATTATATTCCCCACTTATTGAATGGTTCAATAACCACTTAAGGGTGAAGAGGCATCTCATTAGAGAGTGTCGGGTGCCCCATCCTCTAGAATTGAGCACAATGTTTGATATAATGGTGTATATCATTACTCATAGTGGGCCAATAATATCCAACTCTAAGAACTTTGTGGCTAGTCCTTCAAGATAAAAAAAAATGCCCTTTGGAGGGCTCATCATAAAATGCACAAATGATGTCATATACCTCATTTCCTACACACTTCTACATAAAACATAATAAAGACAACATTTAAATAATATACCATTCAATCATGTAAAATGAGAGTTATTTATGATAATCCACTTTACTTCTTTCTTATTGAAATACAAGGGACAATTCCCTTTAGCTAGGTAGTTAGCCAAGTCTACAAACCATGGTGAGTAAATGGAGATGGAAAATAGGTTCTCATCAGGGAAGGAGTCATCTACTAGTTCTCTATTTCTTTTAAAAGCCAATCATGACCAAAGTCAACAACCAAATTATCTTTTCTAGGTTTTTCAGTAATGGTTATATCAAATTCGTGTAACAACAATAATCAATGAATTGTCCTACCACCTATTATGGCTTTGGTTAGGAGGTACCTAATGGATAAATGACCTATATGGATGAACACATTGTACCCTATAATGTAGTGGTAGAATTTGTTAATGGCATAAAATACTACAAGAAATTCTTTTTCAATGGTTGTGTAGTTTTTCTATGCTAAATTTAGGTTTTTTGTTGATATAATAAATAATGTGCATACCACTTGATTCATTTTTATACCTTAGGACTACCCCTATTGCATGATTAGATGCATCAATATGAATGTGAAAATGCATTCCCCAATTGAGTCCTCCTATGGTAGGTGTAGTGATTAAGGACTTATTGATTAGTTCAAAATATTGATATCACTAATTAGTCTACTTGAATTCACAATTTTTTTTAAACAAGCTAAATAATGGATTATCTATCCTACTAAAATTTTCAATGAACCTCCTATAATAACTAGCATGCCCTAAGAAACTTCTTACCTTAGTTTGGGTTTGAGGTGCAAGTATTTTCATAATTACTTCAATCTTCTTAGGGTCTTCTATAATGCCTTCTTGGGAAATGTGATGTCCCAATACTATTCTTTCATTCATCATGAGGAGGCACTTTTCATGATTCAGGGGTAGCTAAAGTTTTTCACATCTTTTGAGAACTTTATCAAGACTAGCTAGGGATTCTTTATATGTTTTCCCATGGACTATAAAATCATCCATGTATACTTCAAGGCATGTGTTGGTTACGTCAACAAAGATTGCTCAAATAGCTTGTTGAAAGGTTGTTGGGGCATTACACAATCCAATGGTAGGACTCTATAAGGATAGGTACCCTAGGAACAAATAAGTGTTGTCTTGATCCTCCAAGGCCACTTGGATCTAGTTATATCCACTAAAGCCATTTAGAGATGAGAAATAATGGCTACTAGCTAGGTTATCCAAAATTTGGTCAATGAAACGAAGACAAAAATAGTATTTCTTGTTGGCCTTGTTTAGTTCCATGTAGTATATACAAATGTGCCATTTACCATTCTTTTTAGGCACAATGAACAATGGTGAGACTCATTGACTATCTAAAATAGGATAGATGAATCCTACTTGCAAAAGTTTCTCAATTTCATCCTTCACTAACTCTCTAAATGTAGAGTTTTGTTGCAAGTATGGGCCTAATCGGTGTTGTCATTGATGTCAACATACTCTTGTTGCATTGATGATAAGGATTCGATGAACTATATGCTGAGGATATTGAGAAAATTAGTCCTAATCAAGAACAAAGAAGAATAGTGAAGACAGTAAGGTAAAGATCCAAGATAAGATGACTATCAGAGGATGTGGTTCAAAGGGTTTGTAAATATGAGTCTTAAGATGATCCAGTAAATATTTTAGAGGTCCACATGAAGATCTGAAGAAGTTGTGGCCATTCAAGTAAAACCGGTTCCGGTAGGTGTTCAGCGGTGACAGAGTGACACAGATAGCTCCGGTGGGATCCAGAAATGAAATATCCTATTCTGCAGATTTGGTGGAGTGTTTGGGAAGTCCATGTGAAGTTATAACTCAATTGGTTAGTGGTTTGAAGGTCTGCAAGCATCTATTCCATTGTGATAGTGATGACAGACTATGTTCTTGAGGTTCCGGATGAAGGAGATAAGGATTTCAGTAAGCAGATGAAGTGTGGATGTTCTTGGTGATTTAGCCAAGCTTGTGGAGGTCTTTGGATCATGTCTAGTTTGTGTTGGTGGTCCGCATTAGAGTTTGAGCTCGTAATTGAAGAATAACTTCCAGATGATGGTGTTCTTCCTAAGTTTCGCCGACCGGATGAATTACACATCTTATGGATGTTCTTGTAGATCTTTGCCAACTTGGATAATTATTCCTAAGTCGATGTCTTGTATAAATAAAGAGTTGTAAAGTCATTTCAAGGTGTCTTGTAGTGATGAGAGTGTTGTAGTGAGGAAGAGAGTGAAAGGCAGAGTAGAAGGATTGGGCTTAAGTGGAAGTCATTCAAGCATGGTGAAGATGCTATTCTCCAGTTCAAGTATGTGATACTTATCATTTTGTAGACAATGTGTCTCTTGCAGGCAGTGAGCCTCTTGTGAACAGTGTGCTCAGGCAGTGAGCCCTAATTGGCATATGCCATTTTGTTCTTTCTATTCTTCTAACAAAGAATGCAATCTTGGGTTAATCACCCCATGGTTTTTCCCTTAACTAGGTTTTCCATGTCAAAATCTTGGTATCTTTTGTGTCAATGTGTTTCTACTTCTGGTTTAATGCATTGTGTTTCAAAGATTGAATTATTATAATACTACTGAATTACAAAGTGGATTTAAGTGTTTAAATTGGAAGAAAGTTTTGGACAACTGATTCACCCCCCCTCTTAGTTGTCTGTTTTGAATCTAACAATTGGTATTAGAGCCAAGTTCCTCTAAAAGAGCTTAACTGCTTGAGGAGATCCAAGATGTCATCCTACAAGAAGGATAGTCCGAAGTTTGAAGGAACCAATTTTAATCTCTAGAAAAGTCACATAAAATGTCACTTGCAATGTATGGGAATGTAGTACTGGACTATGGCTTCAACAAAGTATACTCCTCCATAGGGTGGCCCAAAATCCCCAAGTGAAATCACAGATGTTGAAAATAATCTGCGGACTAAAGAAGCTCTTCTAAGTGCCTTGTCTGATTCAAAGCTTTCAAATGTTGTTGACCTACAAACTACTTTTGAGATTTGGGAAAAACTGGAAACTCTGCATGAAGGAGACAAAAATGTTAAATGTACAAGGCTACAAAGTCTAAAAGGAAAATTCAAAAATCTGAAGATGAGAGAAGATGAAAACATCACTACTTTTATGCCAAGAGTAATGAGCTTGTTTGTGGGATTAGATGTGCTGGTGGAGTCTTGGATGAAGATGAGATTGTTGGCAAAGTTCTCAGATCCCTTCTTGCTTCTTACAAAATCAAGGTTGCTGCCATTGAAGAATTCAGAGCCCATACAGCTATCACAAGAGATCAGTTGGTTGGTAAATTGGTTGCATTGAATTGACCGAGTTTGGGGATGACCCCCCCAGGACTGAATTTGCATTCAAAGCCAGTTCTTCTATAAAAGGTAAACAAAGGTTTGATCCAGGAGAGAACTCTTCAAGGAAACTATCATGGTATGAAAAAGCAAGAAAAGACCTGGAAGAAGAAGAAATAGAAACACTCAACTTGAAGCCCTTATTGCAAAAAGACTACCAAGAGGATCAGGTAAGTATGAAGGAAAATTACCTTTTAAGTGTTTAAACTGCAATAAGATTGGTCACTTTGCCTCAAGATGTCCGAAAAGATTTTCAAGGCCAAATCCTAACAGATCAAGGTTCCAAAAGAATTGTTACTATGTTCATGAAGAAGATGATAATGAAGGAGTAACAGATGATGAATCAGAAATAGGAAACAAATCTAGAAGTGATTGGGTGTTTATTGCCATCAAGGAAGAAGAACCAGTGCTCTCTAAATCTATCAATCATAAAGTTGTAGAAAGAGCTCTAGTTGCCCAAGTTGAAGAAAAGGATGATTTGGTCATTGACAGTGGATGCTCTCACCATATGACAGGTGACAAAAATAAGTTCATAGATTTGGAAAGGTATGAAGGAGTGGTAAAGTTTGGTGATAATTCTGCTAGTAGAATCAGAGGTAGAGGAACTATTTCCTTTCATGGAAGGAACAAAACCGGTAATGTACTGTATGTTGAAGGATTGAAGCACAACCTTCTCAGTGTTGGACAGTTGGTGGACAAAGGCTATGCTCTTCGGTTCAAAAATAGAAAATGCAAGATTTTTGAAAGTTTCAGAATAGAGATTCCATCCGGTACTCAAACAAAAGGTAATATCTTCCATTTAGTTGGTACTGGTAAAAGTTGTTTATTTGTGCAAATTAATCAGAGTTGGTTATGGCATAAGAGAATGTGTCATGTGAATTTTGATAATATCATCAAGATAAGCAATACTCGGGCTATAAGAGATCTTCCAAAATTGGTGAAACCTACAAATAGTTTGTGCAAGGAATGTCAGTTGGGTAAACAAAGTAGAGTCTCATTCAAAAGCAAGGAACAACCTTCTACTAGATTATTAGACTTACTTCATACTAATTTATGTGGTCCGGCAAGAATTATAAGTGTGCAAGGTGACAGATACTTCATGTTATTAATTGATGACCACTCCCGAATGATGTGGGTAACTTTTCTGAAAGAGAAATCAGAAGCTCTTGAGAAATTCAAAATATTCAAGGCTATGGTAGAGAATGAAACCGGATTAAAATTAAAATGTCTAAGGTCTGATAGAGGTGGAGAATTCACATCCAGTGAGTTCATAGAATTCTGTGAGAAACATGGAATAAAGAGACAGTTGTCTGCTCCTAGGACTCCACAATAGAATGGAGTAGTGGAGAGAAAGAACCGGACCATCCAAGAAGCATCTAGGACAATGATGATGGAAGCAAATGTTCCTTAGATATATTGGAGAGAAGTTGTCAGCACTGCAATCTATACTCTCAATCGAGTACAAATCAGAAGCAATACTGGTAAGACTCCTTATGAACTTTGGTTTGGCATCACTCCAACTGTGAGGTATTTCAAAGTCTTTGGTAGAAAATTTTATATTAAGAGAGATGAAGATCTAGGCAAGTTTGATGCTAGAAGTGATGAAGGAATATTCTTGGGTTACTCTCCTTAAAGCAAAGCATACCAGTGTTATAACAAGAGACTAAGAAAGATTATAGAAAGTACAAATGTGAAGGTTGATGAAGGAATTGAAAAACCCTCAAGGTTTTATGAATATGATGAAGATGATCAGAATGGTGCTCTAATTCAAGGAGCCCCAGCCCCTTCTAAAATTTAGATTCAAACTGATCCGGTAAATCAGGAAGAAGAGATGAGTTTTAATGAGCCTGATCAAGAATCAGATGTGCAAGAAACTCCTAAAGTTCCCAGGTATGTAAGACTAAACCACTCTGAAGATCAGATCATAGGTGATAAAAGCAAAGGTGTACAAATAAGAAGGAGGATTGCTCAAGGTTAAGAAGAGTATTGTCTGATTTCAAAGATTAAACCTAAGACAGTGAATGAAGCTTGCAATGATGAAAACTAGACTAAAGCAATGGAGGAAGAGCTGATGCAAATTGAGAAAAATCACACTTGGGATCTTGTTCCCAAACCTAGAAACAAGAATGTGATTGGAACCAAATGGGTCTTCCAGAATAGACTGAATGAAGTTGGTGAAGTAATCAAAAATAAAGCCAGACTGGTCTACAAGGGTTACTCTCAAATAGAAGGAGTTGATTTTGAAGAAACTTTTGCTCTGGTGGAAAGAATTGAAGCAGTCATACTATTTCTTGTTTTTGCTCCCTTCAAGGATTTCAAAGTATATTAGATGGATGTCAAGTCTGCCTTCCTAAATGATGACTTGGAAGAAGTATACATTGAGCAACTGGATCGATTTCAATTATCTGATCATGGTGATATGGTCTACAAATTGAAGAAAGCACTTTATGGACTAAAGCAAGCCCCAAGAGCCTAGTATGAAAGATTAGATAAGCATCTTTTGAAGATTGGTTTCAACAAAGGTACTACTAATGGTAATTTGTATTTCAAAATTGATCATGAAAATATCTTGATTGTTGAAGTGTTTGTTGATGATATCATTTTTGGAGGAAGAGATAGTATATGTAAAACCTTTGCAAATCAAATGAAAATTGAATTTGAGATGTCCATACTTGGGGAAATGAATTTCTTCTTGGGTCTACAAATCACTCAAACAAAGAAAGGAATCTTCATTTCTTAGACTAAATATGTGAAAGAATTGTTGAAGAAATTTGGGATGGAAGACTCAAAGCCAATGAGTACTCCCATGGAAACCAGATGTAAGTTGAGCAAAGATGATGACTCTCCCAAGGTTGATCAAAACAAATATAGGTCAATGATTGGAGGACTGTTGTATCTCACTCAATCTAGACCTGACATTATGAATGTTGTTAGTCTTGTTGCTAGATTCCAAGCTAATCCTAGAGAATCTCATATCATGGCAATCAATAGGATTTTTAGATATCTAAAAGGGATAGTTGAGTATGGTTTGTGGTATCCTAGAGATCATGATTTCTCTCTTCATGCATATACGGATGTTGATTGGGCAAGAGATGTGGATGGCCGAAAGAGTACCATTGGTGGAGCATTCTTTTTGGGGAAGAGATTGGTTTCTTAGATAAGAAAGAAACAAGAGGCAATATCTCTGTCCACTGTAAAAGTAGAATATATTGCAATAGCAGGTAGTTGCACTCAAGTTTTGTGGATGAAGCAAATGCTAAGAGACATAAGAGTGGAGTATGAGGAGCCTATCACAATCTTCTGTGAAAATTCAAGTGCAATAAATATATCTAAGAATCCGGTGTTGCATTCAAAGACTAAACATATATCCATCAAGTTTCACTTTTTGAGAGAGCAAGTGAACAAGAATGAAGTCAAATTAGAGTTTGTGCCTTCCAAGGATCATATTGCAAATATCTTTACTAAACCTCTACCTAAGGACTCTTTTGAGTATCTCAGGGAGAAGTTAGGGGTTATTACTCCTCTAGTGATGAACTAAGGTGCACTGATGTGCATCAGTTTGACAGATATCATAGTCATATCTTGTGGTCCAAATTGATGATGGTAAGCTGCTACTCAGGGGGAGCAGTTGGTATAATTCTGAAATGGTGGAATTGCAAGTATGTGCCCTTTGCCATTGATGTCAAAGGGGGAGAGAGGACATGTGAAAAACAAGTGGTTGTTGATCAAAGGAGGAGCAGGAAAGGAAGAGAAGACATGTGAATGGTTGTTGCTGATAGGGGAAGTTGTGACAGTAAGGAGAAAGTTCTTGTCCTAATGGTTAAAATAGTTTTTCACATCATATGTTGCCATCAATGACAAAGGGGGAGATTGTTGCAAGTATTGGCCTAACTGGTGTTGTCATTGATGTCAACATACTCATGTTGCATTGATGATAAGGATTGGATGAGCTATGTGCTGAGGATATTGAGAAAATTAGCCCTAATCAGGAACAAAGAAGAACAGCGAAGACAGTAAGGTAAAGATCCAAGATAAGATGACTATCAAAGGATGTGGTTCAAAGGGTTTGTAGATATGAGTCTTAAGATGATCCAGTAAAGATTTTAGAGGTCCACATGAAGATCTAAAGAAGTTGTGGCCATTCAAGTAAAACTGGTTCTGGCAGGTGTTCAGAGGTGACAGAGTGACACAGATAGGTCCGGTGGGATCCAGAAATGAAATATCCTATTCTGCGGATTTGGTGCAATGTTTGGGAAGTTCATGTGAAGTTATAACTTAATTGGTTAGTGGTCTGAAGGTCCGCAAGCATCTATTCCATTGTGACAGTGATGACGGACTGTGTTATTGATGTTCTAGATGAAGGAGATAAGGATTTCAATAAGGAGATGAAGTGTGGATGTTCTTGGTGATTCAGGCAAGCTTGTGGAGGTCTTTGGATCATTTCCATTTCGTGTTGGTGGTCCGCATTAGAGTTTGAACTCACAATTGAATAATAACTTCCGGATGATGGTGTTCTTCCTAAGTTTGGCCGACTGGATGAATTACACATCTTGCGGATATTCTTGTAGATGTTTGCTGACTTGGATGATTATTCCTAAGTCGATGTCTTGTATAAATAAAGAGTTGTAAAGTCATTTCAAGGTATCTTGTGGTGATGAGACTGTTGTAGCGAGGAAGAGAGCGAAAGGCAGAGCAGAAGTATTGGGCTTAAATGGAACTGATTCAAGCATGATGAAGATGCTATTCTCCAATTCAAGTATGTGATAATTATCATTTTGTAGATAGTGTGTCTCTTATAGGCAGTAAGCCTCTTGTGAGCAGTGTGCTCGAGCAGTGAGCCCTAATTGGCATGTGCCATTTTGTTCTTTCTATTCTTCTAACAGAGAATACAGTCTTGGGTTAATCACCTGTGGTTTTTCCCTTAACCGGGTTTTCCATGTCAAAATCTTGGTGTCTTATGTGTCAATGTGTTTCTGCTTTTGGTTTAATGCATTGTGTTTCAAAGATTGAATTATTATAATACTATTGAATTACAAAGTGGATTTAAGTGTTTAAATTGGAAGAAAGTTTTGGACAACTGATTCACCCCCCCTCTCAGTTGTATGTCCTGAATCTAACAAGTTCATCCTTCTTTGGGGCTTCCTAGCAAGCCTAACATCCTCAGTATAGATATGATGGGTGCATATGCTTGGGTGGATCCCTTTCATGTCTTTGTATTCCTAAGTAAATGCTCGTGTATGGTTTCGTAATAATTTTGTGACTTGGATCTCCTTATCATCTATCAACCAACTACTAATGAATAACTATTTCTCTAGTTGGATAGTGACTTGTTTTTTTCTTGCTTGGATGGAGTGAATTTTAGGATATAGACTTATCAATGTGTTAAGAGTGTAGGCATGGGGAAACAACATATGCAAGGTAGTCATGTATTGGTAATTTATTATCATTTCTAATATTATTTTTGAAAAAGCATAGCTAGCTACTCTCAAAGGATTCCTAGAAGACTCCTATATCTATTTCATGATGTCTTGCTCCATTAGGCTCGAGGAATCCTACATATGTTATTGGTATTCCTCAAGGTGTTTTTTTTATGGTAACCATGGCTAGAGAAGATATGTCTTCTTCATCTGAATTAAAGGGATCATCCACCCAAAGATTTTTCTTATGTTGTAAGGAAGGTTGGGTAAGTGGATATCTCTTTTAACTTGGATCCACTAGATATGGTCATGTTCCAAGATGTACAATCAATGAGGGTTGTTGATAGGATAACCAAGGGTGTCCTAGTATGATCAGATAGCCTAATTTTATCTTTCTTGCTTGGACAACAAGGAAGTCTACTAGGTATTTCTATGTATACCATGAAAGTGATATCCTCCAATACTCCCTCAAGTTTCATGATGGATTGATTAGCTAATTGTAATACCATAGATGTGGGTTGTATCCAAGTCATGGACAATGTATCTGCAGTATCTGTTGTCATCACGTTGATGGCAACTCCTAGATCAACTAACACTTTAGACATTGGTGCTCCTTTTATTGTAATTAAAATTATAGGGCTTCTTGGATCTCCATGCTTTTGATTAATTAATTTTCCTAAAAAAACATCCAAAAGCTCCCCCCAACTTGTATGGTGTTTGGCAATTTCTTCTTTCTACCCCATGTTTTCAAGCATAGACTTTTGATTGTTTGATTTATCTATATTATATCCTTAATAGCTTGCACTAATGGAACTTCAATATTGATTTTCTAGAGATCCTTAACTAATTTATATTATTGAAAGGAATTTTAGAGTTTTCTAGAGCTCTTTGGAACTAACTGTAGTTGTTGTAGTCTCTTTGGAAATGGTATTGCTGACAGAATGGGAATTTTTCCAGAGCTTTCCAAATCTAGCTGCGATGTTTATTTTAGAGGATTTTCATCTTTATTCTCTTCATTCCCTATTTTCTCCTCTCCTTATAAGTCCGAGAGGGTGGGGAAAGGTTCAACTAACATTTTTGTAGAATGCAATTGTATCTCATTGATTTTTGTTATGATCAAAGTTTTGTTCTTATCTGCATTATAAACTAGTTGTTATGGTTGGTTGTTCTTTTGATTAGCTACAAGCTAGGTAGGTAGTTATGGTTGATTAATATACTTGTTTGGATTTTGAGGTGATTGTTGGGATGGTTGGGAAAAAAAATCTCATCATTGGTTCATGTACCACCTTTGTCCTTAGTTCTGTTGAGGAACCCAAGGTTGTTGGTATTGGTTCATATGTTAATTAGGCCATGGAAAGGTATACCATGATGGAATTATCTATTTATGTTAGACCTATGATGACTCCATTGTGGTGGCACTTGTTGAGGTGGTACATTCCATGGTCTTGTCTATTGGGATATGGTGTTGTACACCACTGCATAATTTGATATATTTATAATGTTGTAATTAAATAGTTATTTAGTTGTGATGCACCTAGGTGGTGTGGTTAATCATGCTAGGTAATTATTTGGGGACCGCTTTATGTTGTATTGTAACATTGGGATATTATTTATATTATTTGACTAATTGGGAAAACTTAGTACCAATAGTCAAATGTGGTGTCAGTGGTTTTGTGTGTCCATGGTTTTGGGGCACATGGTTTTCTCAATGTAATGTGTGAGCTTAAATTATAAAAGCAAGCACAAGGTTATTTTTTGAGGTTGGCCATTTCATTGTAGGTGGATTGGAGGTTTGTGAGAGGCTATCATTGTATTGATCTCTCCCCTATAAGTGCATATTGTGAAGCATGGCAGGTGATGTGTGGATTCATGCTTGGACACATGGAGGATGCATTGGAGGTGCTTGATGGTTCAGAGGTATTCATGGAGGCTCATGGCATGTACTGTAATATCTTTATTGCTGAATAATACATATGAGTGTGGGTGCTTTTGGAGGCTAAGTTTTTCCCTCTTAAGGGTTTTCCTAGGGTATATCTTGTGTTATCTTGTTGCTTGTTCATTTGATCTTTGCATTATGGTTATTTATGCATCTTATCCTCCTATTGGGTTATGTGGAATTGGTTTTATTTGACCTGCAAATTCCTAACATTGTCCACTAATTTGGAATCCAGTTTGGTGGGACTCTTGGTCCAAATTGTCTAGAGTATTGATTGAAATCAAAATTGGACTACCTTTGGCCTATGAAATTCAACTCCTCCTCAACCTAAGGTGTCTTTTTCAACCTATTTATTATTTTAGGCAACAAGTTGCACTCATTTGTGGGATGGCTTTTCTCACAAATCCCAAAAGTTGTAACTCCATTCTATTTAAGGGCATTCTCTAAGTAGATGCTTATCTCTGCATCTAAGTGTTATGTCATAAAATGACTCCCTAGGACTTTTAACCCCTAAATTTAGCTCATAGGTCCCTTTTCAATAATCATACATGTTTAATTTAACTCTCGATGCAAAATCCCCCAAAACCCATATCAAATGGGACTAAGAGGACCCTCTTGAGCTTAACCAACCCTTAAAATAGGTCCCTAGGCTTGGGTACTCCCACCCAAGCCCTGCCCTATTTTGTCGAGGCCTAAATTTTAAATGTTGGCAAAGTGACCATTAAAAGGTCTCCCTTGTTAGTATCTTAAGTTTGAATTGTGAAATTATAGCGGGAATGCATATATAAGCATGTTTAGGGTTTCATTTGAAAACTAGAAGATGATTATGATATTTTGGCAAACTTATGATCATAGAGTATTCAAGGCATTCATTGTGTTGCAAAGAATAATATTGTTGTTATGTTTGTTATTGCAGATTTTGTTTTATCTTCTCATGTTGTGAAAGATCTTCATCTATGTGTGAGCTACACCTCTAAGGTGATATCTATTTGTGCTTCCATCAATCATTTATCAATTTATTTTTGCATCTATCCTACAAGTACACGCACTCTATATCTAACAACGGTGTTGGAAGACTTGAATGCCATTCTAGGGCTTGACTGAGGAAAGCTCCTAAACACCACAACCCCCAACCCCTCTCCTTGTGATTGCAGGTGATAGGTGTCAGATCTCAAAGAGTGGAGTTATAGAGGACTATTGCAAAACATAAGGATCTCAGATCTGGTGGAAAAAGGTAGAGGAAAGCATTACCAGGGCTTGGGCACTAGTCCCTTTGCCCTCCAGGATTGTAGAGCCAGAAATCTTCAGAATAGTGATGATCAATAGCAGAAAAGGTCTGAAAACCCTCGATAAAAATACTACCTTAGGCTTGGGTGCTAGTCCCTTTGTCCCCAAATTTTTATCCCCAAATTTTTAGGATTCCAAACTTTGAAATGGTATGTATCTAATCTTCATTTAGTTTCTCTGTGTGCAAGCATTTGTCAGAATTCATCTGTATATTCATAATTTTACATAATTAGGGTTTGATAATTGGGCTTAAATTAACACATTAATCATCAATTTCTAAATTTCTTGATCATTCCAAGAGACAAAACACCTATAGTTGAATCCTCTTGTAAAGGTTGTGATTATACTTGGTTTAATGTCCTTGATTGTATGTAGTGAAAGGAGGGTCTAGCTAAATCATCCCTTAATCCCATGAACCCTCTTCTTCTACATAACATTTTGGTGAACCTGTGTTTTTATTGAATGTTTCACCTTACTGAGTGTTGTACATAATATTTTCATTCATACATTTCATTTCATCTCATACATTTCAAAATTTTGCATAAAAATTGAAAAATTCAAAAAAAAGGCATTTTTGGCTTGCATTGAGACATAATTTGCACTATTTTCTTTGCATATTATTGAGAACACTTAATTTTCTGATTTTTAAATGAGATCTTAGATAAGTTGCAGTATTTCATCATTTCATAATCATTTAACTTGCATTTGTATCTCTCATTTGCTAGGGTTTGCTTGAAATTTTGCATTTTTCATATAACCTAGTAATTCCAAAACCTAGGGTTTGTAGTTAAAATCTTGTTTCAGATTTTACTACTCATCTTTGGCACTCATTCAAAACTTATCTTTGACTGTAGTGTCTCATTATTGTGTCTTTGCATTTACATCTCAAATTTTACATCTACACATAGTCAATTTCAACAAAAACTAGTGTATTCACTCATTTCTCCTAAAAATTGCATTTGCATTGAGGATTGTAGGATTTTGTCATTATTTTCAGATCTAAACTAAGATATTTGATAGCATAAATCTGATTAGATCTCATTCATACATCATTTTTATATTTTCATGCCTTAATTTCACTATCAGGGTTTAAAATCTTTACATTTTTCACTAGATTTTGACTCATCCTTCATCTAGATTTGCATGATAGGTGTGTTGTGAAAGATTTTTCTGCATCATTTGACTAAAAATAAGGTTTTAGTTTGCTTCCCCTCATCAATTTCATTACTACACTACATATTTTAGGCATTTGCATTGGAAAAAGTAAAAAAAAGTGAACATTGTAGGTGCATAAACAAGCATAAATTGGTATTGTTTTATTGTATTCAATCTAAATACATAAAATCATCAACTTTGCCTTGTTGTGTAGTACTATTTCTCCTACCCACTTTGTTTGTTGTAGAATCTACAGGTATTTTTACCCGATTTCCTCAAACAAGTGCTTGGGTGCAAAATAGTCTCACATCTAGGGTGTATTAAGTATCATAAAACTTTGCATGTCTTGTCTTACTAGATCTCATTGACATTCATGTTTCAAGTCATTTAATTATGGCATCTTTATCTCATTTCTATTTGGTATCTTTACATGCATATATCAAAACTTTGAGAATTTCTACAATTTCTTAATATGAATCCTCATGTTCTCACTTATATACATGCTATGTATCATAAGGATATATTTAAATGCTCTTCATTTGAAATCCTTGACTATGTATCTAATTTTGACAACTTGATATCTCTCATGAATACATACCCTTTGGTAGTAGAAGATTTAACAAAACACATTGAGAATGATGAGTATGAAAGTTCTTCTATTAATGCTTTGGAACTAATAGCTAAAATATATGACGATGATGATGATGATGATTCATTAAGTTATCATATTCCTCATATAGTTGAATGTTCAAGAACCTTGGATGAGAAGATTATGGATAGCTCTACCTTAAGTCCCTTAGACATCACTAAAAGTACAATCATCGACAATTCCCTCAACAACATCTTACCTTGCTTTCATTCTAATTGTCTCCCTGGCCAAGATGAAGCATTGGCAGATGAAGAAAGGTCCCTCACATTAAATCCTTTAGGGATGGATGTCGAGTTTAAACATAGTAAAAATAATGTTAATTCAATCATCACTAATAAACTTCTTCAACCTACTAAGGGGATATTGAATAAGTATACTAATGTTCCTAAGATGATTGTGAATGGGGCACCTAGTACAGCTTCTTGCTTAAAACCGGTGATTACAGTTCAAGGTGATCGAAAACCACCTCGACCCCTAGATTGCATTCTAAATTATGCAAGATAAATCACTCAAAGAAATCAAGGTGTTCAAAATGTGTCATAAAAACCACACCACAACATGATTTCTCACACATACAACACCTGTAATAACAAGCAAAGTAAGCAAGCACCACATGTGCTTGTCTGTCTTCCAGCTTCTCAACCTATGTTCCCTTCACCACCTCATCTTACTCATAAAATTGGTCAAGAATATGATCTGGTTGAACAGCTTCGCGCTACTATGGCTAAGATATCTCTTTGGGATTTAATACAAACATCACCTACATACCATGGAATGCTCCAAGAAGCTTTACAAAGGGTGATTGAACCACTTGTTGTTAAGTCGAATGATGTAGCAGCTTTGTTAGATTATATGCATGCGACAAAAATGGATATTCTCTTTCAACCACATGAAATACCATCGATAAAAGATGAGTATGATATGCTTATAATATTTGTCCTAATAGATAAAAAGTTGATAAATCAAGTTATGATTGATAATGGATCAGCTATTAATTTTTGTGGCATTGACTTTCTACACAAAAGCAAGATAAACACATCTTTAATCAAACTGGATAGGCTTAGCATTCATGGCTTTGATAATGCTAGTAGACAATCCATGGGTACCATAAATTTACCTATAAAGGTTGGACCTATGATAGTATCTACCCTTTTTCATGTCATGCCTAGTTCACTTTCATATAATATGATCCTTGGTAGGCTGTGGATCCATGCCTGATGCAGAGTGCTCAGTGGAAGCATTCCAATTGATCAACAAACTTGATTCATGAGATGTGACCTATGTCTTAGCGACCAAACCTTGTCAACCAAACATAATCCGTCGGCCACCTTGCAAACTCTCAGCCCGATCTCCCAACTCTCCCCAACAGCCAGTTCACTTTGTCTTTGGAGAGACTTTTCCTATTGGCGGCTTCTTCTGGCCTCCTATCGATACCCCGATAGCGGTTAGCTTCCACTTGCTTTACCCATAGCAATTAGTCATGACCTTGTTGGCCAGACTCCAAACATCAGCGAACTCAAATCAAAGTATGTCGATACACTAAAACAACTATCATCGGTGACACTCTAAACATCGGCAGAGTCTTAAGGCTTTCACCTGATGTGTCGATATGTTATATAGTCTTCAGTAAGACTTCCTCCGTCGGCGGGATCTTGCACTCGTCCCCCAATATTACCACTCTTCCCGATAAGCCAAACTATTGAATATACATAACATGACTTGTTATAAACAGTAAACCAATTATCCTTACCCTAATTTCACCTTTACAACCAGTCACCTTTTGTATCCAATGCAATGTATATTCTCAACATACAATCTTGACATACATTTGCGATATGAATTCGTAATGTATATTCGGTGAAACAAAATGAATCTTACGCTGATGAACCTCCTACTATCGGCCCAACATTGTTGATCAGTGCAACTTCCAAAAGCTTCCCCGAGGGTTATTTCACCCCGATGACATTTCCTCTATTACTTTGTGACTGCACAGACATTCAACGAGAACTCAACAGAACAGAAGGGATCTGCACTTCTCTACAAACACTCGATCACCCCGTCAATTTGGTCACTCCATAACAACACCTTTCCTATTGTCTCAATGACTAGTCACATAGAGATGCTTAGTTGAATCATGCCCAGACTCCTTGGTTCCTTGGGTGTTTGATCACAACTATAGAAAACACAAAACTTACACTGTATTCCTCCATCACACTAAACATGAGAATCTTACTTTCAATGGACAGAGGAGATACAGTCCATTTATTCACAGAACCCTAGTTTCTAGGTTTTTAGGATAGTCTCTACAAAAAGAACAAAAAACTTACAAACTACAACACTTTAGGACACCAGACTACTATCAATGCCTGAACATCTCCAACCAATTTCAGATGAACAACTATCCGTACAGAATGACTATTACAAAAATAATTCAGAAAGAAATAATGTTTTCACACACCCAAACAATCCAAATCTTCATTCATTCATGCTCCTCTCTATGTCTCTCCCATTACATCCAACTCCTTGCCTATACAAGGCTTGAGAGATTAGTTCAACTTCCCTCCAACTGTGCAAAACTGATTTTGAAAAATAGTTAGTCGTTGGGGTTCTCCTATCACAAGAAAACTACATGTTTTTCTTGTGTGATTACATCAAACTTGACCAAACATGGTCTACATAGGTCTAGTGACCAAATTGACACAGAACCCTTATTACAAACATGAAGTGGCTTAAGAAGCCTTATTGAAAACAAAAACAAAACAAGACTCTTGCACCATAGAGAAGGTGCTCCTGCACCATACACCCCCTGCAAGAAAAACTGAAGTCCCTTGAGTTTCTAACTATTGGAGTGTCTTCCCATGCTTCAAAATGTCTGCCTCACTCATCCAGGTAGCTTCTGAATTAGGAAGATCCTACCACTTGACCAAGTACTCCTTGTACACACCCTTCCTTGTCTTTTTGACAACTTTGGAATCTAAGATGCATTCCAACTGTAAAGGCTTACTTGGAGGTAGACCTATGAACCAACCTTCATCTTCAATCATAGTATCTGATCCATCTTCAGCATTCAATGGAGGTCTGAATGGAAATAGGTCTGAAACGTTGAATATTGGAGAAATACCAAGACTAGATGGCAATTCTATTTCATAAGCATTTGGACCAAACTTATGCACTACCTTGCACGGTCCTATTTTCTTCCTCAAAAGCTTGGTTGGCTGTCATTTAGGCAACCTTTCCTTCCTTAGATAGGCCATCACTAAATCTCCCACCTTAAGCTGTACATCTCTTCTTTTGAGATCTACCTTATCTTTGTATTTGGAGACTATCGTTTCCAACTAAACTTTGACTTGATCATGAACTACCTTCATGGTGGCAGCAAAATCTTCTCCTAGAGCACTCCTCTTATCCCAACCTTATAGGTCTTTGAGTTCAAGTGGTCCTCTTGGATGGAAACCATAAACAATTTTAAATGGACTCTTCCCAGTACTTCTATTCCTCGAATCATTGTAAGCATACTCAGCTTGACTGATCACCAAGTCCCATGCCAACCCATGTTGCTTGGTAAGGCATCTAAGAAGGTTTCCTCAGGACCTATTAACAACCTCAGTCTAACCATCAGTTTGGGGATGGTAGGCTGATGAGAAAGACAATTGTGTACCCAATTTTCTCCATAAGGTCCTCCAAAAATGACCAACAAACTTGGAGTCTCTATCAGTGACAATTGAAAGAGGCAAACCATGGATTCTGACCACTTCTCTAAAAAAGAGACCAGCAATGTGAGATGCATCATTTGTGCATTTGCATGGCACAAAATGAGCCATCTTACTAAATCTGTCCACAATGACCAAAGCATTGTCCACACCCCTTGCTATCTTAGGAGGACCAAGTACAAAATCCATACTAATGCTTTCCCAAGGCCTGTTGGGAATAGGGAGGGGTTGGTATAAACCAGCATTAGAAGACATACCTTTGGCCTTTTGACATATGGTACAACTTGCAACATATCTCCTTACATATGGTACAAATTGCAACATATCTCCTTACATCTGATTGTACTTTTGGCCAATAGTAGAATCTAGTGACTTGTTCCAAAGTCTTGTCCAACACAAAATGTCCTCCTAAGGTTCCATTGTGCTTCTCTTTGATGATGTTATCCCTCATTGAATATTTAGGAACACATAGCAAACTGCCTTTGAATAGGAGACCTTCCTGCAACATAAAATCTAAATATTCACCATGAAAAGTGTTAGCCAAACTAGCACAAACTTCTAAGCAGCCTTGAAATCTGCATCTTCCTTGTATAACTCCTTCAAACAATCTATCCCCATGCTTTCTAGCTATACTTCCTGTATGACCATCATCCTTCTACTTAAAGCATCAGCCACTTTGTTGGCAACACCCTTTTTACGCTTAATAGTGAAGGTATAGGCCTGCAATTGTTCCATCCACTTTACATGCCTATGATTCAACTTTTCCTGACTATTTAGGAAGCTAAGAGCATGGTTATTAGTAAAAACAATGAGCTCTTTGGGCAGAAAATAGTGTCTCCACTTTTTGAGAGCTTGCACCATTGCATAAAGCTCTAGGTCATAGGTAGAATACCTTTGTTTAGCCTCATTCAACTTCTCTGAGAAAAAGGCCACTGGATGTCCATCCTAGCTGAGAACAACACCTATTGCTTGCTGACTTGTATCACATTCCACTACAAAAACTTTGTCAAAATCTAGGAGCATCAATGTAGGTAATTCAGCCACTTTCTTCTTTAATAATTCAAAGCTATCATCTACTTGCTTTGTCCATTGAAATTTGCACTTTATTCCACCCTTGATGGTATTGAGAATAGGAGCACTTATGTGACTGAATCCTCTAATAAACTTCCTATAAAAAGTTGTCAAGCCATGGAAACTTCCAACATCTCCCACTGTCTTAAGGGTAGGCCAATTGAGAATGGCTTCATCCTTTGTGGGGTCCATCTTCAAACAACCATTGGAAATCACAAAACCTAGGTACACAAGTTCATTTTTCATGAACTCACACTTATCCAAGTTGATCATCAACTTATTCTCATGCAACTTCTTCATCACCTGTCCAAGATGCTTCAAATGTTCTTCTTTTGTCCTTCTGAAAACAAGTATGTCATCAAGATAAACAATTATAAATTTGCCAATGAATTCAATAAGTACCTCATTCATCAAACACATGAATGTGCTTGGGGAATTGCTAAGGCTGAATGGCATGACAAGCCACTCATAAAGACCTTCATTTGTCTTGAAGGCAGTCTTCCATTCATCTCCCTGCCTAATTCTAATCTAATGATAACTAGATTTCAAATCAATCTTTGAATAATAACATGACCCTCCAAGATAGTCCAAAAAATCCTCAATCCTTGGCATAGGGAATCTATACCTTATTGTAATCTTATTTATGGCCCTTGAGTCCGTACATAGTCTCCACTTCTCATCTTTATTTGGAGCAAGTACACTAGGGACTCCACATGGACTCAGACTCTTTCTAATCAATCCTTTCTCTAAGAGTTCTTGGATTTGTCTACTCACCTCCTCATTTTGTTGTGGTGTCAATTTATAGGTAGCCTTATTGGGCAATGTGGCACCTGGAATCAAGTCAATCTGATGACGTATATCTCTCATGGGTAGTTTCGTCTACCCTTCATGAATCAATAAAGTTTATTTATCAAAACAAGCTATATACTGTGGAAGTCAATCTTGACCCGAATAACTATTTACATATCGAAACAATAAAATAATTCAACAATCATAGGAGTCTAAACAACTTACAAGTTGATCCATCAATACATCTTTCCACAGACAATGTTGTGCAAGACTCTAAACCATCAAATGCACTTTTTGGTGACGATTGGGGTTCATTATATTTTACTCCTTCCTATACAGGGGAATATATACTTAATAACTCTGACACATCAAAAGTTAGATTGATCTCATCTAAGCAATCTTTGGAAACACCTAAGAAAACCAAAGCCTCCTTAGTAGAAAACAAAGACAATACCCTTACTTATACTATAGATTATGAGACCTACAAAGCTTCACCTTCCTCTAAAGAAATGGATTCCCTCTATGCTCGTGAATTTTAGATCTTATACAAAAATTGTGACTATGCTAGTAATGGATGTGGTGTAAATCAATAAGGAATCAGAGTACCTTTACATTTTTTTAGAATTAAATATACAGCTGGTATTGGATGCCTCTCTTTGAAGCCCACCAAAGCCTCTCGTTGTCCTAAACTCAATGTTAATACAATATCAAAAAGACCGAAATGACATGCGAAATATCCTAAGTTGATAGACAAGAATTGTCTACCAGGAAGGATCCCATTAAATGAGGTAAGCATTTCTCCCTCTTTAAGCCACACTCATTGTAGCAATTATTATAGTTTCTCTCAAGGGTGGCCTCCTCCTAGATATATATGTTAGATTCATGTTGTGATCTCCTCGTGTTGTTCTATGTGTTGTTTAGGTCTCCTTAGATGACCCTTGATACTCTTGCAAGGTCAAGGATACAAAGAGACTACCTCTGTTGTGACCATTCTTCTATTTGTATCATCATTCTTCTATATTGTTCCTCTCCTCTATTTTATTGTTGTGTGTCATGCCTTAGGGGCATAGCATTGTGGTTGATGACCTGGGGGCATCCTCCTACGTGATGATCCTAAGGCACTTGTTCTCCTCTCTCATTTTTAGTATTTACCTTCTTCTATTGATTCAACCTAGTTGGTGGATGATGAAAAATAAATAAATACTGATATGGACCAAGTGTCCCTTCAACAAGCAAAGCAAAAATGGACCTAGTCCATATATGATGATGGGGTTGATATGTTTATCTAACACTTGGCTAGTAGAATCACTTTGTGTGATATTTGATGTTGTCTTCTCTTTTCTAACAAATAATAACAATACATCTACTCTGTGCACCTTGATTATCTTGTATCTCACCTTGTTGTTACACTTGGTTCTGAGACTTCTGTAGTATAGCCCAATAGTTATACTTGGCTTCCGAACTGGTAGTATAGCCTTGGTTCTTGATGTTATTGTTTTAATGCATTGCTTTTATCATATTATGTGGTTATATTATATTAGGAAAATATTTCTAGCCTTTCTTGTTGTTTATCATAGAAAATTGTGTGTTTGTGGGAACATTTGATGATTGTGAAGCACATGTCACCATGGGGGCATGGGCTTTGTGAGAGCTCTTGTTCCCTTGTGTTTTCTCTCTCTACCGTAACCTACTTGATATCGGTGCATGACATCAACTACCTTAAGGTGGGAGCATATAAAAGGTAAGTTGTCTAATGATTTTGGTACTAATGAAGCTTGTTTGTAAGCCCTCTCTATGAGACGGGATGTTGTATCTCTAGTGCTAGTACACATCTTTATCTATATTGCAATTAAAAATCCTTCTATAGAGGCGAGATATTCTATATCTTGAGCTAGTGCATATCCTTTTATTCAAAAATTCCTCCATGCGAGGTGGGATAGTGTATCTCTTGAGCTAGTGCACATCCTTTTATCTCAAAAGTCCTCCAAGTAGGTGTGGTTGGTTCTTGAGACTATCCTCCCTTAAGCATGTTTTTGGCGGTTGTTATGGCATAAGCCCAATCGTCAAGTGTGTCTATAGAATTTTTGAGATGGTGGGACTTAGCAATAAGCTCCTTTCATCACCTTATTTGTTATGTTTAAGATATATAGTATGTCTTTGGCATGCTATATGATGCTCGTGTATTCTGTGTCTTTCGTGTGTTTTCTCCCTTGTGGGGTTAACCCCTACTTGGGCTTTGTATGGCATGTTTTCCCCTCTTATGTATGTGTAGCGATGTGCTCCACCTACATTCAAGGTTTTGTACGGTGTGTTTCCCCTCATATGTAGTGTGGTGAAAGCTCCTCCTACATTTTGGGCTTGTGTGTTGTAAATTTATTTCCCGTGCATCTATATGTGTGTGTGTGTGTGTGTGTGAAAATGAAAAAGAAAATATCAAGTGTATTCAACGTGACTACTCTTGTGTCTTCTCCATGTTTTGTGCCTCTATTACTATCTTCTCCATGTTTTGTGTACTTGTTTTTGTCTTCTCCGTGTTTTGTGAGTTTGCGATGTGTTTTTATAGTGCTCACTTGAGATTGGGGGCTAGAAATAGTTTCTCAATCTTTGTGTTTTCCCTAGCTCAAAGTGTGTAGTGTGTTTAATGTATTTTCAACCGTACTTTAATGCATGTATGGTTCATAAGATCATACATACATTTGTTGGCAAGAGACACTGCTCTAGCTCCGGTATGGACCTGTATGTTGTCATTGATCGAAACAAGGCTCAGAGATCCTATCACCATGACAGGAAGAGATATCTCTGGAAGAACATATTGGATCCTAGGTCTGGTTGATAGAAAATGGCTAAGTATGAAAAGTATTCTAAGTAGAGGACAGTAAGTCAAATAGTATGTCTCCACAGATGATAATTAGTTAATGCAGTTCAGGTATGATGTTCTCAGTTGTTTGATAGTGTTATTCTTCAAAGATTAAGTCATGATCTCCTCTGGAAGTCACCTTGAAGAATTGTCTAAGTTTGGATAAGCAAAGGTATAGCAGGAACAGTGAATAGGGTCTAGTGTAGTGGTCCACATTCCTCCGCAAATAAGTATTTTGTTATGCAGTTTTAAGGTGTTGTAAACACTTATATGAAGAGTCTTATTCCAGAGTTAGGAGATCTAAAGTCCACCAGAAGGTTAGCTACAAGATGCTAAGTATTGGCATAGTGTTTGATAGAGTTGGATAGAGACAAAGTTTGAGTTCTGATTTTGAGAAACAGGCCAACTAGTGAGATAAATCAGGATGCATAGAAAGAATATTGTGTGAAAGATCTATTCAAGTAATTCAGTGATTAGAGCTGACCTATATGAATACACTTGGGCAAAGATTTGGGTCCTCGCAACACATAGTGCATTGGATTGAGCGACAAGGTACATCTTTCTATGTACACGTTTCAATTCTTGGATGCCGACTTGATTATGGATTAAATCATGATGTGGATATATAAGAGCAATGAATTTTAGTTGAGTGTGGTGTGGTGTAGAGGTGTGTTTGTTTGTGTGATGCGAGGATATGAATAGCAAAGCAGAGTTAGAAGATCAGCAATGATGAAGACTTGGGATTCAGAATTTAGTTGCTAAATGACTACACCCTAGCATAGTGGTAGATGCTTAAGCAGTATTCAATTTTATGTGTGATCTAATTGGAAGAAAAATTTTGTAATCAAGGCAGTGAGCCGACAGTGAGCCTTCAATAGGAATAAAAGAAAACTTTGAAGTTGTGCATTTAATGAATAGTTGATGTCTTGACAAAGCAGAAAGAGAGATGGAATCCATTTGACAGGATAACCCATCAGTCTAACCAAGACTGATGAATCATCATGACAAGAGAATCAATTTATCAAGGTATCAAACATTTAAGAAATACAGTTGATTTAACATAGTGTTATCTTTCAGGAGTTATAAGATAGATTGATTATTCAATTAATCAGATTTGAAAGAAAGAAAGAAAGATATTTGTATTGAATTGTTATTTCATGTCATATTTTGAACATACATTCAATATCTATTACTTTATCATATGTATTGATTGAAAAAGAAATATACATACATCAAGTGCATAAGATAAATTAACCAATCATGTTTAAAAGAGGTATTCAAATGTGTCCGACACAAGTCGTGGGAGTAACTAGACTGAGCAATTGCAGACATGCAAGCTATACATCTGAATGATAAAAGAAGTAATAAGAACATATGATAAAGGTAAACATCCATCATTGCCTAAGCAAGAAGCTTGTTTTGTTGATGTTGGTCTTTAGTCTTCATCTCTAGCTCCTATCATCAGTTGAACCTGCAAAAAATTGGGGAAAGTCCTGTTAGAGCTCCGGATGTTTAAAGTTATCATATGCTTATATCAAGTAGATATATCAACTTATCACATCATGCATTTCATATGAAAGATCAGATCAGACATGTTCTACAAGTCAGAATATCATGAAGAGGATCAATCAATATCATCAGGTATATTTTTTATGCTAACTTGTTTGTTCACTGTGCAGGTATAGGAAAAGTAGTGTTGCTGATTTAAAGAGATTTAAACCATGTGGAGAAAATGTGGCTCCCACAAGGGTTGAGCCCAGCATGCTCAAGTGATACCATTACATGTTATGCTATATCTAATAGATCATCAGTGATCAAACTCCATGATATGTAAGAAATAAGGTACTATTCTACTTTCTTTATCATTAATGAATTGTGTTTTTTTCATAATAGTCCTATGCCATGAATAGATACACAAAGAACAATACTGAAGGAACAGTCAAGGACAGAAAGACACATATGCCAATAAAGTGTCAATTACATATCAAATAGAAAGAGCAACCTATAGGAGCCATCATTTTTCATACAGTAGTTGGAGAAAAGTTTCAGGTCACACTTATGTATGTCATTGACTTTATCAGTCACAAAAGTGTGTACATGGTTACCTGATAAAGATTAAGCTACAAAATAATGCTTACAAAAGACAAATTTGTGTATCATTTACATGAGTTATAGGATACAAACATGAAAAGAATCATCTGATGATAATCAAAGGAGTAAGTAAAATGATCAGATACAAGTGTCCATAAAGATCAGGTATAGCTAAAACAAGTGATACTGTCTGTGCCTCTAGAAAGACAGAATCGAACAAGTTTACCATGAAAAGCATCTGACAGGCATAATTGAAGAAGATACATCAAGAAAAGATCAAATGACTGATACAGTTTCAGGGAATCATCAAGTAGTATCATTATTTCTCTAACAGAATGATAAATGTATCTACAGGTATCTGATACACAAGAGAAATCAAAACATGCTATAGTAATACCTCTGACCGGTGACAGTCAAGTATTTCTTATTCATACTTCATAGCTGCTAACTGATAAAATGGTGGGAGTAAAATAGTAAAAGATCAATTATATGTCATATATGATGCTACATTGATACTGCTAAAAGAGATACAAGTTATGCTCATTACTTCTGATTGATACAATTTTGACAGTCATATGCCATAATGAAGGATAGAAAGAATCAATGAAGTGTCAAAGATAAAATCTCATGTATAAAGACTATCATAATATCTTTTACAGAAAAGGAATGTGCATTATTGTTCAAGGTTACAGAAATGACAAATGCTTTTACTCAGAATGATCAAGATCAATGAAAGAAGATACAGATTTAGAGAAACAGCTCTCAAAGATAATAGATGGTAATTCTGTGTTTTAACAGTTTAAACCCTAAATTTTTTTATTTTTTTTTAACAGGGTCTTATGCACAGAAATGAAGGAGAATATTAGAAAAGACAATAAGTATCATTAATGTTGCAATGGAGACTTTTTAACTGCAAATACTTGAAGAGGGTTTGAAACCCTAACACATTTTCTTGCATACAGTGAAAAGAATCAACACAATGTATTTATTCTATCATGGTCATAACCAGGGAGTAGAGTTTGTGCCCGAATGAAGACACCCATCTGTCCAAAGTTTAAAACCCTCATTTTCATGAAACCCTAGTTCTTTGTGCATAGTAAAAAGAAAAGTTATAGAGAAGAATTTATATGTCATGGTCGTACCTGAAAGAGTGGTTTTCCTTGATACCCATATGGATTTTCATAAAACCCTAACACAATTTTTGCCATTACAAGAAAGGAATGGTTCTACAGTATATCTTTTATCATGGTCATGCATAGAAAAGCAGATATCATCATCATTTGAAGTGAAAACCCTAGTTGCAGGTTCAAGCCCTTTTTCTTATTTTGCAAAGAACATTCAAGAGGTTAAGAATATGTATTTTCTGGTATGGTCATAAGCATAAAATGCATTGTAGGCATTTCTATGTTAAAACCCTCATGAAAAAATTGAAACCTTCAAAGTTTCTTGTCAAAAACCAATGGATATGATATAGAAAATGACAATGGCTATGGCCATACAAAAGGAGAAGGATATTGAAAATACCCAGATGGAAAATAGTGAAGACCCTTGTCTCTTTTAAAATGTGCAATGATAAGTTAAAAATCTTCAGAAAAGTGAAAAGAGCTTACCTTTTAAGTTGCAGAGGAGTGGAGCAATCATGGCCGCGACCTCTTTTGAGGTTTTCTTGTCATTTCTTGTCACAGTTTAAAGATTAATGCACAAAGAAAATAAAGCATGGTGTCAAAGAATGTTGCAGACAGAAGTAAAGGCATGGCTGTGGCCATTAGAGCCAAGAATGCTACAGAAAGTAATGAAATGCTAGTCAAAATCTTACACAGTGCACTCACTGGCTTCTGCCAAGACTTCTTGCTCAAAAAATACAACATTTTCGACCACAGAGGCCACCATATGGATAAATAACCAAATGAATAATCAAACCCTAAGCAATGCCTTGGAGAGTTCCAGAGCGGTGGTCAAAAAGTAGAGACAAATGAAATGACTTAAGATTAGGGTTCCTTCTTTGCTTTTGTTCGAAGCTTCTTTGCCTTCTTTTATTTCTTTTTGACTTTGCAGAAGAAATAATTCCTTATCTAATGCCAACGGGGTCAAAACTTACGATGGAGATTCCTAGTGATCATTGTCAAGACTGGCTGACAGATGTGTTTCTTCCCTTTGTTTCTAAGGTCAAATGGTGGTCAAAATCATTGAACAGTATTGTTCATACCTTGAAAACTTCAAACCAAACTCTATTACCTTGTGGTCAACATTGCATGGCCAAAGATGTTCCTTATCATCATGTGCTTATTGATAAGACAACATTCCCTTCATAATACATGTATCATGTAGGATGACCGAATATGGTCAAAAGAAATGATTTTATGCCTTATAATATTATCATCAAAAAGTCAAAGCAAGAAATATATGAAGACAAGATATATGTCAGGTGGCAGATCATGTGGGTTAAGCATGATCAAAGACAAGGTATTCGAAGGCAAAAGTGATGCATAGGGTGATAAAGTTATGAGGTAATGTCATGTGGACATACATTTTACCTTAATACAAGGTGGAGGTCAAAGGTGAAAGATGGAAACATCGTATGAAGACAAGGAGATAAAACTAAATCATGCAGGTCAAAACTTTGAGAGATGACATTATCACTAGGGTGCTTTCTTTGCATGATGGAGTTTCTTGTTTCTTTGAGAGAGAAAGGTATTTGCATGAAGGTATTTAGAGTTTGCTTTTGCATGGAGGATATATGTGGCAATAAGGCCAAAATTTTAAATTATAATTAGAGTAATAAGGGTGGTAATTTTTGCCTTAATGCATGAATCATGCAATTAGGTATTTTTTCTCACAAGGGGCTATAAGGGGATTTTATTTTCTTCTAAGTCCTATTTTTTTTTGCTCAAAACATGCAAATTAGGCAAGTGTAATTGGAGAGATAAGGAGTTTTATTTTTTCTCATCATGCATGATTTTACAAAATAAACCAATGTAAATAAATGGTAAAGTAATATTCTTCAAATTACTTTATTATTTTTCACAAATTGTAAAATCAAAATTAGTAAAAGTTGTAACTAACAATAGAGTAATTATTCTAATTACTTTATTATTTACCCACAATCAATTTTGCAAAAGCAAAATCATGCAAATTGATGAGTTGAGTTAACTAGGCTACATAGGGAATTTTTGCGTGATTTGAAGAGCATTTTTGGGGTTCTTGGTCAAGCATATGGAGAAGACCAAATTGGAGGTATTTTTGCTCAATTTGTGGTAGTTTGAGCCCTTATTTTTGGGGACTTTTGAGTTTGCTTGTGGATCACCTTGGAGGGCTTATTTTTAGAGGCAGTTAGTTGCAGTTCATTTTTTGCATGCCTCTTACTGAGGGCAAGCTATATATTATAAAGCTAGTTCTTGCCTTTTTTCACTTATACACTTTGAGAGAGAAAAAGGTTTTGTAGCTCATTTTTGACAGTTTTATAGAGAGATCACCGCAGGTTACAGGTTCAATTTCTTTGTTTTCATGCAACTTTTTCTTTGTTCTTTGAAATCAAGTAGTTGCCTTTCATTTTAATGTAAATTGTATGACGTGATTTGATAAAATTTTACTATGTTTAATAATCAAAACCATTAAAATTATTGTCTCACTATTACTTGAAGCATTAAGCATAGTGTTATTATAGGTCTTAGGTTGTGTTAATGAAAATAATCCTTCTTGTGTTTTCAGAAATCATTTTCCTTCATAAAAAGGTATATTTTCAAGCCTTCCTTAGAAATACTTTTGTGATATTTGTTCCAAGATTGGATTGTGTGAGTCAAATTTCTGAGTTATATTGTGAAGCAGATTGCATGTTTTCTATCTGTATTAGGTGCATCACCAAATTTTACAATTTTATTTCCTTATAGTTTCCTTCTTACTCTTTTCCAAAATAGAAGATCATACATTCCAATAGAATATTTTAAGGGAACTAACCCATAATCTGGAGGTTCAAACTCATTATAGGTCACCCACAGCCTGAGTTTGTCCCCATGTTTCAAAGGATTGCAGAGTGTCACAGCTTTGTATAAGGGTGCAATCCTCATCGACAACAATTTTTGGCACACCTGGTGGGACCTTTAAACTAATTCTCAGTTCAATAGAACTTATTTTTCTATTGTTTTGGTATGAACAGCAAACTTTTTAGCCTATTAGAGGTTCATTTTCTAGTACCTAGCGACTCTAATACTTTGGTTTTATAGATCAGATCTTGCATCTTATGAAAAAAATATCAAACAAGGTCAAGTAAAGATTCTGAGAAGAGGCATAATCAGTTATCTCCACCAAAAAGGAGAATAATAGCAGATAAAGTAATTGAATCAGCAGATTCAATAGTTGTTTCAGATCTACCAAGTACACATCTAAAGTTTGCTTCTCATCAGAATCCATTATTTGCAAGTTCATCATCAGAATTTCATAGTTCTCCACTAGCAAGCCCAAGAGAGCAGATTCCTATTTTTTAAGAGGAACTTCTTTTAAAGCTTGTACAGGAAGAACTTGTGTTACAAGAAATACCTCAAGTAGTTTTAGTCTAAGTACCAGCACAAATATCATCTATTCCAGTGTCTCTAATCGGTGGAGGAGGAGGTGGAGGGCCTATTCCACCTGGAGGAGGTGAAGTAGGAGGAGTATCACCTCCCGGTGGAGTAGGAGGTGGAGGAGGTGGAAGAAATCCACCACCACCTCGAAATCAAACTTTTGTTACATTTACTGGGGGCAGCCCTTTGAATCTAAATCAACATGATGACATACCGTTGGCTGCATTGAAGAATTTACCAAGTTTCATAGGAGAAGATGGGACTACACCTATTGAGCATATTAGAGATGTGGCTTCTTTGTGTTCTATTCATCACATTATTGAGGAGAACATAGTAATTAGGTTATTGGCAGCATCACTAAAAGGTAAGGCTCTTCAATGGTTTAGAGGCTTAAGAGTTAATTCAATTAGAACTTGGGATGAATTAGGTGCTACTTTGAATAAACAATTTTAGGATAAATCTAATCATTTATCATTAGTTGAACAAATGACTACTATTAAGAGAGCTCCACAAGAGCAAATGACAGATTTCAATTTCAGATTTTAGAAAACATGTAATAGGATTCCTGAAATAGTGAAACCCTCACCAGAACATGCCTTTTTGTATTATTTGAGGGAATTAAATTCAGATATTTCTGTTATGATACAATCTATGAGTGGGGTAACCTTACCAGCTACTTTTGATATTGCAATAAGAGCAGAAAATAGTTTAATACAGGCTGCTAAGATAACATCTAGACCACCAATGCCATTTTTTTCAGATATAGCCTTTAATTTCAATTTCAACCCCAAATATTTCACCAATACCATCTTTTGGCTATCAAACAAATGCAAAAAGTAGTGCAGATTCTATTCATTCTGAGTTTCAAGAGTTGAAAGAAAACTAGCAAAGTATAGCAAAAATATTGCAGACTGTAAGCAATGATTTAGTAAGTCTGAAAATTCAAGAAAAATAGAATTACAGGCCTTACCAAGCCCCATACCAAGCAAATAGACCTGGTTATCAGGCAGATTATCAGGGTCAAAGGAGAAATTACAACAATAGGCCAAATCAGCAATAAAATCCAAATGATGTTAGTACATCAAAATAAATAGTGCCTATATAGAATAACATGGTTCAAGATTATGCATGGTGTTACCCATGTAATCAGCCTCATAACCAGGCCACTTGCCTGAATGGGATAGTAAGTAATGCTTTAATGGTACAGAATAATTATGTTGCTGCTGAAAATTCAGTAGGTGATGTGAATAACTAGTTGGATACTCAAACTTAGTATGTTAATCCTAATGTAGCTTTGATGAATTGGCAGGCTAATGAATTTTGTGATGTAAATCAGTTACCATGTCAAAAGGAGTCTTTTACTAATATTGCAGCAAACACAAGATCAAAAAGAGAGTTGTTGACTTGCAACAAGCTCGAACTGCAAATCAACAAGCTGATACTTGTAAATAGCAAACTGGAAATGTACAACAACAAGTCGATAAAGGTAAAATTATAGTTTCTACAAGTCAACAAGGGCATAATCAAGATTCTACATCAAATGATCTGAATATTTTGTCAAGAGGATAGCCAACAGTTGAAAAAAGACAGCTAGAAGAAAATAAACATCCAACCAAAGACCAACCAGAGGTTACTTTCCTGAAGGTACAGCAAAAGGTTAGTGGTCCTGCTTTCAATATTTTGGATCATATGAAAAAGGCAACAGTAAGCATGACTATTTTAGATGCATTACGTATTCTAGGACAAAAGGATATTTTACAAGATGCATTATCTTAGTTGTCTTTGTCAAATGAAGTACAAAAATCACATCAACCTCAAGTTATGTTTACAAATGAGGTAGAAAAAAGAGTAGAACAACCTAAACCAGTAGGCAAACCTCCACCATTCTATGTCACTCTGATTGTAGGTGACCATTTAGTACATAATTGCATGATAGACTCAAGAGCCAGTAGCTTAGTTATGCCAAAACAGCTAGCTGATAAGTTAGGCCTGAAATATCAACCTATTGTTAGGGGTGTTGTACAAATGGATGGAATTGAGGTCAATACAGTTGGAATGTTCAAAATTTTAGGCCTTACCTTACATGCCTATCCAAACTTTGTTAGACATCAGGATATTTATATCATTGATCTACAACCTACCTTTGCTATATGCTTATCCAGAGATTTTACAGCAAAGTTAGGAGGATATTTATCATCTGATTGGATGCATTTATTCTTCAGAATAAGATATGGACCAAGGTTACAATCAAATCTGAGCCATTAGCCAAAGATCACCTTGAACCTTATACACCCAGTTCAATAAATGCCAACCTTTCCATTTTTTATCAAGAAGATCTAATTCATGTTCAAGACCCAAGTACACCATTAGAGGGAATTCCTGATCTGGTTTTAGACCAGTGGGCAGTAGAGAATCATGAAACAGGTCCATTTGAGCAAATGGATGAGATAGGCCTTGGTGTGTATATGATCCAGGAGAAAGATACAGTCATTCCAAACCTAATTAAAGGAGAAAAATAGCAAGCTATTGAAGCTGAAAATGATGTTTGGGAACTTTATTTTGATGGTTCTAGAAGCAAAATTGGTGCTGGAGGAGGGGTTGTTTTAGTTTTTCCCACAAGTGAGAAATGCTATTCATCTTTCAGATGTGCTTTCAACTATTCTAACAACTCAGCTGAGGATGAAGCTTTAGTTCATGGACTAGAATGGGCAAGGAAAAGAAAAATCAAATGTTTAAAAGTTTTTGGCGATAGTGAGTTAGTTGTTAAACAAGTTAGAAATGTTCCTGCTACAAAAAATGACTTGTTGAAATTAGATAAACATAGGGTTTGGGACATGATAGAAGAATTTGATTCATTTAATCTGATATATGTACCTAGAACTAATAATAAACAAGTTGACAAGCTAGCTGCCATACGAGCTAAATATGATATTCCTACAAAAATGAAGAATGTTCATACTCCTTTGTACATCAAGGTTACTATAAGACCATCAGTTCTAGATAATAATATCTGCTGGTGAGTGTTTGACAGTGATGAACAGATTATAAATTTCATAATGGAAGAGGCTGAATTTTCTGCAGGTAATCAGCAGAAATTTTTGCAGCAATATGATGATCAAATACTATAGTTAAGATCAAATAAATTGCCTAGGGGTTTGGTAACCTTAGAGTCAATCTTTAACACTGACGATCAGGTAAGAAGAGACAAGGCTAGCTTGTCAATGAAACAAGAACACTATGAGCCAATTGAAATCTTTAAGGAGAAACTACTCAAGCTTGGAAAGATATGTACAAAGGAAGAACAACAAGAGTTCATCCAGCTTTGTCAAGAGTTTAGTGATATATTTGCATGGGAATATGGAGATCTATAAGGTTTCAACCTAGAGTTGGCTCAACATACAATTGAGCTTGAACCCAAGGCAAAACCTATCAGACAAAAACAAAGGTCACTAAACCCAAAGCTAGAAGTGCTTATGAAGACTGAACTCAATAAACTCAATGAAGGTAATATCATTTTTCCTATCAAACAGGCTTTATGGGTTTTTAAATTGGTTCCTGTAGAAAAAAGAATGGAGAAAATAGATTATGTGTTGATTTCCATGATTTAAATAGAGCATCTTTAAAGAATCATTATCCTTTACCATCTATGGAATAGATATTGCAGGTTGTTTCTAGATCAGAAAGATTCTCTTTGCTAGATGGTTATTCAGGTTACAATCAAATTCTAGTAAAAGAAGAAGATCAGTACAAGACAGCTTTTACTACTAAATGGGGAACAATGGCTTACAGAAATATGCCATTTGGTTTATCAAACGCAAGTGTAACATTCCAGAGAGCCATGGATATGGCCTTTCGTGGTTTGATTAATAAGTTTGTGCTTGTATACTTAGATGATGTGACTATTTTTTCTAAAAAAGATGAAGAGCATTTTCATCATTTCAGACTGATTTTTGAGAGATGTAGAGAGTTTGGGGTATCACTTAACCCAAAGAAGAGTTATTTTTCTATTCATGAAGGTAAACTGTTAGGACACATAGTGTCTAAAAATGGGATATCAATTAACCCTGAAAGAATCACTACAATATTGTCATTACCTCTTCCTGCACATAAGAAAGGCTTATAGAGATTTCTGGGAAGAATTAACTTTGTAAGAATGTTTATTCCTAACATAGCAGCACTTTTACAACCTCTTACAGCAATGCTGAAAAAGAATATTCCTTTCAACTGGACCAAAGAAGGAAAGCAGAGATTTGAAGAGATACAGAAGGCACTTGTTGCTGCTCCAACTTTGATAGATCCAAATTTTGATAAAGACTTCATTTTATATGCATTTGGAAGTGTGGATACCATATCAGTTATGCTTTTTCAATAGAAGGATGAAGGATTGGAATAGCCTGTAGCATTTTTCATCCAAGTTCTGCATAGCTATGAGGTAAGATATTCTTTTGTTGAAAAGCATGTATTGGTTGTTATCAGAAGCCTAAAGAAGTTTAAACATATGCTTTCAAATAATAAAATTCAGTTAATGGTTGCCCATCCTACAGTAAAAGAATTCTTACTTAGTAAAGATTTAGGTGATAAGAGAGCGGGATGGATAACAAACATTATAGAGTATGACATCCAAATTAAAGTTACTAGGTTGGTCCAAGGCAAAGGACTATGTGAATAGCTTGTAGAAAGTGAAAAATACAGCAAGGAACTTGAAGGAGAAGCTAGACAGTGCTTCAAAATGATGAAATAGTTGTTGTCCCAGATCCTTCTACAAGTTGGGTGTATGATATGATCCATTATCTACACACTGGTGATTGTATTCAAGGCCTTGACAGATCTAAAAGAAGATATTATAGATTGCAAGCAATTCCCTATGCTATAATTGATGGGATTTTATATAAAAGAGACTTTAATAATGTTTTGTTCAGGTGTGTACAACTAGATCAGACTCAAAAGATTCTAGAAGAATTTCATGATGGACCTTCTAGAGGTCATTTTGCAGCTAGAACAACATCTCTAAAAATTATGAGAGATGGTTACCATTGGCCTGACATGTTCAAGGATGCTTATGAATGGTGAAATAAATGTTTAAAGTGTTCAGTTTTTTGCAGGCAAACAAAGACTTGTAGCCATGCCTTTACACCCAATTCAAGTGGAGCAGCCATTTGGCTAGTGGGGATTGGACTTCATTGGTCCTCTTAATCTACCTTCAAGCCAGGGACACAAGTGGATTTTTCCTACTACCAATTATTTCACTAAATGGACTAAAGCAGTTGCTTTGAAGGATGCTAATGAAACATCAATCCTAAATTTTTATCAAGATCTAGTGTCCAGGTTTGGAACTCCTAACTCTATTATTTCAAATAATGCTTTAGCATTTATTGGATTAAGAGTATCTGATGGGTCTCTCAAAAATAACATATTTCTGAATAATTCATCAAATTATTATCCTCAAGGTAATGGACAGGCTGAATTAACTAACAAAAATCTGATTAAAATCATAAAGAAAATAGTTGATGAAAATTAGAGGTCTTGGCATGATAAGTTGAAGTTAGCATTATGGGCTGATAGGATTACACCTAAAAGATCAACAGGCAAATCACCCTATGTGCTTACATATGGAAAAGAAGCCAAGTTACCAATAACAGTGGAGTTGCCAACTCTTAGTTACATAAAAGAACTAGAGTTACTTGAAGAGCAGCCAATGGAAATCAAGATTGCACAACTGATTGAACTTGAAGAAATTAGAAAAGAGGCCTTGAAAAACTTAGAAGTACACTAGGCCCAAATGAAGAGGACATTTGATAAAAAAGTAGTCCCAAGACTTTATAAGGAGGGAGATCTAATTTTCAAGTGGAATGAGTTGAAGAGCAGACCAGGTCAACATACAAAGTTTGATGCAATGTGGGATGGACCATACATAATAACAGAATGCAAGCAACACAATGAATTCTAGCTTGCTACGTTAGATGGTAAGGTGTTGCCAGTCCCATTTAATGGGATTCACCTCAAGTTATGCTATTAGAGAGGTAGCCTTGTGCTACAAATAAGTGATGTTGCACATTTTCATTCAGTTGTTGTTTTGTTTCCAAGAAGTGCTTTTGCACATGTTACTGGCTTTGTTTTAAGCAAGTTAGTTTAGTTTTAGTTCTTAGTTTTGTTGTTGCTGTTGTGTTTCAGTCAGTTTTGAGTTGCAGAATTTTTCAAGGTTCACGGCAGAAAAGACTCTATGGCCAATGGAGTTGCAAAGGATACTAGTTCTAAGTTGTTTAGAAAGGAAAACACCACTGAGAGGTTGCTAGAAATGTGACTAATTTTTTGTTCACACTAAAATTAGTTAGACCTAGCTACAATTGTTCAAAAGGAATAAAAGAAAACTTTGAAGTTATGCATTTAATGAATAGTTGATGTCTTGACAAAGCAGAAAGAGAGATGGATCCAGTTGATAGGATAACCCATCAGTCTAACCAAGACTGATGAATCATCATGACAAGAGAATCAATTTATCAAGGTATCAAACATTCAAGAAATACAGTTGATTTAACATAGTTTTATCTTTCAGGAGTTATAAGATAGATTGATTATTCAATTAATCAGATTTGAAAGAAAGAAAGAAAGATATTCATACTAAATTGTTATTTCATGTCATATTTTGAACATACATTCAATATCTATTACTTTATCCTATGCATTGATTGAAAAAGAAGTACACATACATCAAGTGCATAAGATAAATTAACCAATCATGTTTAAAAGAGGTATTCAAATGTGTCCCACACAAGCCATGGGAGTAACTAGACTGAGCAATTGCAGACATGCAAGCTATACATCTGAATGATAAAAGAAGTAGTAAGAACATATGATAAAGGTAAACATCCATCATTGCCTAAGCAAGAAGCTTGTTTTGTTGATGTTGGTCTTCAGTCTTCATCTCTAGCTCCTGTCATCAATTGAACCTGCAAAAAAAAGGGGAAAGTCCTGTTAGAGCTCTAGATGTTTAAAGTTATCATATGATTTTATCAAGTAGATGTATCAACTTATCACATCATGCATTTCATATGAAATATTAGATTAGACATGTGCTACAAGTCAGAATATCATGAAGAGGATCAATCAATATGTTTTGTTGATGTTGGTCTTCAATCTTCATCTCTAGCTCCTATCATCAGTTGAACCTGCAAAAAAATTGGGGAAAATCTTGTTAGAGCTCTGGATGTTTAAACTTATCATATGCTTTTATCAAGTAGATATATCAACTTATCACATCATGCATTTTATATGAAAGATCAGATCAGACATGTGCTACAAGTCAGAATATCATGAAGAGGATCAATCAATATCATTAGGTATTTTTTTTATGCTAACTTGTTTATTCACTATGCAAGGTATAGGAAAAGTAATGTTACTAATTTGAAGACATTTAAAGCATGTGGAGAAAATGTGGCTCCCACAAGGATTGAGCCCAGCATGCTCAAATGATACCATTACATGTTATGTTATATCTAATAGCTCATCAGTGATCAAACTCCATGATATGCAAGAAACAAGGTATTGTTCTACTTTCTTTATCATTAATGAAGTGCGATTTCTTCATAACAGTCCTATGGCATCAATAGATGCACAAAGAACAGTACTGAAGGAACAATCAAGGATAGAAAGACACATATGCCAATCAAGTCTCAATTGCATATCAAATAGAAAGAATAGGCTACATGAGCCATCATTTTTCATACAACAGTTGGAGACATGTCTCAACTCACACTTATGTATGTCATTGACTTTATCAGTCACATAAGTGTTTACATGGTTAGCTGATAAAGATTAAGCTACAGAATAATGCTTACATGAGACATATTTGTGTATCATTTACATGAGTTACAAGATAAAAACATGAAAAGTATCATCTGATGATAATCAAAGGAGTAAGTAAAATGATCAGATACAGGTGTCCATAAAGATTAGGTACAGCTGAAACAAGTGATACAATGCCTCTAGAAAGACATAATCAAACAAGTTTATCATGAAGAGCATCTGATAGGCATAATTGAAGAAGATACATCAAGAAAAGATCAAATGACTGATACAGTTTTGGGGAATCATCAAGTAGTATCATTATTTCTCTGACGGAATGATAAATGTATCTACATGTATCTGATAAACAAGAGAAATCAAAACATGCTATAGTAATACCTCTAAATGGTGATAGTCAAATATTTCTTATTCATACTTCATAGCTGCTAGCTGATAAAATGATGGAAGTAAAACAGTAAAGAATCAATTATATGACATATATGATGCTACATTGATACTGCTAAAAGAGATACAAGTTGTGCTTATTACTTCTGATTGATACAATTTTGAGAGTCATATGTCATAATGAAGGACAGAAAGAATCAATGAAGTGTCAAAGATAAAATCTCATGTATAAAGACTATCATAATATATTTTACAGAAAAGGAATGCACATTATTGTTCAGGGTTACAGAAATGAAAAATGTTTTTACTCAAGATGATCAACTTCAATGAAAGAAACTACAGATTTAGAGAAACATCTCTCAAAGATAACAGATAGTAATTCTATGTTTTAAAAGTTTAAACCCTAATTTTTTTTTTCTAAACAGAGTCTTATGCACAGAAATGAAGGAGAATGCTCAAAAAAGACAATAAGTATCATGAATGTTGCAATGGAGCCTTTTTAAATGCAAATACTTGAAGAGGGTTTGAAACCCTAACATATTTTCTTGCATATAGTAAAAATAATCAACACAATGTATTTATTCTGTCATAGCCATGACCAGGGAGTAGAGTTTGTGCCTAAATGAAGACACCCATCTATCCAAAGTTCAAAACCCTCATTTTCATGAAACCCTAGTTCTTTGTGCACAATAAAAAGAAAAGTTACAGAGAAGAATTTATATCTCATTGTCGTGCCTGAAAGAGTGGTTTTCCTTGATACCCATATGGATTTTCATAAAAGCCTAACATAGTTTTTGCCATTACAAGAAAGGAATGGTTCTACAGTATATCTTTTATCATAGTTGTGCATAGAGAAGCAGATATCATCATCATTTGAAGTGAAAACCCTAGTTGCAGGTTTGAGCCCTTTTTCTCATTTTGCAAAGAACAATCAAGAGTTTTAGAATATGAATTTTCTGGTATGGTCATAAGCATAAAATGCATTTGTAGGCATTTCTGTGTTAAAACCCTCATGAAAAAATTGAAACCTTAAAAGTTTCTTGTCAAAAATAGTGGATATGATATAGAAAATGACAATGGCTAGGGCCATACAAAAGGAGAAGGATATTGAAAATACCCAGATGGAAAATAGTGAAGACCCTTGTCTCTTTGGAAACGTACAATGATAAGTTAAAAATCTTCAGCAATGTGAAAAGAGCTTACCTTTTAAGTTGCAGAGGAGTGGAGCAATTATGGCCGCGACCTCTTTTGAGGTTTTCTTGTCATTTTTTGTCACAGTTTAAAGATTAATACACAAAGAAAATAAAGCATGGTGTCAAAGAATGTTGCAGAGAGAAGTAAATGCATGGCCGTGGCCATTAGAGCCAAGAATGCTACAAAAAGTAATGAAATGCCAGTCAAAATCTTACGCACCGCACTCACCAACTTCTGCCAAGACTTCTTGCTCAGAAAATACAACATTTTTTACCATAGAGGCCACCATATGGAGAAATAACCAGATGAAGAATCAAACCCTAAGCAGTGCCTTGGAGAGTTGCATAGCGGTGGCCAAAAAGTAGAGACAAATGAAATGACTTAAGATTAGGGTTCCTTCTTTGCTTTTGTTTGAAGCTTCTTTGCCTTCTTTTGTTTTTTTTTGTTGACTTTGCAAAAAGAAATAATTACCTTATCTAATTTCGTCGGGGTCAAAACTTAAGGTGGAGATTCCTAGTGATCATTTTCAAGAGTGGCTAATAGATGTGTTTCTTCCCTTTGCTTCTAAGGTCAAATGGTGGTTGAAATCGTTGAAGAGTATTGTTCATATCTTGTAACTTCAAACCAAACTCTATTACCTTGTGGTCGACATTGCATGGGCAAAGATGTTCCTTATCATCATGTGCTTATTGATAAGACAACATTCCTTTCATAATAAATGTATCATGCAGATGACCAAATATGGTCAAAAGAAATGATTTTATGCCTTATAATATTATCATCAAAAAATCAAAGCAAGAAATATATGAAGACAAGATATATGTAAGGTGGTAGATCATGTGGGTTAAACATTATCTAAGACAAGGTATTCAAAGGCAAAAGTGATGCATAGGGTGATAAAGTTATGAGGTAATGCCATGTGGACATACATTTTACCTTAATACAAGGTGGAGGTCAAAGGTGAAAGATGGAAACATCATATGAAGATAAGGAGATATTGTTGGATTTAGGAAAGACAACTAAGAGGTGGGGTGAATTAGTTGTAACCAAAACACTATTCCTTATTTACTTAAAAACCTCCTTATATTTCAACAACATATCAATGATTCAATCATGGAAGCATAATGCAGTAATTCAAGACAAGAAACACATTCAATACACATAACACCGAAATTTTAATGTGGAAAACCCGGTTAAGGGAAAAACAATGGGGTGACTAACCCAAGATTGTATTCTCTGTTAAAAGAATAGGAAGAATAAAATGGCACTTGCCAGTTAGGGCTCACTTCCTGAGCACACTACTCACAAGAGGCCCACTGCCTACAAGAGACACACTGTCTACAGAAGAATATGAGTATTAGATACTTGAACTAGTGATTAGCATCTTTACTATGCTTGAGTCAGTTCCATTTAAGCTCAACACCTCTGCTCTACTTTTCGCTCCTCTTCACTATCACCTTCTCATCATAACCACAATGACGCATTTGAATGACTTCACAACTCTTATTTATACATGACATTGACTTTGGAATGATCATCAAAGTTAGCACAACATACACTTATTTTATTACAGAGCAATTAGAAATACAATTTGACTTATTATAAAAAATTTATGCGGATCACTACACTATCGGCCACACATAACTAGGACTTCAATCTTCTTTGAGAAACACGCCATGCTTCGTAGAACATCTTCAAGATCATCTGCAACATGCGCAAATCATCTGATCGGACAAGACTAGGAAGAACACCATCATCTAAAGGTAAATCTTCAATCACGAGCTCAATTTTCAATGCAGACCATCAACATGGATTGGACACAATCTAGAGAACCCCACAAGCTTGCTTGAATTGCCAGGAACATCTACACCACTTCTGCTTACTGTAATCATTCGCATCTTCATCCAAAACCTCAAGAACACAGTTGGTCATCACTGTCACATTAAAAGGTTTACTTGTGGACCTTTGAACTATGAACCAATTGAGTTACCAATTCACATTAGCTTCCCAAACATTCCACCGGATCTGCAGAACATGATGTTGTAATTTCAGATTTCACCAGACCTATTTGTGTCTCTTTGTCACTTCTAAATAGTATCTAGAACCAGTTTTACTTTCATGGCCATAACTCCTCTACATTTTCATGCGGACCTCTCAAATATTGACTGGATCATCTTCAGACACATATCCTTTGATGCACATTCTCTGATCTTCATCTAGCTGGGATCTTCATTTCATAGAGCTTCACTATTCTTCTATGTTTCTGATAAGACTCATTTTCTCAATATCCTCATCACACAACTCATCCAATCCTTGTCATTAATGCAACAGGAGTATTTTGACATCAATGACAACACCGATTAAGCCCATACTTGCAAAAATCTCCCCCTTTGTCATTGATGGCAACATATAATGTGAAAAACTCTTTCAACCACCAAGATAAGAATCTCTCCTTACTTACTAACATAGCTCCCCCTATCAACAACAACCATTCACATGTCTTTTCTCCTTTTACTGCTCCCCCCTTTGATCAGCAACCACTTTTTATTTTTCACTTGTCTTTTCTCCCCCTTTGACATCAATGACAAAGGGCACATACTTGCAACTACTCATATTTTAGAATCATACTGACTGCTCCCCCTGAGTAGCAACCTCTTAACATCAATCCAAATCATAAGATATGACTGAGGGATCCACCAGACTAATGCACATCAGTGCACCTTAATTCAGAACTAAAGGGGTAATAACCCCTAACTTCTCCCTGAGATACTCAAAAGTGTCCTTAGGTAGAAGTTTGGTAAAAATGTCTGCAATCTGATCCTTTAAGGGCACAAACTCTAATCTAACTTCATTCTTGTTCACTTGCTCTCTCAAAAAGTGAAACTTGATTGATATATGTTTTGTCTTTGAATGCAACACCGGATTTTTTGATATGTTTATTGCACTTGAATTATCATAGAAGATTGTGATAGGTTCTTCATACTCAACTCTGATATCTCTTAGCATTTGCTTCATCCACAATACTTGAGTGCAACTTCCTGTTGCTTCAATATACTCTACTTCTATAGTGGACAGAGATATTTCCTCTTCTTTCTTGCTTAGCCAAGAAACCAATCTTTTTCCCAAAAAGAATACACCACCACTGGTACTTTTTTGGTCATCCACATCTCCTGCCCAATCAGCATCTGTATATGCATGAAGAGAGAAATCATGATCCTTAGGATGCCATAATCCATACTCAAATGTTCCCTTCAGATATCTGAGAATTCTCTTGATTGCCATGACATGAGACTCTCTAAGATCAACATGGAATCTGGCAACAAGACCAACAGCATTCATAATGTCAGGTCTAGTTTGAGTAAGGTAGAGCAGTCCTCCAATCATTGACCTGTACTTTTTCTGATCAGCCTTAGGAGATTCATCATCTTTACTTAGCTTACATCTAGTTGCCATGGGAGTATTCATTGGCTTTGAATCTTCCATCCCAAATTTCTTCAACAATTATTTCACATATTTGGTCTATGATATGAAGATTCCTTTCTTGGTTTGAGTGATTTGCAAACCCAAGAAGAAATTCATTTCCCCAAACATAGACATTTCAAATTCACTTTGCATTTGATTTGTAAACGTCTTGCACATACTATCTTTCCCTCCAAAAATGATATCATCAACAAATACTTCAACAATCAAGATATTTTCATGATCAATCTTAAAGTACAGATTACTGTCAGTAGTACCTTTGTTGAAACCAATCTTCAAAAGATGTTTGTCCAATCTTTCATACCAAGCTCTTGGGGCTTGTTTGAGTCCATACAATGCCTTCTTCAACTTGCTGACCATATCTCCATGATCAGACAATTGAAATCCATCCGGTTGCTCAATGTATACCTCTTCTTCTAAATCACCATTTAGGAAAGCAAACTTGACATCCATCTGATATACCTTGAAATCTTTGAAGGTAGCAAAGGCAAGAAATAATCTGACTACTTCAATTCTTGCCACCAGAGCAAAATTTTCTTCAAAGTCAACTCCTTCTACTTGAGAATAACCCTTACAGACCAATCTGGCTTTGTTTCTTACTACTTTACCATCTTCATTCAGTGTATTCCGGAAGACCCACTTAGTCCCAATCACATTTTTCTCCTTAGGTCTAGGAACAAGATCCTAAGTGTGATTCTTTTCAATCTGCATCAATTCTTCCTCCATTGCATTAACCCAGCTTTCATCATTGCATGCTTCACTTACAATTTTTAGTTCAATCTTTGAAATCAAACAATACTTCACTGAATCTTGAGCATTTTTTCTTCTTATTTGAACACCTTTGCTTCTATCTTCTATAATCTAATCTTCAAAATGATTCAGACTTACATACCTGGGAGTTTTGGAATTCTCTTGCACTTCTAATTCTTGGACAGGTTCATCCAAACTTGTCTCTTCTTCTTGTATTTCAAGATTCTCTGGGTCAGTCTGAATCTAAACTGGAGTTGGGACTTGTTCTCCTTGGTTTGAGACATCATTCTGATTATCTGCTTCACACTCATAATACCTTGAGGGACTTTCCATGCATTCATCAACCTTCACATTTGTACTTTCTACAATCTTTCTCAATCTCTTGTTATAACACGGGTATGCTTTGCTTTGAGTAGAATATACCAAGAATTTTCCTTCATCACTTCTAGCATCAAACTTGGCAAGGTCTTCATCTCTTTTGATATAGCATTTACTACCAAAGACTTTGAAATACTTCACAGTAGGAGTAATGCCAAACCAAATTTCATAAGGAATCTTACCAGTATTGCCTCTTATTTGTACCTGATTAAGAGTATAGATAGCAGTGCTTATAGCTTCTCTCCAATAGATCTGAGGAACATTTGCTTCTATCATCATGGTCCTAGATGCTTCTTGGATGGTCCAGTTTTTTCTCTCTACTACTCCATTTTGTTGTGGAGTCCTTGGAGTAGATAGTTGTCTCTTTATCCCATGTTTCTCACAGAATGTTATGAGCTCTCCAGATGTGAATTCTCCACCTCTATCAGACCTGAGGCATTTTATGTTTATTCCAGTTTCATTCTCTACCATAGCCTTGAATATTTTGAACTTCTTAATTGCTTCAAATTTCTCTTTCAACAAAGTCACCCACATCATTTGGGAGTAGTCATCAAACGGCAGCATGAAATACCTATCTCTTTACAGACTCATGATTCTTTCCAGACCATAGAGATTAGTGTGCACCAGGTCTAATAATCTAGTTGAAGATTGTTCCTTAATTTTGAATGAGACTCTGTTCTGCTTACCCAACTGACATTCTTTACATAAATTGTTAGCAGTTTTCACCAATCTTAGAAGATGTCTTACAGCCTGAGTGTTGCTTATCTTGATGATATTATCAAAATTCACATGACACATTCTCCTATGCCACAACCAACTCTAATCAATTTGAACAAATAAGCAATTTTTTCCAGTACCAACCAAGTGAAAGATGTTACCTTTTGTTTGTGTATCGGATGCAATCTCAGTTCTAGAGCTTTCAAAGATCTTGCATTTTCCATTTTTGGATCAGAGATCATAGCCTTTGTCCACCAACTATCCAACACTAAGAAGATTATGCTTCAGACCTTCAACATACAGAACATCATTGATTTTGTTCTTTCCATCAAAAGAAATGGTTCATCTACCTCTAATTCTGTTAGCGAAATTATCTCCAAACTTTACAACTCCACCTTCATATCTTTCCAAGCTTAAGAACTTACTCTTGTCACCAGTCATTTGGTGAGAGCATCCACTGTCAATAACCCATTCATCATTTTCTTCAACCTGAGCAACCAAAGAACTTTTTATCATCTTATGATTGGCAGATTCAATAGGCATTGGATCTTCTTCTTTGATGGCAATAAACACCTAGTCACTTCTGGGTTTGTTTCCTATCTTAGATTCATCATCTGTTACTCCTTCATCATCATCTTCTTGAACATAGTAACACTTCTTCTGAAACCTTGATCTATTAGGGTTTGGTCTTGAAGACCTTTCTGGACATCTTGAGGCAAAATGACCAATCTTATTGTAGGCAAAGCATTTGAAAGGTAATCTTCCTTCATACTTACCGGATCCTCTTGGCAGTCTCTTTACAATAAGGGCTTCAAGTTGTTCAACTTCTAACTCATCTTCTTCTAGATCTTTCCTTGCTTTATCATACCATGTTGATTTCCTTGAGGAACTTTCTCCAGGATCATATCTCTATTTGCCTTTTGTAGAGATACTAGCTTTGAATGTAGATTCAGTCTTGGGAATTGCATCACCAAACTCAGCCAACTCAAATGCAGATATCTTGCCAACCAATTGATCCCTTGTAATAGTTGTTAAAGATCTGATTTCCTCAATAGCAGTAGCTTTGTGTTTGTAAGAAGGAGGTAGAGATCTGAGAACTTTAGCAACAATCTCATCTTCATCCAATATTCCACCAGCACATCTAATGCCAAATACAAGCTCATTTAATTTTGACATATATGAAGTGATATTCTCATCTTCACTCATCTTTAAGTTTTCAAACTTTCCTTTCAGACTTTGCAACTTGGCACACTTAACATATTTGTCTCCTTCATAAAGATTTTCTAGCTTTGTCTAAATTTCATAAGCAGTTTTCAAATCCATAACATTTGTCATCTCTTAATCAGTCAAGGCACTTAGTAGGGCTTCTTTAGCTCGAAGATTATTGTATGCATCTTTGACTTCATCCATAGTTGTTGGACCATTCTTTGGGGGAACATATTTAGTTGTAGTTATGTTCCAATACTAATTTTCCATGCATTGTAAGTGACATTTCATGCCGCTCTTCCAAAGAGTGTAGTTTGTTCCATCAAACCTTGGACTATCCTTCTTGTAGGATGACATCCTGGATCTCTGCAAGTGGTTAAGCTTCCTCTAGAGGAACCTTTCTCTAATACCAATTGTTGGATTTAGGACAAACAACTGAGAGGGGTGGTGAATCAGTTGTAACCAAAAACCTATTCCTTATTTACTTAAAAACCTCCTTATATTTCAACAACATATCAATGATTTAATCATGGAAGCATAATGCAGTAATTCAAGAGCAAAAACACATTCAATACACATAACACCAAGATTTTAACGTGGAAAACCCATTTAAGGGAAAAACCACGGGGTGACTAACCCAAGATTGTATTCTCTGTTAAAAGAATAGGAAAAATAAAATGGCACTTGCTAGTTAGGGCTCACTGCCTGAGCACACTGCTCACAAGAGGCCCATTGCCTATAGGAGACACACTATCTATAGAAGAATATGAGTATTACATACTTGAACTAGACATTAGCACCTTTACTATGCTTAAGTCAATTCCATTTAAGCTCAACACCTCTGCTCCGCTTTTTGCTCCTCTTCACTATCACCTTCTCATCATAACCAAATAGACGCATTTGAATGACTTCGCAACTCTTATTTATACATGACATCGACTTTGGAATGATCATCAAAGTCAGCACAGCATACACTTATTTTATTACAGAGAAATTAGAAATACAATTTGACTTATTATAAAAACTTTATGCGCATCACTACACTACCGACCACACATAGCTGGGACTTCAATCTTCTTTGAGGAACATGCCATGCTTCGTCGAACATCTTCAAGATCATCCGCAACATGCGCAAATCATCTGGTCAGCGAAGACTAGGAAGAACACCATCATCCGAAGGTAAATATTCAATCACGAGCTCAATTTTCAATGCAGACCGTCAACACAAACTGGACACAATCTAGAGACCCCCACAAGCTTGCTTGAATCACCAAGAACATCTGCACCACTTTTGCTTACTCTAATCATTCGCATCTTCACCCAGAACCTCAAGAACATAGTTGGTCATCACTGTCACATTAAAAGGATTTATTGTGGACCTCTGAACCAAAAACCAATTGAATTACCAATTCACATTAGCCTCCCAAACATGCCACCAGATCCACAGAACATGAAATTGTAATTCCAGATCTCACCCGACCTATTTGTGTCACTTTGTCACTTCTGAATAGTTGCCAGAACCGGTTTTACTTTCATGGCCATAACTCTTCTACATTTTCATGTGGACCTCTCAAATATTAACTGGATCATCTTTAGACACATATCCTTTGATGCACATTCTCTGATCTTCATCTAGCTAGGATCTTCACTTCATAGAGCTTCATTGTTCTTCTTTGTTTCTGATAGCAATAATTTTCTTAATATCCTCAGCACATAACTCATCCAATCCTTGTCATCAATGCAATAGGAGTATGTTGACATCAATGACAACACCAGTTAAGCCCATACTTGCAACAAATATACCTAAAGCATGCAGGTCAAAACTTTGAGAGATGACATTTTCACTAGGGTGTTTTCTTTGCATGATGGAGTTTCTTGTTTCTTTGAGAGAGAAAGGTAATTGCATGAAGGTATTTAGAGTTTGCTTTTGCATGGAGGGTATATGTGGCAATAAGGCCAAAATTTTAAATTATAATTGGAGTAATAAGGGTGGTAATTTTTGCCTTAATGCATGAATCATGCAATTAGGTATTTTTTCTCACAAGGGGCTATAAGGGGATTTTATTTTCTTCTAAGTCATTTTTTTTGCTCAAAACATGCAAATTAGGCAAGTGTAATTAGAGAGATAAGGAGTTTTATTTTTTCTCATCATGCATGATTTACAAAATAAACCATTGTAAATAAATAGTAAAGTAAAATTCTTCAAATTACTTTATTATTTTTCACAAATTGTAAAATTAGAAATAGTACAAGTTGTAACTAAAAATGGAGTAATTATTCTAATTACTTTATTATTTACACACAATCAATTTTGCAAAAGAAAAAATCATGTAAATTGATGAGTTGAGTTAACTAGGCCACATAGGGGATTTTTGAATGATTTGAGGAGCATTTTTGGGGTTCTTGATCAACTTCTTGGTCAAGCATATGGAGAAGACCAAATTGGAGCTATTTTTGCTTGATTTGTGGCAGTTTGAGCCCTTATGTTTGGGGACTTTTGAGTTTGCTCGTGGATCACCTTGGAGAGCTTATTTTTAGAGGTAGTTAGCTGCAGTTCATATTTTGCATGCCTCTTAGTGAGGGCAAGCTATATATTGTAAAGCAAAACTTGTTTTTTGCTAGTTCTTGCCTTTTTACTCTTATACACTTGAGAGAAAAAGGTTTTGTAGCTCATTTTTGACAGTTTTATAGAGAGATCACAGCAGGTTACAGGTTAAATTTCTTTATTTTCATGCAACTTTTCCTTTGTTTTTTGAAATCAAGTAGTTGTCTTTCCATTTAATGTACATTGTATGAAGTGATTTGATAAAATTTTATGGTGTTTAATAATCAAAATAGTTAAAATTATTGTCTCACTATTACTTGAAGCATTAAGCATAGTGTTATTATAGGTCTTAGGTTGTGTTAATGAAAATAATCCTTCTTGTGTTGTGAGAAATCATTTTCCTTCATAAAAAGGGTCTATTTTCAAGCCTTCCTTAGAAATACTTTTGAGATATTTGTGCAAGATTAGATTGTGTGAGTCATATTTCTGAGTTATATTGTGAACCAGATTGCATATTTTCTATCCATATTAGTTGCATCACCAAATTTTACAGTTTTATTTCCTTATAGTTTCCTTTTTACCCTTCTCCAAAATAGAAAATCATACATTCCAATAGAATATTTTAAGAGAACCAACCCATAATCTGGAGGTTCAAACTCATTATAGGTCACCCACAGCCTGAGTTTTTCCCCATGTTTCAAAGGATTACAAAGTGTCATAGCTTTGTATAAGGGTACAATCCTCATCGACAACAGTTTTGGCACGCCCGGTGGGACCTTTGTACTAATTTTTAGTTCAATAGAACTTATTTTTCTATTGTTTTGTTATGAACAGAAGAATTTTTAGCCTTTTAGAGGTTCATTTTCAAGTACCTAACGACTCTAATACTTTGGTTTTATAGATCAGATCTTACATCTTATGAAAAAATATCAACCAAGGTCAAGTAAAGATTCTTAGAAGAGGCATAATCAATTATCTCCAACAAAAAGGAGAATAAAAGTAGATAAAGTAATCAAATCAGCAGATTCAATAGTTGTTTCAAATCTGCCAAGTACACATCCAGAGTTTGCTTCTCACCAGAATCCATTATTCGCAAGTTCATCATCAGAATTTCATAGTTCTCTACTAGCAAGCCCAAGAGAGCAGATTCTTATTTTTCAAGACAAACTTCTTTTAAAGCTTGTAGAGGAAGAATCTGTGTTACAAGAAATACCTCAAGCAGCTTCAGTCCAAGTACCAACACTAATACCATCTACTCCATTGTCTCTAATTAGTGGAGGAGGAGGTGGAGGGCCTATTCCACCTGGAGGAGGTGGAGTAGGAGAAGTACCACCTCTCAGTGGAGTAGGAGGTGGAGGAGGTGGAGGAGGTGGAAAAAATACACCACCACCTCGAAATCAACCTTTTGTTAAATTGAATGAGGGTAGCCCTTTGAATCTAAATCAGCATGATGACATATTGATGGCTGCATTGAAGAGTTTTCCAAGGTTCATAGGAGAAAATGGGACTACACCAATTGAGCATATTAGAGATGTGGCTTCTTTGTGTTTGTTCATCACATTACCGAGGAGAACATAGAAATCAGGTTATTGGCAGCATCACTAAAAGGTAAGGCTCTTCAATGGTTTAGAGGCTTAAGAGTTAATTCAATTAGATCTTGGGATGAATTAGGTGCTACTTTAAATAGACAATTTCATAATAAATCGGATCATTTATCATTAGTTGAAATAATGACTACTATTAAAAGAGCTCCACAAAAGCAAATAACAGATTTCAATTTCAGATTTTAGAAAACATGGAATAGGATTCCTGAAACAGTGAAACCCTCACCAAAACATGTCTTTTTGTATTATTTGAGGGCATTAAATTCTTATATTGCTGTTATGATACAATCTATGGGTGGGGTAACCTTACCAGCTACTTTTGATATTGCAATAAGAGCATAAAATAGTTTAATACAGGCTGGTAAGATAGCACCTAGACCACCAATGCCAATTTTTCCAGATATACAGCCTTTAATTGTAATTTCAGCCCCACATATTTCACCAATACCATCTTTTGGCTATCAAACAAATGCAAAAAATATTGTGGATGCCATTCCTTCTAAGTTTCAAGAGTTGAAAGAAAACCAGCAAAATATAGCAAAAATATTACAGACTGTAAGCAATGATTTAGTAAGTCTAAAAATTCAAGAAAACTAGAATAACAAGCCTCACCAAGCCCCATACCAAGAAAATAGACCTGGTTATTAGGCAGATTATCAGGGTCAAAGGAGAAATTACTACAATAGGCCAAATTAGTAATATAATCCAAATGATGTTGGTACATCAAAATAACTAATGCTTATACAGAATAACATGGTTCAAGATTATACATGGGGTTACCCATGTAATCAGCCTTATAACCAGGCCACTTGCCCAAATGGGATAGTAAGACAAGCTTTAATGGTACAGAATAATTATGATGCTGCTAAAAATTTAGTAGGTGATGTGAATAACCAACTGGATACTCAAACTCAGTATGTTAATCCTGATGTAGCTTTGATGAATTGGTAGGCTAATGAATTTTGTGGTGTAAATCAGTTACCAGGTCAAAAGCAGTCTTTTACTAATATTGCAGCAAACACAAGATCAAAAAAGAGAGTTGTTGACTTGCAACAGAAAGCTGGAACTGCAAATTAGCAAGCTAATACTGGTAAACAACAAGCTAGAAATGTACAACAACAAGCCGATAAAGGTAAAAGTACAATTTCTACAAGTCAACAAGGCCAGAATCAAGCTTCTACATCAAATGATATGCATATTTTGTCAAGAGGACAGCCAACAATTGAAAAAAGATAGCCAGAAACAAATAAACAGCCAACCAAAGACCAACGAAAGGTTACTGTCCCAAAGGTACAGTAAAAGGTTAGTGGTCCTGCTTTCAATATTTTGGATCATATGAAAAAGGCAACAATAAGCATGACTATTTTATATGCTTTACATATTCCAGGACAAAAGGATTTGTTACAAGATGTATTATCTTAGTTGTCTTTGTCAAATAAAGTACAAAAATCACATCAACCTCAAGTTATGTTTACAAATGAGGCAAAAAAAAGTAGAATAGCCTAAACCAGTAGGCAAACCTCCACCATTCTATGTCACTCTAATTGTAGGTGACCATTTAGTACATAATTGCATGATAGACTCAGAAGCCAGCAGCTTAGTTATGCCAAAACAGATAGCTGATAAGTTAGGCCTGAAATATGAACCCATTGTTAAGGGTGTTGTACAAATGGATGGAACTGAAGTCAATACAATTGGAATGTTAAAAAATTTAGGCATTACCTTACATGCCTGTCCAAACTTTGTTATACATCAAGATATTTATGTCATTGATCTGCCACCTACCTTTGCTATTTGTTTATCCAGAGATTTTACAGCAAAGTTAGGAGGATATTTATCATCTGATTGGACGCATTTGTTCTTCAGAACTAGATATGGAACCAAGATTACAATCAAATCTAAGCCATTAGCCAAATATCACCTTGAACCTTATACACCCAGTTCAATAAATGCCAACCTTTCCATTTTTTATCAAGAAGATCTAATTTCTGTTCAAGACCCAAGTACACCATTAGAGGGAATTTCCGATTTGGTTTTAAACCAGTGGGCAGCAGAGAATCATGAAACAGATCCATTTGAACAGATGGATGAGATAGGCCTTGGTCTATATATGATCCAAGAGAAAGATACAGTGATTCCAAACCTGATTAAAGGAGAAAAATAGCAAGCTATTAAAGCTAAAATGATGTTTGGGAACTTTATTTTGATGGTTCTAGAAGCAAAATTAGTGTTTGCAGCAATATGATGATCAAATACTACAGTTAAGATCAAATAAATTCCCTAGGGGTTTAGTAACCTTATAGTCAATCTTTAACACTGATGATCAGGTAAGAAGAGATAAAGCTAGCTTGTTAGTGAAAGAAGAACACTATGAGCTGAGTGAAATATTTAAGGGGAAAATACTCAAGCTTGGAAAGATATGTACAAAGGAAGAACAACAAGAATTCATCCATCTTTGTCAAGAGTTTAGTGATATATTTGCATGGGAATATGGAGATCTAAAAGGTTTCAACCCAGAGTTGTCTCAGCATACAATTGAGCTTGAACCCAAGCCAAAACCTGTCAGACAGAAACAAAGGCCACTAAACCTAAAGCTGGAAGTGCTTATGAAGACTGAACTTAATAAACTCATTGAAGATAATATCATTTTTCCTATCAAACATACTTAATGGATTTCTAATTTGATTCCTGTTAGAAAAAAGAATGGAGAAATCAAATTATGTGTTGATTTTCGTGATTTAAACAGAGGATCTTTAAAGGATCATTATCCTTTACCATCTATGGAATAGATATTGCAGGTTGTTTCTAGATCAGAAAGATTCTCTTTGCTAGATGGTTATTCAGGTTACAATCAAATTCTAGTAACAGAAGAAGATCAGTACAAGATAGTGTTTACTAGAAAATGGGGAACAATGGCTTACAAAAAGATGTCATTTGGTTTATCAAATGCAGGTGCAACATTCTAGAGAGCCGTGGATATGGCCTTTCATGGTCTAATTAATAAGTTTGTGCTTGTATACTTAGATGATGTGACTATTTTTTATAAAAAAGTTGAAGCACATTTTCATCATTTAAGACTGATTTTTGAGAGATGTAAAGAGTTTGGGGTATCACTTAACCCAAAGAAGAGTTATTTTTTTGTTCATGAAGGTAAACTGTTAGGACACATATTGTCTAAAAATAGGATATCAATTGACCCTGAAAGAATCACTGCAATATTGGCATTACCTCTTCCTGCACATAAGAAAGGCTTACAGAGCTTTCTGGGAAGAATTAACTTTGTAAGAATGTTTATTCCTAACATAGCAACACTTTTAGAACCTCTTACAGCAATGCTGAAAAAGAATATTCCTTGCAGCTGGACCAAAGAAGGAATGCAGAGCTTTGAAGAGATAAAGGAGACACTTGTTGCTGCTCCAACTTTGATAAATCCAAATTTTGATAAAGACTTCATTTTATATGCATTTGAAAGTGTGGATACCATATCAACTATGCTTTGTCAGCAGAATGATAAAGGATTGGAACAGCCTGTAGCATTTTTCATCCAAGTTATGCATGACTATGAGGTAAGATATTCTTTTGTTGAAAATCATGTATTGGATGTTATCAGGAGCCTAAAGAAGTTTAAACATATGCTATCAAATAATAGAATTCAGTTAATGGTTGCCCATCCTACAGTGAAATAATTCTTGCTTAGTAAATATTTAAGTGACAAGAGAGTAGGGTGGATAACAAAGATTATGGAGTATGACATCCAAATTAAAGTTACCAGGCTGATCCAAGGCAAAGGACTGTGTGAACAGCTTGTAGAAAATGAAAAATACAACAAGGAACTTGAACGAGTAGTTGAGACAGTGCTTCAAAATGATGAAACATCTATTGTCCCAGATCCTCCTAGAAGTTGGGTGCATGATATGATCCATTATCTACACATTGGTGATTGTCCTCAAGGCCTGGATAGATCTAAAGAAGATATTACAGATTGCAAGCAATTCCCTATGCTATAATTGATGCGATTTTGTATAAAAGAGACTTTAATAATGTTTTACTGAGGTGTGTACAACTAGATCAGACTCAAAAGATTCTAGAAGAATTTCATGATGGACCTTTTGGAGGTCATTTTGTAGCTAGAACAATAGCTCTAAAAATTATGAGAGCTGGTTACTATTGGCCTGACATGTTCAAGGATTCGCATGAATGGGTAAAGAAATGTTTAAAGGGTTCAGTTTTTGTAGGAAAACAAAGAATTGCAGCCATGCCTTTACACCCAATTCAAGTGAAGTAGCCATTTGGCAAGTGGGGATTGGACTTCATTGGTCCTATTAATCCACATTCAAGCGAGGGACACAAGTGGATTTTGACTGCTACTAATTATTTCACTAAATGGACTGAAGCAGTTGCTTTGAAGGATGTTAATGAAACATGAGTCCTGAATTTTTATCAAGATCTAGTGTCCAAGTTTGGAACTCCTAACTCTATTATTTCAGATAATGCTTTAGCATTTATTGGATTAAGAGTATCTAATTGATCTGTCAAAAATAACATATTTTTGAATACTTCATCAAATTATTACACTCAAGGTAATGGACAGGTTGAATCAACTAACAAAAATCTGATTAAAATCATAAAGAAAACAGTTGATGAAAATCAGAGGTCTTGGCATGATAAGTTGAAGTTAGCATTATGGGCTGATAGGATTACACCGAAAAGATCAACAGGTAATTCACCCTATGTTCTTACATATGGAAAAGAAGCCAAGTTACCAATAACAGTGGAGTTGCCAACTCTTAGTTACATAAATAAAATAGAGTTACTTGAAGAGCAGCCAATGGAAATCAGGCTTGCATAGCTGATTAAACTTGAAAAAATTAGAAAAGAGGCCTTGAAAAATATAGAAGTACACCAGGCCCAAATGAAGAGGACATTTGATAAAAAAAGCAGTCCCAAGACTTTATAAGGAGGGAGATCTAGTTTTCAAGTGGAATGAGTTGAAGAGTAGACCAGGTTAGCATACAAAGTTTGATGCAATGTGGGATGGACCATACATAATAACATAATGCAAGCAACACAATGCATTCCAGCTTGCTAAGTTAGATGGTGAGGTGTTGCCAATCCCAATTACTAGGATTCACCTCAAGTTTGCTATTAGAGAGGTAGCCTTATGCTGCAAATAAGTGTTGTACATTTTAGTTTAGTTGTTGTTTTGTTTCCAAGAAGTGCTTTTGCACATGTTACTGGCTTTGATTTAAGCAAGTCAGTTTAGTTTTAGTTCTCATTTTTGTTGTTACTGTTGTGTTTCAAACAGTTTTGAGTTGCAGAAGTTTTCAAGGTTCAAGGCAAAAAAGACTCTATGCCTAATGGAGTTGCAAAGGCTACTGGTTCTAAGCTGTTTAGGAGGCAAACACCCCTGAGAGGTCACCAGAAATGTTAATAATTTTTTGTTCACACTAAAATTAGTTAAACCTAGGTGTAGTTGTTCAAAAGGAATAAAAGAAAACTTTGAAGTTATGCATTTAATGAACAGTTGATGTCTTGACAAAGTAGAAAGAGAGATGGAATCCATTTGATAGGATAACCCATCAATCTAACTAGCACCAATGAATCATCATGACAAGACAATCAAGTTGTCAAGTTATCATACATTCAAGAAATACAGTTGATTTAACATAGTGTTATCTTTCCTGAGTTATAAGACAAAATGATTAGTCAATTAATTAGATTTGAAAGAAAGAAAGAAAGATATTTGTATTGATCTGTTATTTCATGTCATATTTTGAACATACCTTCAATATATGTTACTTTATCCTATGCATTGATTGAAAAAGAAATACACATACGTCAAGTGCATAAGATAAATTAACCAATCATGTTTAAAAGAGGTATTCAAATGTGTCCCACACAAACCGTGGGAGTAACTAGACTGAGCAATTGTGGACATGCAAGATATACATCTGAATGATAAAAGAAGTAATAAGAACATATGATAAAGGTAAACATCCATCAGTGCCTAAGCAAGAAGCTTGTTTTGTTGATGTTGGTCTTCAGTACTCTAGCTCCTATCATCAGTTGAACCTACAAAAAATTGGGGAAAGTCCTTTTAGAGCTCCGGATGTTTAAAGTTATCATATGCTTTTATCAAGCAGATATATCAACTTATCACATCATACATTTCATATGAAAGATCAGATCAGACATGTGCTACAAGTCAGAATATCATGAAGAGGATCAATCAATATCATCATGTATATTTTTTATGCTAACTTGTTTGTCCACTATGCAGGTATAGGAAAAGTAATGTTGCTGAATTGAAGACATTTAAAGCATGTGGAGAAAATGTGGCTCCCACAAGGGTTGAGCCCAACATGCTCAAGTGATATCTTTACATGTTATGCTATATCTAACAGATCATTAGTGATCAAGCTCCATGATATGCAAGAAACAAGGTACTGTTGTACTTTCTTTATCATTAATGAAGTGTGATTTTTTCATAATAGTCCTATGCCATCAATAGATACACAAAGAACAGTACTGAAGGAACAGTCAAGGACATAAAGACACATATGCCAATCAAGTCTCAATTGCATATCAAATAGAAAGAACAGGCTACATGAGCCATCATTTTTCATACAACAGTTGGTGACAAGTCTCAGGTCACACTTATGTATGTCATTGACTTTATCAGTCACATAAGTGTTTACTTGGTTACCTAATGGTTACCTAATAAAGATTAAGCTACAAATTAATGCTTATAGAAGATATATTTGTGTGTCATTTACATGAGTTACAAGATACAAACATGAAAAGCATCATCTAACGATAATCAAAGGTGTAAGTAAAATGATCAAATATAGGTGTCCATAAAGATCAGGTACAACTGAAACAAGTGATACAGTCCATGCCTCTAGAATGATAGAATCAAACAAGTTTATCATTAAGAGCATCTGACTTGCATAATTGAAGAAGATACATCAAAAAAAGATCAAATGATTGATACTATTTTATGGAATCATCAGGTAGTATCATTATTTCTCTGATAAAATGATAAATGTATCTACAAGTATCTGATACACAAGAGAAATCAAAACATGCTATTGTAATATCTCTAATTGGTGACAGTCAAGTATTTCTTATTCATACTTCATAGCTGCTAACCTATAAAATGATGGAAGTGAAACAGTAAAGGATCAATTATATGCCATATATGATGCTACATTGATAATACTAAAAGAGATACAAGTTGTGTTCATTACTTCTGATTAATACAGTTTTGACAGTCATATGCCATAATGAAGGACAGAAAGAATCAATGAAGTGTCAAAGATAAAATCTCATGTATAAAGACTATCATAATATCTTTTACAGAAAAGGAATGCACATTGTTGTTCAAGGTTATAGAAATGACAAATGTTTTTACTCAGGATGATCAAGTTCAATGAAAGAAGCTACAGATTTAGAGAAATAACTCTCAAAGATAACAGATAGTAATTCTATGTTTTAACAATTTAAACCCTAATTTTTTTTTTCTGAATAGAGTCTTATGCACAAAAATGAAGGAGAATGCTCAGAAAAGACAATAAGTATCATGAATGTTGCAATGGAGCCTTTTTGAATGCAAATACTTGAAGAGGGTTTGAAACCCTAACACATTTTCTTGCATACAGTGAAAAGAATCAACACAATGTATTTATTCTCTCATGGCCATGACCAGGGAGTAGAGTTTATGCCTGAATAAAGACACCCATCTGTCGAAAGTTTAAAACCCTCATTTTCACGAAACCCTAGTTCTTTGTGCATAATAAAAATAAAAGTTATAGAGAAGAATTTATATGTCATGGTTGTGCCTGAAAGATTGGTTTTCCTTGATACCCATATGGATTTTCATAAAACCCTAACACAGTTTTTGCCATTACAAGAAAGGAATGGTTCTACAGTATATCTTTTATCATGGTCATGGATAGAGAAGCAGATATCATCATCATTTGAAGTGAAAACCCTAGTTGCAGGTTCGAGCCCTTTTTCTCATTTTGCAAACAATAGTCAAGATGTTCAGAATATGTATTATCTAATATGGTTGTAAGCATAAAATGCATTTATAGACATTTCTATGTTAAAACCCTCATGAAAAAATTGAAACCTTAAAAGTTTCTTTTCAAAAACTAGTGGATATGATACAAAAAATGACAATGGCTACGGCCATACAAAAGGAGAAGGATATTGAAAATACCTAGATGGAAAATAGTGAAAAACCTTGTCTCTTTTGAAACATGCAATGATAAGTTAAAAATCTTTAGCAAAGTGAAAAGAGCTTACCTTTTAAGTTGCAGAGGAGTGGATCAATTATGGCCATGACCTCTTTTGATATTTTCTTGTCATTTTTTGTCACAATTTAAAGATTAATGCACAAAGAAAATAAAGCATGGTGTCAAAGAATGTTGCAGAGATAAGTAAAGGCATGGCCGCAGCCATTAGAACCAAGAATGCTATAGAAAATAATGAAATGCCAAGCAAAATCTTAGACACCCCACTCACCAACTTCTGCCAAGACTTCTTGCTCAGAAAATACAACATTTTCGACCACAGAGGCCACCATATGGAGAAATAACCAGATGAAGAACGAAACCCTAAGTAGTGCCTTGGAGAGTTACAGAGCGGCGGCCGAAAAGCAGAGACAAATGAAATGACTTAAGATTAGGGTTTCTTCTTTACTTTTGTTCGAAGCTTCTTTGCCTTCTTTTGTTTTTTTTTAACTTTGCAAAAGATATAATTACCTTATCTAATGCCGACAGGGTCAAACCTTAAGGTGGAGTTTAGTAGTGATCATTGTCAAGAGTGGCTGACAGATGTGTCTCTTCCCTTTGCTTCTAAGGTCAAATGGTGGTTGAAATCATTGAAGAGTATTGTTCATACCTTGTAAACTTCAAACCAAACTCTATTACCTTGTGGTCAACATTGCATGGTCGAAGATGTTCCTTATCATCATGTGCTTATTGATAAGACAAGATTCCCTTCATAATACATGTATCATGCATAATGATCGAATATGGTCAAAAGAAATGATTTTATGCCTTATAATATTATCATCAAAAAGTCAAAGCAAGAAATATATGAAGACAAGATATATGTAAGGTGGCAGATCATGTGGGTTAAGCATTATCAAAGACAAGGTATTCAAAGCCAAAAGTGATGCATAGGGTGATAAAGTTATGAGGTAATGCCATGTGGACATACATTTTACCTTAATGCAAAGTGGAGGTCAAAGGTGAATGATGGAAACATCATATGAAGACAAGGAGATATAACTAAAGCATGCAGGTCAAAACTTTGAGAGATGACATTATCACTAGGGTGCTTTCTTTTCATGATGGAGTTTCTTGTTTCTTTGAGAGAGAAAGGTATTTGCATGAAGGTATTTAGAGTTTGCTTTTGCATGGAGGATATATGTGGCAGTAAGGCCAAAATTTTAAATTATAATTAGAGTAATAAGGGTGGTAATTTTTGCCTTAATGCATGAATCATGCAATTATGTATGTTTTCTCACAAGGGGCTATAAGGGGATTTTGTTTTCTTCTAAGTCCTTATTCTTTTTCTCAAAACATGCAAATTAGGCAAGTGTAATTGAAGAGATAAGGAGTTTTATTTTTTCTCATCGTGCATGATTTTACAAAATAAACCAATGTAAATAAATAGTAAAGTAATATTCTTCAAATTACTTTATTACTTTTCACAAATTGTAAAATCAGAAATAGTACAAGTTGTAACTAACAATAGAGTAATTATTATAATTACTTTATTATTTACTCACAATCAATTTTGCAGAAGCAAAATCATGCAAATTGATGAGTTGAGTTAACTAGGCTACATAGGGGATTTTGCATGATTTGAGGAGTATTTTTGGTGTTCTTGGTCAACTTCTTGGTCAAGCATACGGAGAAGACCAAATTGGAGCTATTTTTGCTCGATTTGTGGCAGTTTGAGCCCTTATTTTGGGGGACTTTTGAGTTGACTCATGGATCACCTTGGAAGGTTTATTTTTAGAGGCAGTTGATTGTAGTTCACTTTTTGCATGCCTCTTAGTGAGGGAAAGCTATATATTGTAAAGCAAAACTTGTTTTTTGCCAGTTCTTGTCTTTTTTCTCTTATACACTTTGAGAGAGAAAAAGGTTTTGTAGCTCATTTTGATAGTTTTATAGAGAGACCATAGCAAGTTATAGGTTCAATTTCTTTGTTTTCATACAACTTTTCCTTTGTTCTTTGAAATCAAGTAGTTTCCTTTGCATTTAATGCAAATTGTATGAAGTGATTTGAAGAAATTTTATTGTGTTTAATAATCAAAACCTTTAAAATTATTGTCTCACTATTACTTGAAGCATTAAGCATAGTGTTATTATAGGTCTTAAGTTGTGTTAATGAAAATAATCCTTCTTGTGTTGTGAGAAATCCTTTTTCCTTCATAAAAAGGTCTATTTTCAATTCTTCCTTAGAAATACTTTCGTGATATTTGTGCCAAGATTGGATTATGTGAGTCAAATTTCTGAGTTATATTGTGAACCAAATTGCATATTTTCTATCCATATTAGGTGCTTCACCAAATTTTACAGTTTCATTTTCTTACCCTTTTCCAAAATAGAAAATCATACATTCCAATAGAATATTTTAAGGGAACCAGCCCATAATCTAGAGGTTCAAACTCATTATAGGTCACCCACAGCCTGAGTTTGTCCCTATGTTTCAAAGGATTGCAGAGTGTCACAGCTTTGTATAAGGGTGCAATCCTCATTGACAACAAGAACCAGAGTAGAAGATGATCTAAATTTGATTGTGAAGAATAGATCAGAAGATTGCTCAAAAATTGAAAAAGAAATTATAAGTTTAAAAACAGATCTTGAAAAGCTCAGAAGTTTTGAAGAAAAATTCAAGATAAGTACAGAAAAACTTGATGAAATGATTGCTAGTCAGAGGAATGTTGATGACAAACATGGTTTAGTATTTGAGAAAGGGGAAAGTTTAAACTCTGGTCAAATGAGCACTAAGTCAAGGAAAAACAAAGGATACCAGTCTAGGAATCAAAGAAGAATACCTAGAAGACCTCCGATCAGACAACCAAATGCTCAAAGGTACCCATCTTTCAATGGTTATTGTAATTCATGCAATAAGTATGGTCATAAGGCTACTCAGTGTAGGAGTAGAATAAATCAAAAAATTCCATCATTCTCTGGTCAGTGTTTCAATTGCAATAAAATTAGTCATAGAGTTGTTGTATGCAGAAGTAAAGTAAGTTAGAATTCCATTAGGTGCAATGCATTCTATAAAATAGGACACAGATCAAATGAATGCAAAAGTTCGGTAAGAACTAATTTTCAAAATACAAAGAATAGTCATTCATTCAATGGAAAGTGTTTTGCTTGCAATAGATTTGGACATATGGCAAATCAATGCAAATCAAATTCAATCAATGGAAGGAATCAAGGTCAAAAGAATGTGATGTGCTTCAATTGCAACAAATTTGGACATGTTGCAAGATTTTACAAAAGCACAAATGTGAAGAGAAATCACTATTTTGAAGAAAGGAAAACAGAGAAGAGAAATGGTAAGGGAAAAGAAAAATTTATTGCGGTTGAAACCAAGAAAGAAATGGACAAGGTATGGGTCAAGAAATAAGTAATTGAAGTCAGGGATCAATCCACACCAGTATCTGGTGCAGATACTTCCTTCGAGAAGTAAATTGAGAGCTCTAGCTCAGGGGGAGCAGTGTATAAAATCCAAATCCCCCAGCCAGAAAGTGGGTACCAGAATCCCGCACGAAGGCGTATGATGAAATCTGATGTGACACAGCTCTTAGAAGAAAAACTAAAAGAAAAAGGATCAATGCAGCATATTGCGAAGCAATTCTAATCGTCTGTGTTCTATAGTAAAGGATTTGGGTAGCTTTTGGAAATGGGCATTTAATGACGACTAGGTCAAATCACACGAAGGATAAAAGGGAACCTCTTTTGGTTTCTAAATCTATTTGCATTTGGTGCAACAATGTATTGATCTACTCTACGAACTATGGGATTTTTCAACCTACGCCGTGGAGGTTCTCCTCTTGACTAAGGATAAATGATTCTATTTGGTCATGCACACATATAGAAGCCCTTGGAAGGTTGTATTTTTAGTAGTTGTAAATCAAGCAAGGACTATGACGAATATTGAGAATTTGTTGTTGGAGGCAGCAGGTTGATCTAACACCCATAATGGAAAGCATAGGAATCAATCTCCAACAAAGAGAAAGCAATCTTATTCCTTTTCAGATGATGGCAGTGATTCCAATTCTGATAATGGGGACCTTTGAACTGATTCTCAGTTCAATAGAACTTATTTTTCTATTGTTTTGTTATGAACAGCAGAATTTTTAGTCTTTTAGAGGTTTATTTTCAAGTACCTGATGACTCTAATACTTTGGTTTTATAGATCAGATCTTGCAGCTTATGAAAAAATATCAAGCAAGGTCAAGTAAAGATTCTGAGAAGAGACATAATCATTTATCTCCACCAAAAAGGAGAATAAAAATAGATAAAGTAAACAAACCAGCAGATTCAACAATTGTTTCAGATCTGCCAAGTACACATCTAGAGTTTACTTCTCACCAGAATCCATTATTTGCAAGTTCATAATCAGAATTTCATAGTTCTCTACCAACAAGCCCAAGAGAGCAGATTCTTGTTTTCCAAGAGGAACTTCTTTTAAAGCATGTAGAGGAAGAACTTGTGTTACAAGAAATACCTCAAGTACTTTTAATCCAAGTACTAGCACAAATACCATCTACTCCAATGTCTCTAATTAGTGGAGGAGGAGGTGGAGGGCATATTCCACCTAAAGGAGGTGGAGTAGGAGGAGTACCACCTCCCGGTGGAGTAGGAGGTGAAGGAGGTGGAGGAGGTGGAGGAAATCCACCACCACCTTTAAATCAACCTTTTGTTACATTTAATGGGGGTATCCCTTTGAATCTAAATCAGAAAAATGACATACTGATGGCTGCATTGAAGAGTTTACCAAGTTTCACAGGAGAAGATGAGACTACACCTATTGAGCATATCAAAGATGTGGCTTCTTTGTGTTCTCTTCATCACATTACCGAGGAGAACATAGAAATCAGGTTATTGGTAGCATCACTAAAAGGTAAGGCTCTTCAATGGTTTAGAGGCTTAAGAGTTAATTCAATTAGATCTTGGGATGAATTAGGTGTTGCTTTGAATAGACAATTTCAGGATAAATCTGATCATTTATCATTAGTTGAAATAATGACTACTATCAAGAGAGCTCCACAAGAGCAAATAACAGATTTCAATTTCAGATTTTAGAAAACATGGAATAGGATTCCTGAAATAGTGAAACCCTCACCAAAACATGTCTTTTTGTATTATTTGAGGGCATTAAATTTTGATATTGCTGTTATGATATAATCTATGGGTGGGGTAACCTTACCAACTGCTTTTGATATTGCAATAAGAGCAGAAAATAGTTTAATACACGCTGGTAAGATAGCACCTAGACCACCAATGCCAATTTTTCTAGATATACAGCCTTTAATTCTAATTTCAGCCCCACATATTTCACCAATACCATCTTTTGGCTATCAAACAAATGCAAAAAATAGTGCAGATCCCATTCATTCTAAGTTTCAAGAGTTGAAAGAAAACCAACAAAGTATAGCAAAAATATTTTAGACTGTAAGCAATGATTTAGTAAGTCTGAAAATTCAAGAAAACTAGAATAACAGGCCTTACCAAGCCCCATACCAAGCAAATAGACCTAGTTATCAGGCAGATTATCAAGGTCAAAGGAGAAATTACTACAATAGGCCAAATTAGCAATATAATCCAAATGATGTTGGTACATCAAAATAAATAGTGCCTATACAGAATAACATGGTTCAAGATTATACATGGTGTTACCCATGTAATCAACCTCATAACCAGGCCACTTGCCCAAATGGGATAGTAAGTCAAGCTTTAATGGTACAAAATAATTATGTTGCTGCTAAAAATTTAGCAGGTGATGTGAATAACTAGCTGGATACTCAAACTTAGTTTGTTAATCCTGATGTAGCTTTGATGAATTGGTCGGCTAATGAATTTTGTGTTGTAAATTAGTTACCAAATCAAAAGCAGTCTTTTACTAATATTGCAACAAACACAAGATCAAAAAAGAGAGTTGTTGACTTGCAACAAGCTGATACTGGTAAACAACAAGTTGGAAATGTACAACAGCAAGCCGATAAAGGTAAAAGTACAATTTCTACAAGTCAACAAGGGAACAATCAAGCTTCTACATCAAATGATCTGCATATTTTGTTAAGAGGATAGCCAACAGTTGAAAAAAGATAGCCAAAAGCAAATAAACAGCCAACCAAAGACCAACCAGAGGTTACTGTCCCAAAGGTACAGTAAAAGGTTAGTGGTCCTGCTTTTAATATTTTGGATCATATGAAAAAGGCAACAATAAGCATATATATTTTAGATACTTTACATATTTCAGGACAAAAGGATTTGTTACAAGATGCATTATCTCAGTTTTCTTTGTCAAATGAAGTACAAAAATCACATCAACCTCAAGTTATGTTTACAAATGAGGTAGAAAAAAGAGTAGAATAGCCTAAACCAATAGGCAAACCTCCATCATTCTATGTCACTCTAATTGTAGGTGACCATTTAGTACATAATTGCATGATAGACTTAGGAGCCAGCAGCTTAGTTATGCCAAAACAACTAGCTGATAAGTTAGGCCTGAAATATCAACCTATTGTTAGGGGTGTTGTACAAATGGATGGAACTGAGGTCAATACAGTTTGAATGTTAAAAAGTTTAGGCCTTACCTTACATGCATGTCCAAACATTGTTATACATCAAGATATTTATGTCATTGATCTGCCACCTACCTTTGCTATTTGCTTATCCAGAGATTTTACAGCAAAGTTAGGAGGATATTTATCATCTGATTGGATGCATTTGTTCTTCAGAACTAGATATGGAACCAAGGTTACAATCAAATCTAACCCATTAACCAAAGGTCACCTTGAACCTTATACATCCAGATCAATAAATGCCAACCTTTCCATTTTTGATCAAGAAGATCTAATTCATGTTCAAGATCCAAGTACACCATTAGAGGGAATTCCCAATCTGGTTTTAGACTAGTGGGCAGCAGAGAATCATGAAATAGATCCATTTGAGCAGATTGATGAGATAGGCCTTGGTGTGTATATGATCCAGGAGAAAGATATAGTCATTCCAAACCTGATTAAAGGAGGAAAATAGCAAGCTATTGAAGCTGAAAATAATGTTTGGGAACTTTATTTTGATGATTCTAGAAGCAAAATTGGTGCTAGAGGAGGGGTTGTTTTAGTTTCTCCCACAGGTGAGAAATACTATTCATCTTTATAGATTTGCTTTTAGCTCTTCTAACAACTCAGCTGAGTATGAAGCTTTAGTTCATGGACTAGAATGGGCAAGGAAAAGAAAAACCAAATGTTTAAAAGTTTTTGGAGATAGTGAGTTATTTGTTAAACAATTCAGAAACCTTGCTGCAACAAAAAATAACTTGTTCAAATTATATAAACATAGGGTTTGGGACATGATAGAAGAATTTGATGCATTTAATCTGATATATGTACCTAGAACTGATAATAAGCAAGCTGCCAAGCTAGCTCCCATACGAGCTGAATATGATATTCCTACATAAATGAAGAATGTTCATACTCCTTTATATGTCAAGGTTGCTATAAGACCTTCAATTCCAGATAATAATATCAGCTGGCAAGGGTTTGATAGTGATGAACAGATTGTAAATTTCTTAATGGAAGAGGCTAAATTTTCTATAGGTAATTAGCAGAAATTTTTGCAGTAATATGATGATCAAATACTATAGTTAAGATCAAATAAATTCCCTAGGGGTTTGGTATCCTTAGAGTCAATATTTAACACTAATGATCAGGTAAGAAGAGAAAAGGCTAGCTTGTCAGTGAAACAAGAACACTATGAGCCGATTGAAATCTTTAAGGGGAAACTACTCAAGCTTGGAAAGATATATACAAAGGAAGAACAACAAGAATTCGTCCAGCTTTGTCAAGAGTTTAATGGTATATTTGCATGGGAATATGGAGATCTAAAATGTTTCAACCTAGAGTTGGCTCAGCATACAATTGAGCTTCAACCCAAGGCAAAACATGTCAGCCAAAAACAAAGGCCACTAAACCAAAAGCTGGAAGTGCTTATGAAGACTGAACTCAATAAACTCATTGAAGGTAATATCATTTTTCCTATCAAACATACCTCATGGGTTTCTAATTTAGTTCCCGTCAGAAAAAAGAATGGAGAAATCAAATTTTGTGTTGAGTTCTATGATTTAAACAGAGCATCTTTAAAGGATCATTATCTTTACCATCTATGGAACAGATATTGCAGGTTGTTTCTGGATCAAAAAGATTCTCTTTGCTAGATGGTTATTCAGGTTACAATCAAATTCTAGTAAAAGAAGAAGATTAGTACAAGATAGCTTTTACTACTAAATGGGGAACAATGGCTTACAGAAAGATGTCATTTGGTTTATCAAACACAGGTGCAACATTCCAGAGATCCATGGATATGGCCTTTCATGGACTAATTAATAAGTTTGTGCTTGTATACTTAGATTATGTGACTTTTTTTCTAAAAAAATTGAAGAGCATTTTCATCATTTAAGACTAATTTTTGAGAGATGTAAAGAGTTTGGGGTATCACTTAACCCAAAGAAGAGTTATTTTTCTGTTCATGAAGGTAAACTGTTAGGACACATAGTGTCTAAAAATGGAATATCAATTGACCCTGAAAGAATCACTGCAATATTAGCATTACCTCTTCCTACACATAAGAAAAGCTTACCGAGCTTTTTGGGAAGAATTAACTTTGTAAGAAGGTTTATTCCTAACATAGCAGCACTTTTACAACCTCTTACAACAATGCTGAAAAAGAATATTCCTTTTAGTTGGACCAAACAAGGAATGCAGAGCTTTGAAGAGATAAAGGAGGCACTTGTTGCTGCTCCAACTTTGATAAATCCAAATTTTGATCAAGACTTCATTTTATATGCATTTGGAAGTGTCGATACCATATCAGCGATGCTTTGTCAGCAGAATGATGAAGAATTGGAATATCTTGTAGCATTTTTCATCCAAGTTCTGCATGACTATGAGGTAAGATATTCCTTTGTTGAAAAGCATGTATTGGTTGTTATTCAAGAGCCTAAAGAAGTTAAACATATGCTTTCAAATAATAGAATTCAATTAATGGTTGCCCATCCTACAGTGAAAGAATTCTTTCGTAGTAAGAGATACGTGAGAAGAGAGCAGGGTGGATAACAAAGATTATGGAGTATGACATCCAAATTAAAGTTGCCAGGCTGGTCCAAGGCAAAGGACTATGTGAAAAGCTTGCAGAAAATGAAAAATACAGCAAGGAACTTGAAGGAGAAGCTGAGACAGTGCTTCAAAACGATGAAACAACTATTGTCCCATATCCTCCTACAAGTTGGGTACATGATATGATCCATTATCTACACACTGGTGATTGTCCTCAAGGCCTGGATAGATCTAAAAGAAGATATTACAGATTGTAGGCAATTCCCTATGCTGTAATTGAAGGGATTCTGTATAAAAGAGACTTTAATAATGTTTTGCTGAGGTGTGTACAGCCAGATCAGACTCAAAAGATTCTAGAAGAATTTCATGATGGACCTTCTAGAGGTCATTTTGCAGCTAGAACAACAGCTCTAAAATTACGACAGCTAGTTACTATTGGCCTGACATGTTCAAGGATGCTCATGAATGGGTAAAGAAATGTTTAAAGTGTTCAGTTTTTATAGGCAAACAAAGACTTGTAGCCATGCCTTTACACCCAATTCAAGTGGAGCAGCCATTTGGCAAGTGGGGATTGGACTTCATTGGTCTTATTAATCCACCTTCAAGCCAGGGACACAAGTGGATTTTGACTGCTACTGATTATTTCACTAAATGGACTGAAGCAGTTGCTTTGAAGGATGCTAATGAAACATAAGTCCTAAATTTTTACCAAGATCTAGTGTCCAAGTTTGGAACTCCTAACTCTATTATTTCAAATAATGCTTTAGCATTTATTGGATTAAGAGTATCTGATTGGTCTCTCAAAAATAACATATTTCTAAATACTTCATCAAATTATTACCCTCAAGGTAATGGATAGGTTGAATCAACTAACAAAAATCTGATTAAAATCATAACGAAAATAGTTGATGAAAATCAGAGGTCTTGGCATGATAAGGAGAAGTTAGCATTATGGACTGAGGATTAGACCTAAAAGATCAATGGGTAATTCACCCTATGTTCTTACATATGGAAAAGAAGCCAAGTTACCAATAACAATGGATTGCCAACTCTTAGTTACATAAAAGAACTAGAGTTACTTGAAGAGCAGCCAATGGAAATCAGGCTTGCACAGCTAATTGAACTTGAACAAATCAGAAAAGAGGCCTTGAAAAACTTAGAAGTACACCAAGCCCAAATGAAGAGGACATTTGATAAAAAATCAGACCCAAGACTTTATAAGGAGGGAGATCTAGTTTTCAAGTGGAATGAGTTGAAGAGTAGACTAGGTGAGCTTACAAATTTTGATGCAATGTGAGATGGACCATACATAATAATAGAATGCAACCAACACAATGCATTCCAATTTGCTACGTTAGATGGTGAGGTATTGACAATCCCAGTTAATGGGATTCACCTCAAGTTATGTTATTAGAGAGGTGGCCTTATGCTGCAAATAAGTGTTATTGCACATTTTAGTTCAGTTGTTGTTTTGTTTCCAAGAAGTGCTTTTGTACATGTTACTAGCTTTGTTTTAAGCAAGTCGGTTTAGTTTCAGTTCTCAATTTTGTTGCTGCTGTTGTGTTTCAGTCAGTTTTGAGTTACAGAAGTTTCAAGGTTCAGGGCAGAAAAGACTCTATGCCTAATGGAGTTGCAAAGGCTACTGGTTCTAAGTTGTTGAGAAGGCAAACACCCCTGAGAGGTCACCATAAATGTTATTAATTTTTTGTTCACACTAAAATTAGTTAGACCTAGGTGCAATTGTTCAAAAGGAATAAAAAAAAACTTTGAAGTTATGCATTTAATGAACAGTTGATGTCTTGACAAAGCAAAAAGAGAGATGGTATCCAGTTGACAAGATAACCCATCAGTCTAACCAAGACTGATGAATCATCATGACAAGAGAATCAAGTTGTCAAGTTATCAAACATTCAAGAAATACAGTTGATTTAACATAGTGTTATCTTTCATGAGTTGTAAGATAGAATGATTGTTCAGTTAATTAGATTTGAAAGAAAAAAAAGAAAGATATTTGTATTGAACTGATGTTTCATGTCATATTTTGAACATACATTCAATATCTATTACTTTAACCTATGCATTGATTGAAAAAGAAATACACATACATCAAGTGCATAAAATAAATTAACCAATCATGTTTAAAAGACGTAGTCAAATGTGTCCCACACAAGTCATGGGAGTAACTAGACTGAGTAATTAAAGACATACAAGCTATACATCTGAATGATAAAAGAAGTAATAAGAATATATGATAAAGGTAAACATCCATCATTGCATGAGCAAGAAGGTTGTTTTGTTGATGTTGGTCTTCAGTCTTCATCTCTGGCTCCTATCATTAGTTGAACCTACAAAAAATTGGGGAAAGTCCTATTAGAGCTCCAGATGTTTAAAATTATCATATGCTTTTATCAAGCAGATATATCAACTTATCACATCATGCATTTCATATGAAAGATCAGATCAAACATGTGCTACAAGTCAGAATAGCATGAAGAGGATCAATCAATATCATCATGTATATTTTTTATGCTCACTTGTTTGTTCACTGTACAGGTATAGGAAAAGTAATGTTGCTAATTTGAAGACATTTAAAGCATGTGGAGAAAATGTGGCTCCCAAAAGGGTTGAGCCCATCATGCTCAAGTGATACCATTACATGTTATTCTATATCTAATAGATCATCAATGATCAAACTCCATCATATGCAAGAAACAAGGTACTGTTGTACTTTCTTTATCATTAATGAAGTGTGATTTTTTCATAATAGTCCTATGCCATCAATAGATACACAAAGAATGGTACTGAAGGAACATTCAAGGATAGAAAGACGCATATGCCAATCAAGTCTCAATTGCATATCAAATAGAAAGAACAGACTACAGGAGCCATCATTTTTCATACAACAATTGGAGACAAGTCTCAAGTCACACTTATGTATGTCATTGACTTTATCAGTCACATAAGTGTTTACATGGTTACCTGATAAAGATTAAGCTATAGAATAATGCTTATAGGAGACATATTTGAGTATCATTTACATGAGTTACAAGATACAAACATGAAAAACATCATCTAATGATAATCAAAGGAGTAAGTAAAATGATCAGATATACGTGTCCATAAAGATCAGGTACAGCTAAAACAAGTGATATAGTCCATGCCTCTAGATAGATAGAATCAAACAAGTTTATCATTAAGAGCATCTGACATGCATAATTGAAGAAGATACATCAAGAAAAGATCAAATGACCGATACTGTTTCAGGGAATCATCAGGTAGTTTCATTATTTCTCAGACAAAATGATAAATGTATCTACAGGTATCTGATACACAAGAGAAATCAAAAGATGCTATAGTAATACCTCTGATTGGTGATAGTTAAGTAATTCTTATTCATACTTCATAGCTACTAACCTATAAAATGATGGAAGTAAAATAGTAAAGGATCAATTATATGCCATATATGATTTTACATTGATACTACTAAAAGAGATACAAGTTGTGCTCATTACTTCTGATTGATATAGTTTTGACAGTGATATGCCATAATGAAGGACAGAAAGAATCAATGAAGTGTCAAAGATAAAATCTCATGTATAAATACTATCATAATATCTTTTACAGAAAGGGAATGTGCATTATTGTTCAGGGTTACAGAAATGACAAGTGATCAAGTTCAATGAAAGAAGATACATATTTAGAGAAACAACTCTCAAAGATAACAGATGGTAATTCTGTGTTTTAACAGTTTAAACTCAAATGTTTTTTTTCTTTTTTCTTTTTTTTTCTGAACAGAGTTTTATGCACAGAAATGGAGGAGAATGCTTAGAAAAGACAATAAGTATCATGACTGTTGCAATGGAGCCTTTTTAAATGCAAATACTTGAAGAGGGTTTGAAACCCTAACACATTCTCTTGCATATAGTGAAAAGAATCAACACAATGTATTTATTATGTCATGGCTGTGACCAAGGAGTAGAGTTTATACCTGAATGAAGACACCCATCTGTTGAAAGTTTAAAACCCTCATTTTCAAGAAACCCTAGTTCTTTATGCACAGTAAAAAGAAAAGTTACAGAGAAGAATTTATGTCATGGTCGTGCCTGAAAGAGTGATTTTCCTTGATACCCATATGGATTTTCATAAAACCCTAACACAGTTTTTGTCATTACAAGAAAGGAATGGTTCTACAATATATCTTTTATCATGGTCGTGCATAGAGAAGCAGATATCATCATCGTTTGAAGTGAAAACCCTAGTTGTAGGTTCAAGCCCTTTTTTCTCATTTTGCAAAGAACAGTCAAGAGGTTCAGAATATGTATTTTCTTGTATGGTTGTAAGCATAAAATGCATTTGCAGACATTTCTGTGTTAAAACCCTCATGAAAAAATTGAAACCTTAAAAGTTTCTTGTCAAAAACCACTGGATATGATACAAAAAATGATGATGGCTACAACCATACAAAAGAAGAAGGATATTGAAAATACCCAAATGGAAAATAGTGAAGACCCTTGTCTCTTTTGAAATGTACAATGATAAGTTAAAAATCTTTAGCAAAGTGAAAAGAGCTTACCTTTTAAGTTTCAAAGGAGTGGAGCAATTATGGTCGTGACCTCTTTTGATGTTTTCTTGTCATTTTTTGTCACAATTTAAAGATTAATGCACAAAGAAAATAAAGCATGGTGTCAAAGAATGTTGTAAAGATAAGTATAGGCATGGCAGTGGCCATTAGAGCCAAGAATGCTATAGAAAGTAATGAAATGCCAGTCAAAATCTTACACACCGCACTCATCAGCTTCTGCCAAGACTTCTTGCTCAGAAAATACAACATTTTTGACCACAGAGGCCACGTTATGGAGAAATAACCAGATGAAGAATGAAACCCTAAGTAGTGCCTTGTAGAGTTGTAGAGTGGCGGCTGAAAAGAAGAGACAAATGAAATGACTTAAGATTAGGGTTCCTTCTTTGCTTTTGTTCGAAGCTTCTTTGCTTTCTTTTTTTTTTTTTTGACTTTGCAAAAGAAATAATTACCTTATCTAATGTCGACAGGGTCAAAACTTAAGCTGGAGTTTCCTAGTGATCATTGTCAAGAGTGGCTGACAGATATGTCTCTTCCCTTTGCTTCTAAGGTCAAATGGTGGTTGAAATCATTGAAGAGTATTGTTCGTACCTTGTAAACTTCAAACCAAACTCTATTGCCTTGTGGTCGACATTGCATGGTCGAAGATGTTCCTTATCATCATGTGCTTATCGATAAGACAAGATTCCCTTCATAATACATGTATCATGCAGGATGACCGAATATGGTCAAAAGAAATGATTTTATGCCTTATAATATTATCATCAAAAAGTCAAAGCAAGAAATATATGAAGACAAGATATATGTAAGGTGGCAGATCATGTGGGTTAAGCATTATCAAAGACAAGGTATTCAAAGCCAAAAGTGATGCATAGGGTGATAAAGTTATGAGGTAATGCCATGTGGGCATACATTTTACCTTAATGCAAGGTGGAGGTCAAAGGTGAAAGATGGAAACATCATATGAATACAAGGAGATATAACTAAAGCATGCAGGTCAAAACTTTGAGAGATGACATTATCACTAGGGTGCTTTCTTTGCATGATGGAGTTTCTTGTTTCTTTGAGAGAGAAAGGTATTTGCATGAACGTATTTAGAGTTTGCTTTTGCATGGAGGATATATGTGGCAGTAAGGCCAAAATTTTAAATTATAATTGGAGTAATAAGGGTGGTAATTTTTGCCTTAATGCATCAATCATGCAATTACGTATTTTTTCTCACAAGGGGCTATAAAGGGATTTTATTTTCTTCTAAGTCCTATTTTTTTTTGCTCAAAACATGCAAATCAGGCAAGTGTAATTAGAGAGATAAGGAGTTTTATTTTTTCTCATCATACATGATTTTACAAAATAAACCAATCTAAATAAATAGTAAAGTAATATTCTTCAAATTACTTTATTATTTTTCACAAATTGTAAAATTAGAAATAGTACAAGTTGTAACTAACAATAGAGTAATTATTCTAATTACTTTATTATTTACTCACAATCAATTTTGCAAAAGCAAAATCATGCAAATTGATGAGTTGAGTTAACTAGGCCACATAGGGGATTTTTGCATGATTTGAGGAGCATTTTTGGGGTTCTTGGTCAAGCATATGGAGAAGACCAAATTGGAGCTATTTTTGCTCGATTTGTGACAGTTTGAGCCCTTATTTTTGGGGACTTTTGAGTTGACTCGTGGATCACCTTGGAGGGTTTGTTTTTAGAGGCAGTTAGTTGCAATTCATTTTTTGCATGCCTCTTAGTGAGGGCAAGCTATATATTGTAAAGCAAAACTTGTTTTTTGCTAGTTCTTGCCTTTTTGCTTTTATACACTTTGAGAGAGAAAAAGGTTTTGTAACTCATTTTTGATAGTTTTATAGAGAGATCACAGCATGTTACAGGTTCAATTTCTTTGTTTTCATACAACTTTTCCTTTGTTCTTTGAAATCAAGTAGTTTCATTTCCATTTAATGCAAATTGTATGAAGTGATTTGATGAAATTTTACTGTGTTTATTAATCAAAACCATTAAAATTATTGTCTCACTATTACTTGAAGCGTTAAGCATAGTGTTATTACAAGTCTTAGGTTGTGTTAGTGAAAATAATCCTTCTTGTGTTGTGAGAAATCCTTTTCCTTCATAAAATGGTCTATTTTCAAGCCTTCCTTAGAAATACTTTTATGATATTTGTGCCAAGATTGGACTATGTGAATCAGATTTTTGAGTTATATTGTGAACCATATTGCATATTTTCTATCCATATTAGGTGCATTACCAAATTTTACAGTTTCATTTCCTTATAGTTTCCTTCTTACCCTTTTCCAAAATAGAAAATCATACATTCTAATAGAATATTTTAAGGGAACCAGCCCATAATCTAGAGGTTCAAACTCATTATAGGTCACCCACAGCCTGAGTTTGTCCCCATGTTTCAAAGGATTGCAGAGTGTCATAGCTTTGTATAAGGGTGCAATCCTCATTGACAACAAGAACAAGAGTAGAAGATGATCTAAATTTGATTGTGAAGAACATATCAGAAGATTACGCAAAAATTGAAAAAGAAATTATAAGTTTAAAAATAGATCTGGAAAAGGCTAGAAGTTTTGAAGAAAAATTCAAGATAAGTACTGCAAAGCTTGATGAAATGATTGCTAGCTAGAGGAGTGTTGATGACAAACATGGTTTATGATTTGAGAAAGGGGAAAGTTCAAACTCTTGTCAAATGAGCACTGAGTCAAGGCAAAACAAAGGATACCAATCTAGGAATCAAAGAAGAAGACCTCCGGTCAGACAACCAAATGCTCAAAGGTACCCATCTTTCAATGGTTATTGTAATTCATGCAATAAGTATGGTCATAAGGCTACTCAGTGTAGAAGTAGAATAAATCAAAAAATTCCATCATTCTCAAGTCAGTGTTTCAGTTGCAATAAAATTGGTCATAGAGTGGTTGTATGCAGAAGTAAAGTAAGTTAGAATTCCATTAGGTGCAATGCATACTATAAAATGGGACACACATCAAATGAATGCAGAAGTTTGGTAAGAACTAATTTTCAAAATACAAGGAATAGTCATTCATTCAATGGAAAGTGTTTTTCTTGCAATAGATTTGGACATATGGCAAATCAATGCATATCAAATTCAATCAATGGAAGGAATCAAGGTCAAAAGAATGTGATGTGCTTTAATTGCAACAAATTTGGACATGTTGCAAGATTTTACAGAAGCACAAATGTGAAGAGAAATCACTAATTTAAAGAAAAAAAAATAGAGAAGAGAAATGGTAAGGGAAAAGAGAAAGTTATTCCAGTTGAAAGCAAGAAAGAAATGCATAAGGTATGGATCAAGAAATAAGTAATTGAAGTCAGGGATCAATCCGTACCAGTATCTGGTGCAGATACTTCCTTCGGGAAGTAAATTGAGAGCTCTGGCTAAGGGGGAGTAGTGTATAAAATCCAAATCCCCCAACCAAAAAGTGGGTGCTATAATCTGGCACGAAGGCGTATGATGAAATATGATGTGACACGGCTCTTAGAAGAAAAATTGAAAGAAAAAGGCTCAATGCGGCATATTGTGGTGCAATTCTAATCGTCTGTGTTCTACAATAAAGGGTTTTGGTAGCTTTTCAAAATGGGCATTTAATGACGACTAGGTCAAATCACACGAAGGATAAAAGGAAACCTCTTTTGGTTTCTAAATCTCTTTGCATTCGGTGCAACAATGTATTGATCTGCTCTGCGAACTACGGGATTTTTCAACCTGCGCCGTGGAGGTTCTCCTCTTCACTAAGGATAAATGATTCTATTTGGTCATCCACACATATAGAAGCCCTTAGAAGGTTGTATTTGTAGTAGTTATAAATCAAGCAAGGACTATGACGGATATTGAGAATTTATTGTTGGAGGCAGCAGGTCGATGTAACGCCCATAATGGAAAGCATAGGAATCAAGCTCCAACAAAGAGAAAGCAATCTGATTCCTTTTCAGATGATGACAGTGATTCCAATTCTGATAATGGGGATGATTATGATGATAGAAAGACATTTGGGTCAAGAACACCTTTGAAGAAGATATTTGATTCTAGTGAAAAAGATAATGATGATGATCCAGACAGTGATGGGAGTGATTTGTAGAAAGATGATGAAGATAGGAAATGGCTTCAAAAGATGTCTAAACTAGACAAGGAAATGATTTTGGTAGAAAGAGAAGAGGTGAGGGATAATTTCTTTTTTTTTGGTGCGGAAGAAGGCTAAATCTCAACAAAATGAGACTAGGGATCAGAGGGGAAAAGATGTAGGGCCACCATCTTCACGGATGCACTCTTTTGTCAAATCTACCAAGACAATGAAAGAAAATGCCTTAAATGAATTGGTTGCAAGGAGACAGAAGGTACAGGATTCAGACGTGTAGAGAAAGCGAAGGGACACTACTGGGTTATCTAAAAAATGGGATTCTTCATCTGGAAGATGAAAGTCTCATGCTAGTTCTAGTATTAGTCCATTGTTCTCTAGCAATAGGGATTAGAGTCCAAGCAGTCATGGAGATCCAAATGACAGTGATGGAGAAGGTACAAATTCTGATATTCCTTCCTTTGAAGATATTAATAGTATAACAATCCAAAGATCAAATCTTGTCAAGAGGTTCATGGAGCCATTCTTCGAAAAGAACATTGTGGACTATTTTGTGAGAATTGGAATTGGTATGTCAAGGTCAGAACAGAGTATTTCTTGTCTTTACATAGGTCAGAAATGTAGACACAACCAATGCTGACAAGCATTATAGATTTGAGAATAGGATTATCCACAAGTACTTGGATTGTGTTTGGGGTAGTGATGTTAGTGCAAATAAATGGCAACTGGAGAGGGTGTTTGATTCGCTGCCTCTTGAGAAAGAGTTTAATGAATGAAAACAGGAAGTAGAGCATACTAAGGGTTGAATTTTTGATAGAGCTGATCTAGAAGAGAAGGAAAATGCACTGAAGGAAATAAATAATTTTGTCTATTCTGTAGAAATTATAAAGTAGATGCTACAGGAGAAGAAGATGGTTTCTGCAAGACTATCAAATCTTTCTACTGAGAAGGATAGGCTGATGAAGGAGATGAAGCTTGTAGAGAGTATACACGATTATTAAGAATTAGACAGGATCAAAATAAGGGTGAAAGACTTAGAAGTCCTTTCACTTCAGAGAAAAGGAAAGAATGCAAAAGCCATAATGCTTGCAGAGATGAATAAGAAAAACAATTTGAAAGTTTTAAGAATGCTTCAATGATCAAGCCTGCTAACTTTAATCTTAAAGCAGGTGAGGCTAGGTATGATCTTTTCTCTCGTCATTGGACTAGATCACAAAATTATTACAGTGTAAAGAGTGATGCTATAGAAGTAAACATAGAGGCAATATAGGTAGAACTAAAATCGATATATCTCTTGAGTATCAAACTGAGGATGTAGAAGATAGGGAATAGTCAAGGAGCCCTACACCAAAACAAAACATAGAACAACAAGAGAATATGGACATAAATCCTCTAGAATGAAGAAATATCTAAGAGAGCAAGAGACACTACTGATGTCTTAGTTGGTGCTTGAAGGGAACAAGTTGCAGATGAAGCCATGAAATCACTTGACTAATTGACATGCCATCAGATGTACAAAGTGCAGAGAAGCTATTTTTTATGATGAATGGACACGTCCATATCCTAGAAAGTGCAAGGAAAAAATGGAATAGAGAAATATCTCTGATAAAGACTATCTATAGTGACATTTTGCCTCCAGTCACAAATTAAGATGAAGATTGTATTTGTAAATATGCGGTAGAGTACCAAATTTTAATGTTTTGACAAATTTTTTGTTCCGGATCACACCCTTTGCCCTTAATGTCAAAGGGGGAGAAGAAGTTTAGTGAAAAATGGATAATCATCTCAGGGGGGGTAGGAAAATAAAGTGTATATAGTAAGGGGGAGCAATCAAGCATTTTTCACTAAGTGTTTCCATCAATGCCAAAGGGGGAGATTGTTGGCAAGAGACATTGCTCCGGCTCTGGTATGGACCTGTATGTTGTCACTGATGGCAACAAGGCTTGGGGATCCTATCACCATGACAGGAAAAGATATCTCCAGAAGAACATATTGGATCCCAGGTCCGGTTGACAGAAAATGGCTAAGTATGAAAAGTATTCTAAGTAGAGGACAGTAAGCCAGATAGTATGTCTCCGCAGATGATGATCAGTTAATGCGGTTTAGGTATGATGTTCTTAGTTGTTTGATAGTGTTATGCTTCAAAGGTTAAGGCTTGATCTCCTTTGAAAGTCACCTTGAAGAATTGTCTAAGTTCAGATAAGCAAAGGTATAGCAGGAACAGTGAACAAGGTCTAGTGCAGTGGTTCGCATTCCTCCGCAGATAAGTATTTTTTTATGTAGTTTTAAGGTGTTTTAAACACTTATATGAAGAGTCTTATTCTAGAGTTAGGAGATCTGAAGTCCACCAGAAGGTTAGCTACAAGCTACTAAGTATTGGTATAGTGTTTGACAGAGTTTGACAGAGATAGAGTCTGAGTTCTGATGGTCCGCATTTCTTTGCAAGATGATATAATGCCTTGTGGTTCTAAGGGTATCATTGGGAATGTGTAAAGAGTCCTTGATGTGATTTTGGAAGTGTTTTGTGATCCACAGTAGAAGTTGTAAGTCGGCAAATGAACCTGTTAAGCATGCTCTTGAGAAACAGGTCGATTGATGAGATAAATCAGGATGCGAAGAAAGAATAGTGTGTGAAAGATCTATTCAAGTAATTGAGTGATTAGAGCTGACCTTTATGAATACACTTGGGTGAAGATTTGGGTCTGTGCGACACATAGTACATTAGATTGAGCGACAAGGTACATCTTTCTATGTACACATTTCACTTCTTGGATGTCGACCTGATTATGGATTAAATAGAGTAGAGTTAGAAGATCAGCAGCGATGAAGACTTGGGATTCAAAATTTAGTTGCTAAATGACTGCAACCTAGCATAGTGGCAGATGCTTAAGCAGTATTCAGTTTTATGTGTGATGTGATTGGAAGAAATCTTTTTTCATCAAGGCAGTGAGCCGACAATGAGCCTTCAATAAGGTTTGACAGCCCTTATTGTAATCTTGCTAGGTTTAGGGTTGAGGCAGTGGGCCTACTAAATCTAGTTATACTTCATGGCAGTGAGCCAACATGTTCTAGGCCCGTGGAGTGACCAAGCCTGAACTTTATTTTTGTAAAGATTGCAATATATATTTGAGAGCTAATCCTCTCCTTGGTTTTTCCCTTTTCAAGTTTTCCACGTAAAATCTTGGTCTTATGTGTCATGCTTTTGTGGATGTTGTTCATTTGCATATTATGCTTCTATTTGATTAATCCTTTGAAATGGTTAAAAGTAAAAGTGCAAGAAAAAGTTTATAGAACACTGATTCACCCCCCCTCTTAGTGTTCCTGACAATCAACAACATTAAAGTGGGGGCTAAATGTTATGTCATAAAATTTCCCCCTAGGACTTTTACCTCCTAAGTTTAGCTCCTAGGTCCCTTTTTAATAATCATGCATGTTTAATTCTCCTGATGCAAAATCCCTTGAAACCCATGTCAAATGGGACTAAGGGGACACTCTTGAGCTTAACCAAGCCCTAAAATAGGTCCCTAGGCTTGATCTCTCATGCCCAAGCCCTGCCCTATTTTGTCAAGGCCTAAATTTTAAATGTCGACAAAGTGGTTGTTAAAAGGTCTCCCTTGTCGACATCTCAAGTTTGAATTATGAAATTATAGCGGGAATGCATATATAAGCATGTTTAGGGTTTCATTTGAAAACTAGAAGATGATTATGATATTTTGGTGAACTTATGATCATAGAGCATTCAAGGCATTCGTTGTGTTGTAAAGAAGAATATTGTTGTTGTGTTTGTTATTGTGAATTTGGCTTCATCTTCTCATGTTGTGAAAGATCTTCATCTATTTGTGAGCTACACCTCCAAGGTGATATCTATTTGTGCTTCCATCAATCATTTATCAATTTCTTTTTACCTCTGTCCTACAAGGACATGCACTCTCTATCTAACAATGGTGTTGGAAGACTTGAATGCCATTTTGGGGCTTAACTAAGGCAAGCTCCTAAACACCTCAACCCCCAACCCCTCTCCTTGTGATTGTAGGTGATAGGTGTCGGGTCTTGAAGAGTGAAGTTGCAAAGGACTATTGTAGAACATAAGGATCCTGAATCTGGTAGAAAAAGGCAGAGGAAAGCACTACCAAGGCTTGGGCTCTAGTGCCTTTTCCCTCCAGGATTGCAGAGTCAGAAATCTCTAGAATAATGATAATCAGTAGCAAAAAAGGTCCAGAAACCCTTGATAAAAATACTAGTGGGACCTTTGCCCCCAACTTTTTAGGATTCCAAACTTTGAAATTTGGTATGTATCTAATCTTCATTTAGTTTCTCTGTGTGCGAGCATTTGCTGAAATTCATCTGTCTATTCACGATTTTACATAATTAGGGTTTTGAGCATAATTGGGCTTAAATTAACACATTAATCATCAATTTTCAAATTTTCTAATCATTCCAAGAGACAACAAACTTTTAGCTAAATCCTCTTGTAAAGGTTGTGATTCTACTCAGTTTAATGTCCTTGAATGTATGTAGTGAAAGGAGGGTCTAGTTAAATCATCTCTTAATCCCATGAACCCTCTTTTCTACATAACACTAAGATAGTATATAGCCAAGGGTTTCATGGATTTCTTGCTATCTTGTATCATGTATAAGGTGCTTCTTAGGTGGAGTAAGAAATCCTTTTTATATTGGCTAATTGGTGACACAACCACCACTTTTCCCTTTCTTGATCTTCCTACTTCCTACCCTAATACAAGAGTAATTTCTACTGAATTGTATGATTTCTCCAAAGTATAATTTATTTATATATCATTGTACCATAAGGTTTAAATCCTCACAAGCTTTTCCATCTATTCATCTTAGAAAGATAGTCTTATCGAGCTCCTCATCTAGACTACTGTCACACCTCTTAGTTGTTTCATCCTAAAGAGTTCCTTCTTCTTGTCTATGACCTTAGAATAGTCTTGATACTTGTCTAAAAAGATTGTCTCTGTCTCTTCCCAAGTATGTATGGAGTTGGTTGCTAACCCCATGAACCAACATAAAGTTTATTCCTTTAATGTGGAGGGAAAGAGTTTCAATTTCTAGTTATTAGTCCTATAATCATAAGTTTGATAGAGGAGATTAAATTTAAATAGAAATTGATTAGGATCCTTAAAAACCCAAGTTCCCCTAAAGTTGGTAAGATGGAAGGAATTGTGTTTTTCATAGGAATTTTATTTCTTTCTAGGGTCAAAGAGATTAGATAGGAAAAAATTCTAGTTGTTGGTACCTTCTTGTTCATCTCCAATTGTACTAGCTCTTTCTACCATGATGTTGGTTGCCCTAGGAATATAGTGTGAAATTCTTTGTCTGATGGATGTGGTGGGCTATTTTATGTCTCACCCTATACTTGATCTAGTTATTGTACGTGTTTAGGCAATGGTTCTAAGAATGAATTATTTGTTGTTTTAGACCTCTCAAGTTGCTCCTATGATTTTCATGTAGCTCTAGTTGGGGTTTTCTTCAGAAAGTGACCTAAGGAATCCATGGCCTAATCATACACTAAAAGAATCCTACAACATTTAGTACTTAGGTTTGAGAAACCCTATTAACACCTAATAACTTTTGAATCTTAGTTTCCCTAGCAACAATGTCAAAAATGATGAGGCCATTGTAGTTTTTTCAATACTCATCATTTAATTTTATCAATATAGGTTGGCATCTAAATGTGATCTATAATAGGGTTCTTGAATCTTAAGGGTATGGAATCCTTTCTAGTTAATTATATCCTATCTTAAGGCTAATAAAATGGAATTGAGACCTAAGTTAATATCGCTAAAAGTAGACACACTTTGTTGAAGTTAACCTCACTGATAAACACTTGTTGAAAACAAACACACTTGCTAAAATAGAAGTGTTGGAATGAAACTACTGAAATATAAATGCTGAAAAAAGAAATGTTTTTTTTATATTTTTTTATTATATAGAAAGGCTTGCAAGTCTTTTTTATGAAGCATGCAATGGTGAAGATAGATAAATAGATAAATAGAACAAACTTATCCAAAAAAATAGAAAAACAACTATTTAAATAGAAAAATACCACAAGATCTTTCTCTTTCAAGTAGAGTGGGCCCTACTACCCTTCTAGATTGATCTTCTATTCTTAAGATGATGTCAAAACTAATTTCTTCTCATTTAAAACTGATAAAAATAGGGTCTTACATGTTGTTCTGCTACAAAGCCACTTTCTACTTGACTTGTCTTCTTGAAATGTTTTTTACAACTGAACTAGAATTGGACATAATTGTTCACTGCCTCTTATGACTAAGGAGGTTTATTTATTTAATCTTGACTAAGAATTTGTAAAAGTATAAATTTCTACAGCTACTTCTAAGACTGCTAGTTCCTACAACAGTCTCTTATTATGTACAAAAAGATAAACTTTAATTCAAACTAAGAGGTTTTCCTAAATTTTAGATGAGAGAAGATGATGCTTAAATAAAATTAGAGTGCTTCCTAGATCAGAGGAGAATTGAATGGTAAGATACTTTAGTTATCAAAGTAACTTTTGTGTTTATTATGTAGAATCAGGGGCATGAATGTAGAAGGTGCTCAAAATAGCTAGTCAAGGGTTACTTGATAGCTAGGCTAGCTAAAGTTACTCAAAATCAACTCACTTTATGAGGTGTGTGTCAAAATCCTTAATACCAATATCACAAGTTTAAATCCTTTTCTCTAATCTAGGTTTGTCTAGACTTTGTGCTTGTTGGAACCTTATGGCATAACTTTGGAGCTTTATTACGCAACTCTAGAGCTCTACTGTGTCAATTTGGAGCTAAACATATAGATGTACAAATGGCTCCAAAGAGATCTAGAATGTTCAGATCTTCATTATTTATTATGTTTTTGGCATAAAAACACATATACAGATATAAAAAAAGTAGTTCTATAATCACCTAAACACATTTAACCATTAAAGAAATAAGCCCAAAACATACCATTCATCTAACTTTAAAATAATTATAATTAATTACGTATTAAGTATGCCCAATCCATTGTTAAAAGAAAGCGTTAAGCAATCTCTCATGAGAATATTAAGGCAATATTGTGTCTCATCACCTCTTATAAAGAAGAGAACAAAAAGGAAAATGGAGTTAGAGTAACCGACCATTAACAAAGCACAACAATAGACACCTATGGCCCCCACTATAAGTGTTCCTCTTCCATCTCCCTCTCTCTCTCTTTTATTCCTTGTCCTCCTCCCACTGTCATATCTCTCTCTCTTTTATTCCTTGTCCATTCTCACACCTTCCCTAGGGGATACCCAATTAGCACAAGCAATAATGGTGAGGTAGGATCCCAAAATATACCAAAAATAAATGGTGCAAAATAAGACTAATTCCAATAGATAGATTCCAAAGAAAATCTAATAAAGACAATACTCTTGCATCAAGGCAAGTGTGCACCAAATATGTTACCACATAGGATGCCTTGCACTTCACCCACTTCACTCCTTTTGTAGATAAGCTAGAAATCTAAACGTATCCAACAGACTACCAAATGGAATACATAAGTGTTAGCATCAAGGATGCTAGAGCATATAACTAAGCCAAGTTCCTCTAGGAAGATGCTAAAGTAGGAGGCTCGTCCCTTATTCCTTGGAGAGGAAATTCAAGAAGAAAGAAGAAGACTCAAATAGGTGAGGTGAACCATTGAAACCTATAAGGTCACAATAAAACTATTGGAGGATCAAGTCTCCATATTCTTAGGTAAGGCCAACAAGGAAAAGGATGTACAAGCCTAGGATGAAAAGAATAAATCATAGAAGCTCAAACCAAATTGGCAAAGGCCAAGTTATACCTCACTGTTGCCAAACAAGAAACTACTACAAAGTAGGCCACCATAAAATTTGTAAGCAAGCAAGTGAAGGAGCTAAATACATAGCTAGAATGCAATAAAAATGCTTCTAGTGTCTTGACAAATAAGCTAGGAGAAATAAAGATGGAATTGAGTGCTCAAGATAACTAGCTCACTTAGCTTCATAATCAAAGAGACACCTAGAAGTAGATTATCATAGGTCTCATGGAGAAGAGCAATGACTTGGAGCAGTGGTTGGATGTAGTATTTAAAGAGAATATTCAATAGCTCTAGGCCAAAATTGAGGAACTTAAGCTATCCATGGGATCCTTGGAGTTCATTTGCACCCTCCACTAAGCTTACTAGAAAAAATAGAGAAAGTTGCACTTGCCTTCACACTAGCACTCAATTTTATTGTGTATGCTCAAACCCTACACTCAATGGTGCAAAAGAAGATTAATACTATGGATCACACCCTTACACCAGTGATTTATGATGCTCACTCCATATTCACATGGCTATACAACATCGATTCACTCAATCTTGCTACAGTAGGAATCCACAATAGATTTTCTACTACCTAGCAAATCAATGTTGTCTTGGATAAGGATAGGATTGTACCAGAGTGCAAGGTACAATTGGGACTGGTGGCTTAGGAAATCATAGAATTCCAAGTATACATGAAGATGCTTGTAAAATGTGGACTCCCCTCTCTAATAGATTTAGATGACAGTGCTTTCTAAGCATATTTCAAGAGAGGATCAATAACAAAGTCTTGGATAAATCAAAATTAGACACACTATCCTTGGAATCAAAAATAGAGGAAATGTTAGTAGAAAACAATCCAACCACTGATTTGGGGACTCTAGTGCAAATAACCATCTTGCAATCAACCAAGGTATTGTATGAACATACATTAGAGCTCAAACACAAGCATAGAATGCTACTGAATATTAGCTTGCCCAAGGATGAAGAGTGGGGGAAGCTTGTGGATTCTCTAAGAAATATTTGAGTAGGTAGGTATCTTCTTATGTTTAAAAAATTTTAAAATTTTAGATTTTGGTTGGTGACTCTACTCCTAATGGATACACATTTGGGTTCCTTTCCTCTTGCAAGTGAAAGAACCCCTAACAGTCACCAAGATTGTAGTGAGTCCTTAACTACAAATAGTAGACTCATCCTACCTCAATATGTAATTGATAAGAATGCCTTGTGGTATCCATGCACCTCCTTGCTTTCTTCTCTTTTTGTATTTTGGTTGCAAAGTAGTTCTAGTAAGGTTTTGAGTCCTAACAAATGTGCATCATCTAATGCATGCTCCAATTGAGAACTCATCCAACATTTTATGGGACCTTGGCGAAAGGTAGAAAAGGCTTACATTTAAAATCCCCAATGTTGTGACATGTGGTGGTGTGGTCTATTATATAAATTTAAAAGTGCTTTTTATGAGTATCGACAGGCCCCACTTCCCTAGTTATTTTAAGGAATTCCTAGAAAAGTAAAAGGCATTCAATTTTGTAGAAAAAAATAGTCATTTGATAACCTAAGAGATGCATGGCCATTATAGCATAGAAAGCCTCCTCCTTGTGTCCCAACAAAATTGTTTTGGCATCCATGACATCTCTATATCATCCTAAGAGGCAAGCTTAGTCACATCTAGAATTCAAATTTCCTGAAGTAGTAAGGACAAGAATTCATGGTTAGTGGTTGCATAGTTCCAAGATGGAAAGTTTTAGCTACCATTGCCACAAAAGTGGGTAGAATTTCAAAGTTGTGTCCCACTTTTGTAAAGGAAATGGATAACATTGATCTAACTTTTAAACTTGAATCACTAGAAAGTGACATATATGATTTGAATTTTGAAATTTAATGTAAACTAAATAAATGTAGGTTTTTTAATGTACATTTTATGTTTCTATTTTTTTAAAATAAAAAAAATACTTGAATCTAGTCTTTTGTAAAATTACATCAACACTCTAATTTAGTTGTTGTTAGAATACTAAAAAATGAGGTTAAACAGGATGCCATCTTTTTTCATTCAGTTTTTTTGTCATTTATAACTTGAAACTTTAGAGCATGATATATGTATATATAAGGGTATTTTAATTTTTTTAAATGTTATTTACATTAGTAGAAGTTGTGAGAACATTGAGATTTGTAAATAATTTCTCTTTTTTGTAAATTGGCCCCAAAGTAATGCTACATATGTATCTAGTCAACACTTCTAGCTAGAAAATTTATGTCCTAGATCTAATAAATCAAGCTAGAACATGCGTTTGATTGAAATTGACTTTTAGCTAGAAAATCTTAAATTTATTTATGTTGATAAGTTGGCCTAAAGTGCCTGACACAAATTTGAACTTTCACCCAAGTGTAGTACTAGGTAGCAAACTTCTTGAACTAGTTATCAAGACCTTGTAGTAATGCTCAACCACTCACAAGGGTAATTGAGGCACATGAATTGTAAAAATTTTCTTTTCTCTATAACTTCAAATTTAAAATGTAAATTGGTAGGAAAAATCATTGTAGATTAGGTAGTTTAGACTATATTGGCCTGCATGCCCATTTACAAATAAGATGTAACTATGCATAGCTAAGCTATAGAGCTTGATGTGTTGGTGAATTATTAGGGAATCATACTTGTATAGCTAATCTTCTAAGATAGATGTGCTTGTTTAATTCTAGTCACTTTTTTGTTATATAGGGGAGCCTCTATGTATGTTTCCAATGGGCATCTATCTGTGTAATAGTTGATTGATAAGTGAAGTTAATAAGAAGAAAGCTATTTTCATTCTCTATCTTTTCTTTGTTCACCTTCTACTACTACGTATGCATATTCCTATTGATTATTACATTGTGAATTGTGAAGCTCTACTCTATTAGTAAAGATAGTTTGTATCTATCTAGTGTGAGCCTTTGGTTTGATATAATTTTCTTTTTATAAACTTATATCTCTTTTCATCCCCACAACACAAATAGTTCTAGGCTTAGCCACTACATAAATAGGGAACCAATCATCCAATCCTAGAGATTGTCTTGTAGGGATTTCTCTCACTATAGACCACATTGCTACCTATAAGACTTTCCATGTTTCTCAGTCTTGTGCAGTGCATTGGACTCTAAAACATGTCTTTAAACTAAGATCAATAGGTCCCTAGTTATCCACATTTCTTTTATGAGTTCCACCCCTATCCTCTTGATAATATGTTCCCCTAGCCTTTAGGATTGGCCCTACATTTAGAAATGTGGAGTTACATATTTGAAAGCTAATAAATGGCACCATTGTCAAGGATAAACCTCTAGTATTGTTCATTCTCATGTTACTACATATGAAGATTCTATTGATGGAGTGAACCTAGGAATGCATTTATGCATTGGTGGTCTCTTGTGCATCAAGGTTTTATTTTTGAAGAGGTGGCAACTCTAGTGTTTTGAAATCAAGTTTATGGTACTACAACCAACTTGTTGGGGTGAAACAAGAGACATTTCAAGAAGGGTCAATATGAGGTTTCATCTACATGAATAGTCTTTCCTTCTTCTAGAGGAAAAGTTTCTTTCATAAAAGAATACATGTTTGTCTAAAAGTAAAGTTAATTTTTTTGACCTATTATGAGTTTATACGATGCATGGATTCTTGGTGTAGGGATGATTTTCTTGGTGTAGGGATGGTTATAGGTCTTTCCCTTCATATGCAACATATTATCTTTTAATATTATGCTACTATGAAGAACATGATCCTAACTATTATAGTGACACCTCATGTAGTTGTTCAACTAGTTATATGCCACCCATCCCCAAGACTTAAGGTATCCATGCAAAATATTATAGACATTAAAATCCATATAGAAGAGCTAGAGGTTTATATATCATGGCCTAATGTCTATCATGTTTCATCAAAGACCCAAAGTGTCAAGATTATCATGCCTCCCCCAAATTGTTATCAAAATCTAGATGCTTCTATGTAAGAGCTTGATGAACTAAATAACAAGAAAAATGAACATATGAGTCACATGAGACAAGAAATTAGATTTAACTCAAGTACCCAAAAGTATTAAACCCATGCCAAGAGAATTATATCAACTTTTTGCCATGTTTAATGGGCATGATTTATCACAAAGGGGTGCACATGTCTAATTTTTTTGTGAAGCACTTGAGACTAATTCAAGCTTATTACCTAAAGAATTTAAGTCTAGGAATCTTTAGTAAGCCTATAGGTGGGCTAACTTAATTGAATAAATGAGACAAGAATCACATGTAGGCTCCATGACACTTTGAAATGTTGATAACTGTTGGTGTATAAACTTTAATCCTAGGCGTATACACTAGCTTTAACCATAGTTAGGCATATTTTCCACATGTACTTTGAAATTGTCAAAGTAGTTAGCCATTTTGGAGAGGTGTTGACTTACATCAACACCTCATGCTATCTTTGTGGGCAGTTACTCGCCACCACTTCATGTAGAGGAGTCATAACCTCATTTGGTGGAGAATCAGGTACTCACACTCGCCTATTTATATCTTCTTCATTTTTTAATACAATGGGTCAATTTCATTTGCAATCTCATGCTTGTAAATGTCTACTCCACAATCTTGGTAGTTTCTACATGGTATCAGAGCTTTTGTGGTTAGCTTCAAGCCATTTGTTCATTGTGCATCTCTATCCCATTTACAAGCAATTTTTTCATACTATGATGTTTTAGTTTTGTTTGGTTTTTTTATTCTTTAACTGTGCTCTTGTTATGTTTGTTGTGGAGGTCAAAATGCCCACAAAGGGCATTATTTTTCCATGCCACAAAGAGGCCATAGAATGACTTGCCTCATCAGATTCTAAAAGCCCTTTGAAGGGCTTGGTATAGGCGACATACACATGCATCCTCTACCTTCGTTGAGGAGATCGGGTCACATTGAGGATGGATCACAAAGGCATGTCTTGTGTGCTTGCATTATAGGTCTGCTACGATCTGCAATGCCCATATAAAGGGCTTGGCACAGGTCGTAAACCAGTGTGCTCCAATGGCTCAGAAACATCCATCATCGAGCCTATAGCAGGAAGGTTAGGGTCGAGCATAGATTCCACACAGATGTGTCACCAAACCATCCTCTAAATAGCATGGACATCACCCTCACTCGCCTCAATTTCACCCTTCCATTAGCCCCTCCAAGGCCTCTTAGGTAGAGTGATGGGTGTCATTTTTTATCTCAGTAACGTTGGCATTATTCATGTTAAAAAGTGTCAAAAATCCTAATGTAAGAAACTATTTAAAAGTTAAGCCCTTGGTCACATGGGGTTTTATCCCCTGGTCGTGTACAACTTAAGGGGGCTTATTTTCCTCATTTTAATTTTTTTCTCCCAAATAAATTTTAATAAACTATTTAAAAGTTAAGCCCTTTGGTCACATGGGGTTTTAGCCCCTGGTCGTGCACAGCCCAAGGGAGCTTATTTTCCTCCTCATTTCAATTTTTTTTCTCCCAAAAAAATTTGCATGCAATTTTTTTTTCCAAAAATTGGGAATTTTTATTACTGTGGAAGGATTTTTTTTATAAATGCAAAAATTGAAAGGCCTATAACTTTTGCAATCAACTCAAAATTGAGAGATTCCTTTTGTAAAAGTGCATGGATTTTTGTCACTAATCTAACTAGCCTAAAATCGCACTAAAATTATAAAGTGCCTATTTAAGCTATTTTTGGGTGACCTATCGCACTCCTTCTATAAAGTGCCAAATTTTTGGGGGAAAACACATAATTAAGGGGGGGGCTTATACCATCAAAAGGTGAAAAATGATGTCAATGCACTAATTTTATAAAGTGCCACTTCAAGGGGGTATTAAGCAAGAGTAATCAAGCACTCATACTTATAAAGTACCACCTTAAAACTGAGTTTAAATAGGAGTTTAATTTGCAAAACAACTTCACAACTTGAGGGTAAAAAGAGAATTTCACAGCACCTTCTAAATCAGAAGTCAACAAATGAAGTCTCAGTTCAATTGCAATGGATCACATGTCACCTTACCAAGAGGTGTTTATGAGAATCAAACCATACAATACCTTCAAAATTCTGAGGGACAATATCTACTACAATGTTTGTGGCAAGGGAACTGTAAAGTTAGGAAATGGATTTGTACATGTTATCCTTGAATTTAGTTGCGCTTAATTTCTAGGATGACCCCTAGGAAAGTTGTCTATTCCATAGCCTACAAATCTAAGCATGCAAAATGAGGAAAATTCTATTTGCCCTCATGCATGGTCTCCTAGCCTCGGAACGTCCTTTTGAGCGTCAACTTGTGTCGGTTTCTTGAATTTTGTAAAACAAGTCTGATTGCAAATTTCACATTTTTGGAGTTAGTAAATTTTTATATATGCAGTGGCGAGGATTTTTGCCTCCACTGCATCTTTATATGTAGTGGCAGGGATTTTTGCCTCCACTACATCTTTGTGAATTTTTGTATGCAATGGCTTTTTTCCACCACTGCATCTTTGTGGATCTTTATATGCAATGGCAGCATTATTTGCCACCACTACATCTTAGTAGATTTTTATATGCAGTGGCAGCATTTTTTGCCACAACTATATCTTTGTAAATTTTTTAATGTAAGGTCAGTGAAATTCACCGATCCTACATATTTTCCCTCTAGGTTGCACCGTCGATAAAAAGGCCAACCGTGCAACTGCCTGTTTACATGAGTGTAATAAATGTCCTTTGGTTAATGTCATTTAGGGGTTTAAAAGGGGATTTTAGTGCTTTATTTCTATTGTTTTCCTTTCTCCTTGTCATCTTCATCCCCCTTGTGTCGCTGAAGAGAACTTGCTTCAACTCATGCACAATTCGTGAGTGGATTCGACAGGCTATCTGGTTGACTTTGGACAACCTCAAAGTGTTCTTGGGAAGGCATGAGAAATCTTGTCGCACCATGAAGGATTCAATAACAAGGGTCCTTTCCATTTCTAAACTTTAGGACCAGGTATCGAGGAAATGCAAGCAGTAATGAAGAAGTATGTGGATTTCATAGAAAAGGATGGTGGAAAAATTTGATCATGCCTTAGTATATTTTTGTAGTTTTCATTCTTTTTGTTGTTAACTTTGGACATATTTACATGTAATTTTTCAATATATATTTACATGTAAAAACAAGGAAAGTCCCAAATCAATAAGGACTCTTCTTGTTGAATAAGTCATAGTTAGTTGTACTTTCCCTATATTTTCTCATGACCTCTCACTATAAATAAAGAGGGCCACTTTTGTAATTGCTATCTTTTATCTGTTGTAGCAAAATTCTGTCGAATTGAAAAGCAACTTGAGACTTTGTGCTTATTTGTCTAAATCAATTTTTAAGTATTTATCAATATAAGAGAGCAAGTTAAATTCCAATCTTTGTCTTGGAGTGATTTGTTTTATGACAGAATTATTCTTACATCTTTGCTATCATATTATCTTTGATAAGTAATTGAAGTGTGAGAGTTTATTTCATGTGATTAAGGAATATTCTAAATCTGATTTTAATAGACTTTGAGCTATAAAATCATTTGTGATAACTATGTTGTGTTTGTGAATGAGAAATAGCTTGAAGACTTTGTGATGCAAGTTGTTATCTTTAATCTATTTATCTCATCTTGGTGTATAGTGAAGACTTTGGGCTGCACTCTACTCTGAATCATTTTATTTTTACTTGGTGAATGAAGCAATGGAAGACTGTGTTTCCATGGGTTTTGTGGTAATTCATAGTTCTTTGCATAGTATCAGTTTTGTTGAAATCATTATCTTAAAGTGTAAACAGGGTAAGTGCAAGAAGATGGGGGGCCAAAAAGGGGTCTTAAGTGGCCACTTTTTTTCTGAAATCAGGAAATACTAGCCTTGGATGAGAAATTAAGCATAGTTACACTCAAAATTTGGAGATGCAACCAAAACAATGTTCGTAGTGCTCTGAGTCTACTTTCTAAACTACTATTTTTTTTAAAATGGCATAGATTAAGGGGTTCAAAAGAGGGAGCCATAGAAATTTGTGTTGTTTCTGTCAAAAAAACATAACATAGCATGTTTTGTGGCTCCCTCAAAAGGTCAACTTTTTTTTGGTATTTTTAAAATCGCTTCAGTGCAAAATTAGCTAATAGCATGTAGTTTATGCCCAATTTTTTTGATAATTTTTTGATGAATATTTGATTTTTTACTAATTTTCAAAGTGGACACATCCTAAAAAATAGAATTTTGGTTGTGCTACCCCTATAAATTTTGAAAACTAATTGAAAATCATTTTTTTCTTTTTTTAATATTTGTAGAATGGAGTCTAGTTTCTAAATATGTAATTTTTTTGAAATTTGAATAAACAGTTAATTTACAATGAAAAAAAGACCAAACATTGGTTTTTCCCCAAAAACGGACACACAAACAAAAGAAATTAAAGATGAAAGGCTTAACATTGTTAAAATGTGAAAAAAATCACATCATCAAATAGCTAAGAGAAAGCCTAACATTACCCAGGTGTTCAATTTGTTTGACCTTGAAACACGTGCAAATTTGAGGGTTAGCACGAATGAAATTATGTGAAATCTTGAAGAATATGGAAAAACATGTTTGTGACTATTCAAAAGGCACTCCAAGCCTTTGGGTTGGAAATCCAAAGAAAATCCCAAGCCCAAGGCTTGGGATTCCAAAATCAAGACATAACGCAAGCACATTATAACGTACTCGCGTTATGTCTTGCTTTGCATTTTTCCTTTTCCACAAGTCTGTTGTTTGTCATGTTTGACATAACGTGAGCGCATTATAACGCGCTCGTGTTATGTTCCCCTTAAATTTTTTTCTATTCAAGTCTATTAATCATGTATCTATGTATGTATGCCTATATATATGTATGTATCTATGTATGCATATATTTATGTATGTATAGTGTCGAGGGCAAAGGAGGGTAGAGATGGGAGTGAGCTAGATAGGGGAGGAGAGGGGTGGATAAGGATTGAGTGATTAAGGTTTAAGGTTGAGGGTTGAGCGTTTAGGGATAGGATTTAGAGTTTAGGGATAAGTGATTAGAGTTTAGGACCTTGAGGGATTAGGGTTTAGGGTTGAGGCTTTAGGGATAACGTTTAGGGTTAAGGGTCGAGGGATTAGGTTTAAGGTAGATTGTTGAGGGTAGAGGGATTAGGGATAGGGTTTAGGGTTGAAAGTTTAGGGTTGAGGGATTAGGGTTTAAGGTATAGTTTAGTAGTTCTTGTGGATAGAGCTAATAAACAATGGGAGATTATTTGCATGTTTCATAACAATATACCTTCCCTAAGTGTGGGGTGGACAGCAAGAAACATAGAAGTACCCCAATGCAAATCTTTTCTCATAATGATCATTCCTTCTGATTTCAACTGTTAATTACTCACCATGGATGTACCATATGCAAAGCTTTTCTCATAGGGTTTAAGGTATAGTGACGAGGGTTGAGGGTTTATTGATAGTGTTTAGGGTTGAGGGTTGAGGGATTAGGTTTTAGGGTTGATGGATTAGGGTTTAAGGTATAGTGTTGAGGGTTGAGGGTTTAGGGATAGAGTTTAGTGTTGACATATTAGGGTTTAGGGTTGACGGATTAGCATTTAATGTCGAGGTTAGGGTTAGAGTGTCGAGGGTAGAGGGATTAGGTATAGGGTTTAGGTTTGAAGGTTTAAGGATTGAGGGTTGAGGCTTTAGGGATGAGGGTTTAAGGCTTAAGATATAGTGTCAAGTGTTGAGGGTGTAGGGATAGGGTTTAAGTTTTAAGGGTTAAGGGTTGAGGGATAGGGATTAGGGTTTAAGGTATAGTGTTGAGGTTTGATGGTTTAGGGATAGGGTTTAGGTTTGAGGGATTAGGGTTCAGGGTTGATGAATTAGGGTTTAATGTTGAGAGTTGAGGGTTGAGGGTTGAGGTTGAGGGATAGGGTTAATAGTCAAGGGATTAGGGTTAAATAAGAGTGTTGAGGGTAGAGGGATTAGGGATAGGGTTTAGGGTTGAAGGTTTAATGATTTAGGGTTGAGGCTTTAGGGATGAGGGTTAAGGGATTAGGGTTTAATATGTAGTGTCGAGTGTCGAGCGTGTGGGGATAGGTTTTAGGGTTCAAGTTTTAAGGGTTAAGGGTCGAGGGATCAGAGTTAAGGATTGAGAGATTAGGGTTTGACGTTGAGGGTTGAGTACATTAAGGTTTGAGGGTTAAGGGATTCGGGATAGGGTTGAGGGTTAAGGGATAGGGTTGGAGGGTTTAGGAATAAGGGATTAGGGTTTAAGGTATAGTATCGAGCCCGTTGAGGGTCTAGGAATAGGGATAGAGTTTAGGGTTTAGGAATAGGGATAGCATTTAGGGTTTAGGGTGAGGGATTAGAGTTGAGGGATGACAGATTAGGGTTGAGGGATGAGGGATTAGGGTTTAGGGTTGAGGGTTGAGGGATTAGGGTTTAAGGTATAGTGTTGAGAGTTTAGGGATAGGGTTTAGGGTTTAGGGTTAGAGTGAAGGGTTGAGGGATTAGGATTTGACGTTGAGGGTTGAGGCTTTAGGGATAGGGTTGAGGGATTAGGGTTTGACGTTGAGGGTTGAGGTTCAAGGGTCAAGGGTTTAGGGATAGGGTTGAGGGTCGAGGGATTAGGGTAAAAGTAGAGTGTGGAGGGTATAAGGATTAGGGATAGGGTTGGAGGGTTTAGGGATAAGGGATTAGGGTTTAAGGTATAGTATCGAGTCAGTTGAGGGTTTAGGAATAGGGATAGCATTTAGGGTTTAGGGATGAGGGATTAGAGTTGAGGGATGACGGATTAGGGTTGAGGGTTGAGGGTTGAGGGATTAGGGTTTAAGGTATAGTGTTGAGGGTTTAGGGATATGGTTTAGGGTTGAGGGATTAGAGTGAAGGGTTGAGGGATTAGGATTTGATGTTGAGGGTTGAGGGTTGAGGCTTTAGGGTTTAGGGATAGGGTTGAGGGTTGAGGGATCAGAGTTAAGGGTTGAGGGATTAGGGTTTGACGTTGAGGGTTGAGGGTTGAGGTTCTAGGGTCAAGGGTTTAGGGATAGGGTTGAGGGTTGAGGGATTAGGGTTAAAGTAGAGTGTGGAGAGTATAAGGATTAGGGATAGGGTTGGAGGGTTTAGGGATAAGGGATTAGGGTTTAAGGTATAGTATCGAGTTGGTTGAGGGTTTAGAAATAGGGATAGCATTTAGGGTTTAGGGATGAGGGATTAGAGTTGAGGGATGACAGATTAGGGTTGAGGGTTGAGGGATTAGGGTTTAGGGATAAGGTTTAGGGTTGAGGGATTAGGGTTTAAGGTATAGTGTTGAGGGTTTAGGGATATGGTTTAGGGTTGAGGGATTAGAGTGAAGGGTTGAGGGATTAGGATTTGATGTTGAGGGTTGAGGGTTGAGGCTTTAGGGTTTAGGGATAGGGTTGAGGGTTGAGGGATCAGAGTTAAGGGTTGAGGGATTAGGGTTTGACGTTGAGGGTTGAGGGTTGAGGTTCTAGGGTCAAGGGTTTAGGGATAGGGTTGAGGGTTGAGGGATTAGGGTTAAAGTAGAGTGTGGAGAGTATAAGGATTAGGGATAGGGTTGGAGGGTTTAGGGATAAGGGATTAGGGTTTAAGGTATAGTATCGAGTTGGTTGAGGGTTTAGAAATAGGGATAGCATTTAGGGTTTAGGGATGAGGGATTAGAGTTGAGGGATGACGGATTAGGGTTGAGGGTTGAGGGATTAGGGTTTAGGGATAAGGTTTAGGGTTGAGGGATTAGGGTTTAAGGTATAGTGTTGAGGGTTTAGGGATATGGTTTAGGGTTGAGGGATTAGAGTGAAGGGTTGAGGGATTAGGATTTGACGTTGAGGGTTGAGGGTTGAGGCTTTAGGGTTTAGGGATAGGGTTGAGGGTTGAGGGATCAGAGTTAAGGGTTGAGGGATTAGGGTTTGACGTTGAGGGTTGAGGGTTGAGGTTTGAGGGTCAAGGGTTTAGGGATAGGGTTGAGGGTCGAGGGATTAGGGTTAAAGTAGAGTGTGGAGGGTATAAGGATTAGGGATAGGGTTGGAGGGTTTAGGGATAAGGGATTAGGGTTTAAGGTATAGTATCAAGTCGGTTGAGGGTTTAGGAATAGGGATAGCATTTAGGGTTTAGGGATGAGGGATTAGAGTTGAGGGATGATAGATTAGGGTTGAGGGTTGAGGGATTAGGGTTTAGGGATAAGGTTTAGGGTTGAGGGTTGAGGGATTAGGGTTTAAGGTATAGTGTTGAGGGTTTAGGGATATGGTTTAGGGTTGAGGGATTAGAGTGAAGGGTTGAGGGATTAGGATTTGATGTTGAGGGTTGAGGGTTGAGGCTTTAGGGTTTAGGGATAGGGTTGAGGGTCAAGGGATCAGAGTTAAGGGTTGAGGGATTAGGGTTTGATGTTGAGGGTTGAGGGTTGAAGTTCGAGGGTCAAGGGTTTAGGGATAGGGTTGAGGGTCGAGGGATTAGCGTTAAAGTAGAGTGTGGAGGGTATAAGGATTAGGGATAAGGTTGGAGGGTTTAGGGATAATGGATTAGGGTTTAAGGTATAGTATCAAGTCAGATGAGGGTTTAGGAATAGGGATAGCAATTAGGGTTTAGGGATGAGGGATTAGAGTTGAGGGATGACAAATTAGGGTTGAGGGTTGAGGGATTAGGGTTTAGGGATAAGGTTTAGTGTTGAGGGTTGAGGGATTAGGGTTTAAGGTATAGTGTTGAGGGTTTCTATCATCAATGTAGATTTATGGGTTCAATTATATTGATTGCCTCTCCAGTTTTGGGGTGTGGATGTTTTGGAATCAATCAGGAAGTCTTCAAAAGACTTTGTGGAAGTAGATTGACAATCGCTTGACAGAACCCTTGCTATTTATGCTTGGATAAGGATTTGTCACAAACTAGAACTTCTGCTTCCAAAGAAGATCTGTCTTTCTTCCTCAATGGGCATTTTCTATCAAGAACTTGATTATGAGGGCTTGCCCCCTCATTGTTATGCCTATCATATGGTGGAGCATCTGGCAAGCTCTTGCAGGAAAAAGGAAAAGTTATCCCTCAAAAACCTTGTGGTCATTCAAGTCTGAAGGGGAAGGTTTGGAAAGAGAAATGCACAAGATGTGATCAATCTATAGCAGGACAAAACGCGAGCACGTTATAACGCACTCACATTTTGTCTTGCTATAGAAATGGTAAAAAAGTGTTGACCCCCATGATCTAGGCCCACATGCTTTGTTTTCATACTGATTATGCGTGTGCTCTGACAAAAAAGAAGTGCTTTCATGTTGTTGGGAAGTTCACATGCACATTTGACACATTGTACCACCTTCGCATGATCTTTCCACCACCTTTTCTGCGTTGCCAACTTGAGAAGGAGGAAATAACATAGTTTTCACACCAAGTTTGATATATATCTATTCAAGTTTCAATTTTTGTAGTGTTGCAATGTTAATTGTGATTCAATTTTAGGAATTTAACATTATAGATTGGTTAATAGTATTGTTGTTAGTAATTATATTTGAGTGTTATTCAATTTAACATTGAAAAGGAAGCAAGTGGTGAAAAACTCAAATTGTTGAGGAGTTTGATGCAAGAAGAAAAAAACACTACATAATTGGGTACTTTCTCCATTCGAATCTTCATTTTTTAGTTATGTCAAGCCTTTACATGCATGTTCTTTACATATTCCTTAATTCAGATTGAATTACTTTATCATGCTTTATCATACATGTTTAAAATAGACACATTCCCAATCAGGAAAGCAGCCTACAATCTCACATGATGCCATGTATATTTTCTACACTTGGGCTCTTTAATAATTATTTGTAATAAACAGACCTTAACATACCATGATGTCAAACTATACAAGAATAAATCCTTACAACATAAAAAAATACAATCCCACTATTATCTTGTATTCATTTCTTAGGAAGTAATATTGGTTTGTTTATCATGCTACAAACAAATTCTCCATCATGCTGAGGAAATGATCAAGAATTAAACCAACACAGGAAAAGATAGAAGATAAGAATGCAAAGAAAGTAGTGGCTATGAGGGAACTTCATGAGAAGAGGAAATTAGACACGATAAATGAAGACATACCAATTGAAGAGGAACCACAACCATCACAAAGAGATATGGTATTGGCAGCACAAAGAGAACGAATGCAAAAACTTCGTGCTACGAGAGATTTGAATACCATAGTTGGAGACACGTCCTCTACTGCAAGTCAACATGTATGGACACCATCTACCACATCTCAAGTTGAGAGTACATCATCACTCACATGTGATGAAGGAGGTACGCCATCGTTCCCACCTCAACCTCAAGGTATGTTATCTATTCCATCTTCGATCGAAGGTATGCCATCTAGCCCATCTCATTTAAATATTGATGAAATTCCTAATGTTGAGATGAATTTACCTAACTTAACACCACCTAGAATTTTGCATAGAAAGCCAAAGTATTTGATTGAAATTGATGAGAATATTTTGCAGCTAATGGAAGGTAAGATTCCAAAACGCACTTGTAGAAGATATGCTCATAAGATTTGGAAATTGTTCTTTGAAAAGTTAAATGAGACTGCAAGATGTCAACTATTCATTGAAATGATGCGAAGTATAAAGTATAGGTCCATCATGAAGATTCTTGGGTTGAGAACATCAGAGGCTTCAAGTGAAAAATCTATTGTCAAGAATCTAATGAGTGCGTATGAGAGAGTGGGTAACACCTCACGCACAAAAGATAGTAATGCAACATGGAGTGTGATTACATCGACTATAGTAAGTAGTCAAACAAGGAAAGCTTGTCTCATTAGAAAGATGACTAAAGAATTGAGAATTAATAGGAAAACTTTATCAAGAGCCATTGGAAGACACCAAAGAATTGAGGACAGTAATGCCAATGAATTATGGGCGTTCTCAGGGAGACTACCATGAAAAGATAAACTAATTGTTGAAGCATTGAGATCACTAATTGAAGACTTTTGGAAGAATTACACAAGGGTATCTCTGAATCAAAGGGATGTGGTAAGAAGGAGAATCGGTAGTCAAAACCGTGAGCCACATCCAAGGCATTTTTTGGATGAGACTCAAACACAGTTTTATGGTAAATTTCTAGAGAAGTATCTTCAAATTAAAATTTGTCAAAGATATTTTGAAATGCTAAAACCTTTCTATGTCAAGTAAATCACACACGCACTACTTGTTTTTGTAGATTACATATTGAATTTTCTAACCATTTTGATGTTTATAGTTCTATATGTTTAGATATGCATACTAACAATGTTTTGCAGGGTTGTGTCGTACGTGCCCCACCAACATCTTCAAGAGACTTCATATCAAAAATTTTATGTGAAAGAGAGGAAGGTCAAATGTTCTACAAGAAATTATGCTTGGATGGCACATGTCATCGTTGCGGTGGCTTGCAACATTTGCTAATATGTGAACATATGGAAAGAACACATGCAGTTGGAAACGAACTAGTAGAGTTTGGCAAGTATAAAATAGTGGAATACAATACAAAAGATGGTAAAGAAGCAAAGAGGTGTGAATTGGTTATTGAAAAGATTCCAGTGTATCAGTTTATGCCTATATTTCGTGATAGCATAGTGTATGAATATGCAAGACATGCCCATAGAGCTTGATGGTTGGACTTGCAATTCAAGTTATGCAAGGACACATTTCTGGTTGGTAGCATTGTTTCAGTCGTCGACTTTGCAGAGAACTACAATCTACAGCCACAGCATGAGGTGCAATCACAATATTACAACTCCACACAGGTTTCTATATTTGTGCACATCGCATTCATTCATGCGAATGATAGTATAGAGGATGACAGAAAGATCATAAGGGAGTATCATTTCTATATCAGTGATGATCGCATGCATTCTACAAAGTTCATGCAAGGTTGCTTTCAGGTGTTCTACAATGATTTGGCTAGAAGGGGCATATCGTTCAGTCAACATATCATATGGTTGGATAACTGTGCATCACAATTCAAGAACTCGTGGAATTTTTATTGGCTGAGTAGGAGGCATAATTTTATAGGTATTCAGCATATGTGGAACTTTTATGAGGCTGGGCATGGAAAGGAGGAGCATGATGGTGCAGGAGCATGTATCAAAAGAGCCATAGCACGAGAAGAGTTAAAGTATAAAGACAATGCAAAGTTGATAGATGCAAAATTGATTGTCAAGTGGTGTAATGCTTCCATAGGTCCAGGTAATGAAGGTAAGTCTTCAGTTCGTAGATTTTTTTGGTTTATAGATGATACTAACATTGCACCATATGATGACTGTTGTACACTGACAGGATCAAATGAGATGCACTCTTTCAGAAGCTCAATTGCAGGTTCATGGAGTATCCATACACGAAAGATGTCATGCTTTTGTTCTTCCTATACAATTCAAGTCTAGGATGAGTGTGAGTCAAAGGAGTGGGTTGACGAATGGCAGTTAAGTTATCTTAGCCCACTTGACATGTATCGACCCCCGACGGTACTGGAACTAACACAGATGGAATCATCAGTTGACTTTGACCACATATCAGATTTAGTTCAACCAAGTAATATAGGGCACGTATATGCATCTAATTTCATCTAGTTCAACCATGTAATGTCATCTTACTTTGTAGTGTTTTTGTAATGTTGACTAATTTAATCTAATTTGCTACACATATCAATGTAGGGCACGTATATGCAGTTATTGCAGATGAAGATAATGAAGAGGGAACAGATTATTACTTGTGTCATTATGTTGAGGGAAAAAAGAAATTGGAGGCCCCTGTTATAGATGGAGAAAACATCGAATACCCTACAGGCTCAGTGGTTATTACTGCAACATGGCTTAGAAGGTACCCACATAAGAGTGTTAATGTTTGGCTGTTTCAGGACTTTGACACGCATCGGAAGATTCTTCATTACTCGAACCTTGTCATGGCATCCAATGTTCATTTGCTAAAGTATCGGGGTAGACCTTTGAACAAAATCTTGTGGAGGGTGCGTGAGTCTGACCATGAAGCAATACTTGACACAATAAAGAGTAGAGCAACCCCGGATGGTTCATTGGATTAATTTGTAAGTATTCACATTAATTTTGTAAAGTCATGTTACATTAAGTTGTAAGTATGCACCTTAATTTGTAAGGTTTGTCTTTTTTTATTTCCTCCTGCATTTTTACACATATACACATTTTTACATCATCATGTTATGCAATTTTGGTGTCTTGCTCCTGATGCAACCAAACCGACTATTCCAACGCATCAAAATAGGTACATTTACACTAGGCATGGTCCTATTTTTCACCCAAACATGTCAAAACAGTCTGAGCTACATTGTACCGACGATATCCCTGAAGAGTCCAAACTGCAAAAAGGCAGCAATCTTTGACGAGATGTTACTTGAAAACCATGTCACTTAGAAATATTCCATCTAAGGTAACATGATCACATAGAGTGCTTCTACAATAACCTCTCTCAGTTTTTTATATCTTTGAGGCATTTGCCCGTGGTGAAAGGTTTTCTGCTGCCCCAAAAATTGTCAGAAGGAGGCAGTGTAAAGTTGCAAAGGGATGTAACTTTCATCCTGCTCCTAATGCGACCAAACTGACTATTCCAACGCGTCTAGATGGGTACATTTACGCTAGGCATGGTCCTTTTTTCACCCAAACATGTCGAAACAGTCCGAACTACATTGTACCGACGATATCCCTGAAGAGTCCAAAGTGCAAAAAGGTAGCAATCTTTGACAAGATGTTACTTGAAAACTGTGTCACTTAGAAACATTCTGTCTAAGGCAACGCGATCACATAGAGTGTTTCTACAATAACCTCTCTCGATTTTTTATATCTCTGAGGTATTTACCCATGGTGAAAGGTTTTCTGCTTCCCCAAAAATTGTCAGAAGGAGGCAGTGTAAAGTTACAAAGGGGTGTAACTTTCATCCTGCTCCTGATACGACCAAACTGACTATTCCAACGCATCCATATGGGTACATTTATGCTAGGCATGGTCCTATTTTTCACCCAAACATGTCGAAACAGTCTAAGCTACATTGTACTGACGATATCCCTGAAGAGTCCAAAGTGCAAAAAGGTAGAAATCTTTGACGAGATGTTACTCAAAAACCCTGTCACTTAGAAACATTCCGCTAAGGCAACGCGATCATATAGAGTGCTTCTACAATAACCTCTCTCAGTTTTTTATATCTCTGAGGCATTTGCCCATGGTGAAAGGTTTGTTGCTGCCCCAAAAATCGTCAGGAGGCAATGTAAAGTTGCAAAGGGGTGTAACTTTCATCCTGCTCCTGATGCGACCAAACTGATTGTTCCAACGCGTTTGGATGGGTACATTTACGCTAGGCATAGTCCTATTTTTCACCCAAACATGTCGAAACAGTCCGAGCTACATTGTATTGACGATATCCCTGAAGAGTCCAAAGTGTAAAAAGGCAGATATCTTTAATGAGATGTTACTCAAAAACTGTGTCACTTAGAAACATTCTGTCTGAGGCAACATGATCACATAGAGTGTTTCTACAATAACCTCTCTCAATTTTTTATATCTCTGAGGCATTTGCCCATGGTGAAAGGTTTTCTGCTGCCCCAAAAATCATCAGAAGGAGGCAGTGTAAAGTTGCAAAGGGGTGTAACTTTCATCCTGCTCCTGATGCGACCAAACTGACTGTTCCAACGTGTCTAGATGGGTACATTTACGTTAGGCATGGTCATGTTTTTCACCCAAACATGTAGAAACAGTCCGAGCTACATTGTACCGACGATATCCCTGAAGAGTCCAAAGTGCAAAAATGCAACAATCTTTGACGAGATGTTACTCAAAAACTGTGTCACTTAGAAACATTTTGTCTAAGGCAACGCGATCACATAGAGTACTTCTACAATAACCTCTCTCAGTTTTCTATATCTCTGAGGCATTTGCCTGTGGTGAAAGGTTTTCTACTGCCCCAAAAATCGTCAAAAGTAGGCAGTGTAAAGTTGCAAAGGGGTGTAACTTTCGTCATGCTCCTAATGTGACCAAACTGACTGTTCCAATGCATTGGGATGGGTATAGTTATGCTAGGCATGGTCCTATTTTTCACCCAAACATGTCGAAACAATCCGAGCTACATTGTACCGACGATATCCCTGAAGAGTCCAAAGTGCAAAAAGGCAGCAATCTTTTACGAGATGTTACTCAAAAACTATGTCACTTAGAAACATTCTGTCTGAGGAAACGCAATCACATAGAGTGCCTCTACAATAACCTCTCTCAATTTTTTATATCTCTGAGACATTTTCTTGTGGTGAAAAGTTTTCTGCTGCCCCAAAAATTGTCAAAAAGAGGCAGTGTAAAGTTGCAACTTCTTCTTAGGTGCAAATGTAAGGGTACACAAGGGGAAAATGGTGCCTAGATGACTTAGTGCATTTCTATGACTTCATTCACATGTTTAAATGTTTGAGAAACTCTCCTTTACTAAGCGCTTGTCCTCATGTCAACGTTAAGCTTTATACCTCCTAGGCACTCAATTAGGTGATGTCATTAGATACAACTTACCCTGTCATGTCCCCGTTTCTGGCTTGATCATCAAGTGAAGAATGGATTAGCCTATTGCTCATTATCGGAGGCTAATTCAGAATGATGAGGGAATAAATTGGTTTTTGAGTAACTCAATCTCATTGTTTTGTAGGAACAAAGTCAAAAACTCAAAATTTGGCTAAGTCTAGAAAGCAGAAAGTTGACTCTTGGAGTCTAGGCACCAATTTCACATCAAATTGTCCAAATGAACGCCCAAGGATGTGGAGTCTTCAATCAAGGTGCTCTAGCAGGAAAAGTTGTTTGGCCTTCAAGATGAGGTTGCCTTAGTGAATTTAAGTCAAGATGAAAGCCTATTCACTCTAGGTGCCAATCTCAAGTTGCACAATCATGAATGGGCGCCTAGAGCAATAAGGCGCTACATCATGGTTCTAGGACCTTGAAATGGCGCCCAAGCATGTAGGAGGAATTTTCAAGGAGCTAGAATGTTTTTGAAACTCTAAGGAACTAGTCCAAAGACTCTATGGTGCCATCTTGATACCATTGAGTCAACTTTCAAACTCAAACATATTGAAACAAGGTCTAGGAAGCTAGGCGCCATCTCTTGCCAGTTCAACCTCTCAAATGTGCCAACATTAGAAAGACTCTTAATGAGCGCCTAAGTTTTAATTGATCTTGTGATTGAAAGTTTGGTGATGTATTGGTGCAAGATGATCTTCAGTTGAAGCAATCTAAGTTCCAGGAAGGGTTTAAAGTTATCAACCTCTTCACTAAGTTAGGCGCACTTTACAAGCTTTCTTACCCAAGAGTTGCACCTCATTAAGACAAGGTACATCTTAACCTCTGGGACTTTTCATTAAGACTCTAAGCAAGAAGGCACATTTCCATGGAGTAGCATACTCTAGATAGCGCCTAATGCCATCAAGGCGCAATTCCACCCTCACTTTGGTGGCCTATCATCAAGAAGGGGCATTAGGCATTCTTTGAACAGTTCTAAGCGTTTGAAGTTCATGAAATCACCAAGGAATGTTGGGTGCCATGTGTATCCTCAACAAGCTTGAGTTTGCGCCTAAACAAGTTGGCGCTTATTCATGTTTTAACTTTCCTCTTGAAGCACCTAACTTGGGAAAAAGTTATCTTGTTGTTAGTCAAGTGTTTGATGTGTTTTGGAGACTCCAAAAGACTTCCTCTTGCCAGGTGCTCTTCTTGGCAACTACAACCTTCAACTGGCGCCTAGATCCTGAAGAAAAACACTTGCAAGTGTGGGCGCACTTTCCTTGTGATGGAGCATCAAACTGGCACCTAGAAATCATAATGCATGAAGTGAGCGCCTAGGATCCTATTGGTCCAATAGGTTGTTTTGGGATCCATGTCAAGTCATTGGAGATAGATATTTTGGCTTATTTGATGATGGTCTCAAGTCTCTCTACCAAGGCGCATTTTGATGATGTTCTTATTTAAACTCTTATGAAGACTATCTCATCCCTAAGCGCTCATCCTCATGATTTTCATGCACTTAGACTTCAAGGTGCCAAAACTAGTAGGAAAATATTTGGGGGGAAACCACGCTGATAAAAGTTGGGTAAATTTAACCTCCGAGTCTGATTAGGCTCCATATAACAACAATATTTATATCATGTCCCTTTGCTTTATGAAACAAGCAGTATGTGTCAAGTCATAGGGATAACACTATGGTCCTTAGAAATTTCTCTGTGACTTTTGATAAGATTATCTACTATTATGTGGATGCTTGATAGTATTAAAATTATTAGGCATTAAGTTGAGGTGACCATTCTTGTTATGATCATCACTTTTCACAAGGGGTATGTCAGTTATCCCATATATCATTACATTATGATTATTTTTCAATATCCTAATGGTGGAAGGATTGTTTTCACTATTATCTCTAGCTTGGGAAGTCATCAACAATCCAACTCTTGACGTCAATACAAGGTTCTTTTGAAGGCAAAGGGTGCCTAGGCTTATGGGGCTCAATTTGATGTATTTATTGAAAGCTCAAGGTGAATTGATGCTTATTGAAAATGTCACTTAGTCCTTCATTTGCATTCTAGGTGCCATTTCCTATTGACTTATATACTCCTCCTCATGCTAGGGTGCCATAATGAAGTGGTTTAGACAATAGGTGCGCTTCACTTACTAGAGGCTTGTTCTCCTTCCACCTTAGGTGCACTTTTATGGTGGAACAAGTGTCAATGGGCACCTTGTCTTAAATGAATGCTCTCTCTAAGTTGGGCACCCTTTTGAGGCTTTATGAGTTGCAAATTGCGCCTTAACCCTTCATGCTTGTTTCTCAATGTTTGAATGTTTAAGAAAGTCTCCTTTAGGCGCTCATCTTAATGACTTTTTCTCAAGGCGTAATCATCCTAATGACTTGGATATTCATCCTAATGTTTCAGGATATCAGGCTACCAGACTTAGTCATTTTCAGGATCTCAAACATAAAGAATAACATGATGATTCATTTTTTTGTATTGCATATAGTTGACATTCTATGCTACTCATAAAGAATATTAATATTTTCTGTTCAACATGATGATTCATTTTTTTTTAAATACAACTTTTATCTTTTAGTTCCAAAATGAGGTTTAGGTGATACTTGAATAACAATAGCTAGCTTATTGGATCAACAAACATCCTATGTAATACAATTGGACTTTAAATATTTGAAGTAGCCATCTACAAATATCCATTCAAATGTGGATTTATAATGCAAGTATGGACGCCATCAATAAAAAAGATTTGTATTAACCAAATATCCATATAAGCATACATCAATATCTGTCGATATAAGTATAACATATATACAAAATAGCCATATAGGCTTACAAGAATGCCATATAGGCATACAATGTCAACTATGTACAATACAAAATATATGTCTACAAATGCCATATAGGCATACAACAAAGGAACACAATAAAAAGTCATTCCCCTCTGGCTAGTGAAGAGAATAAATCACGGGCAGCCTTTGATCTTCTAGGGGATGGAGACGCGCATGTGGGTGGTCTACTACGAACCCAAGGGCTACTCCTATTTAGTTCTTTTTGCATCTTTAGTTGTTACAATAAAAAGTATAGACATTAATATATAGAAATTACATGTTATAAAAAATGAAACATTTAACAAAATAATCACTTACCGCTAACATATAATCTGTCTCGTCGCTTGCCTCAGTAGCAGGAATAGGCCCTGGTAATGTCAAGTCCTATAGAAACCATCCAGATAGAAATTAAACTTCAAATCAATAATCTTTTGATTTTTCAAAAATAGACAACTATAACAATGAATGTAAATTGAAATTTACTAATCTGCCTCATACCCCTGTCAATGCCATGGAGCTATGAATTGTAGAGGCCACACCATGCTCCATTGCCCTCTAAACATGGGGAGGTGTCTCCGCAGCCTGCATCATCTGCAAATCAAACAATATTATTCAATTACGAAAACTATAATAGTGATGCAAATCATGGCTCCTAACATACACACATGTTCATCTAAACATGGAAGTACACACAATAAAGCACACAAGTCACATACAAAAATCTAGTAAGTACAATTCATTCATTAAACTATTTATTCTATTACCTCCATAAAACTTTGAAGACCACCACCGCTGGCAGGTGTTGCCATGATATCTACAATATTAACTTATTCAACATCCAAAATCAGATATTAGAATACCATTCATATAATGATGCTATTCACATGTAATATTTATAATTGTTTACTAGTTACATACCCCGCCAGTAGATGATCTAGTGTAAAATGCAGGTGGCGAACCACTGAAAATTGCATCGACGCTATGACCCTGAAATTTCATTAAAATCATCAATTTAAATTAGTTAATCTTGCATTTCAAAAATAAAATTTAATAAATTAAATTCAATAAACTTGCTAATATTTACCTGAGTATCAAGGCCGAAAGTCTCACTCAGGAGGGTATCTGTCATCACCATCTGCTCAGCTGCAGATGTAGCCTATGCACCTGCAGATGTAGCCTGTGCACCTGCATCCTGACTATCCATGGGGTCATAACCACAGGCTGACCCACAAGTCTGACAAGTATGGGGTGGGACCCTACTCCTTGCACTATCTCCCAACCCACTCTATGTTGCAGGACTGGCATGCGCTATGATGCTCTGGGTCAAGGCACTAATGGACTGAAGTGTATCAACCTCAACACTCTCCTTCACAATGGAAGGGATAGAAACATGCTCGTGGGCTGGTCTGCTGATTACTCGTCTCACTACCCGCTGTGGGTCAACACGTGCCCCTGGTCTATCTTGTGCTGACCCCCCACCTCTACCCTGGAAGTCCCGCATATCAAAATAGTTTCACACTTTATTGAGGACAAACTCGCAGTAGAGTTTCCTCAAAAAGTATTGCGGGACCTCATTATTATTGCATGGAGGATGGTCAAAAACCATCCACCACCTCTGCCCAAAATTGTCCCTTATCGCTTGGTTGTTGCACCAATGGATAGGGAACCTCTTGCATGTAATGGGTGGAGGTTGATTTGTTTGTGGGTTTGTGAAAATTGAACACAAGTCTAATTTTGTAATTTGTAATTTTTTCACATCATGGTATGACAGCTTGTCTGCATAATAGTCTCTAAACTCTCTCCTCTTATCCGTCCAACTAGTTATTTGCTTGTTAATTGAATCTACATTTGATAACATAGATTCAAGAGATTTAGCAAGCGTGGACCTATGCAAGGTTGAAGTGGAAGGATCTTTCAACCTTGCAATTATATCTTCAATTTCTTTTTTGTTGTTTTTAATTTGCCCCATTATATTTTCTTGTGTTCCAGGGGCATGTCGAGGAATGGATGGAGGAGGTTGTTGTTCTGCAGGTATTTCCTCCTTAGGATTTTGTGGATTTTGTGGATTTTGAGGAGGAGGGGGTGCATTAACATTTCCTGACAATTAATGAAATATACATCAAAAAACAACTCTAACCTACCTATTTAGAAGCAAATTCAAACAAAAAAATAAATAAAAATCACTCATTTGGCGTGCTCGACGTCATGGCGGCATTTTGGCGACGAATCAGCGAGATTTTATTGTTGAATTGGCTTTTCCAAAACGCGAGCACGCTTTCTAGGGTTTGCAAGCCGCGGGGATAGAGGAGAAAAATAGAAATGAAATGAAATGACAGCCCTTTTTTATTTATTTATAGTGGTTCATAACGCACTCGTGTTATAACGCAAGCGCGTTATGTATTTTTTTTTTAACTATTTGGCCACTTTTTGGCCCCCCATCTTTTTGCACTTACCCAACATATATTCTGGAAAAAAAAAAAAGATAATATGATGGAATGGAATCACCCCAAATATAGTTCTTAGTGTAAATAAGTTTTATCAATTATTAGTTTGTAATAGGTAGCAATCAGAGGGACCCTCCCCTTGCTGAGAGGAGAGATATAATCTCATCACACTGAGGTTGATATAACCATTTTGTCTTCAGTGAGTTGATGATGAAAGATTCACCCAATAGTTTTTGGCGACTCTGTTGGGGATCAAACGTGCAACGAAGAGCCTCATGCTTCTGGTTGAAGTATACCAGCCTTATCTTTTGTAATATTTTTTTTATATCTAATCTGTTGTTTGTTAAGAGTATGGTTGTCCTAGGTCCATGGGGAAATGCTTTTGGTCCTTTGAATTTGGCTTAGCCTATACATGAACTACCTTGAGGTTCGTGTAAGAACTTTCCCAAGTTCTATGGGGATGGTAAACAACATCTGGATGAGCACATTGCCACATTCTACATTGCATTCAAAGTTCTTGGGGTGAGACTATTTGTAGAAACACTCCAAGGTGTTGCAGCTGATTGATTCTATCACCTTGCACTTGGAACTGTTATTCAATGGAATACACTTCGAACCTAGTTCAAAGCTAGATATAAGCAAGTAGAAGATGCTTATGCCTTGTTGGCCCAACTTACTCAAATGAAAAAGGAACCGCATAAGCCCATGCATGAGTTCATGGCAAAGTTCAATAAGCTAAAGAATAGGATCCCAGATGTTTCCCAACCCACAACTAAGAACCTAAAATGCTCCATCAATTCATAATTGCTGGAAGTAAGTTTTCTTTTACAAAGAGCAGCACCAGTTGATCTTGCAATTGCTCAAATTTTGGCAACTGAAGTGGAGGATGATTTGAACTTGGCAAGAAAGTTGAAGAAGAATTCTATTAGGCCTAGTGGGCAGCCCTCTTTGGCTTTACCTTCTACTAGCACTACAGATCCTATGGTGCAAAAGTTGACTGATGAGTTGTTAGCTCTAATAAAATTGATGTCTCAAAATTTGTCCATTCCCCTCTATAAAGAAATACCAAGGAGAACATTTCCTAATGCTCCAAATTACCAAGGTAATGCTTCAAGGAATCAGAATCAAAATAGGCTTCCTCCACCACAAGGAGTACTTTCTTTGGAAGCACCACCTGTGAATGCAGTAGTCTTCTATTAAGAATTGGAGCAAGACAATCTTCTTCAATCAGAATATGATCAAGAAGATGATGCTAATCTTTTCAGGTGAAGAGAAATTAGTTGGCGGCTCTACCATTGGGTTCCTGAACTTTGAAGATGAAGTAGAACAAGAAGAAGATGTATTTGGTGAATCTTATGCTATTCTCACATGGTCACAGAATCAATTTAACCATCAACATGTGGCTGATAAAGGAAAGTCAGGGGAAGATCCTTGTCTTGCAGTTATCATTGTGAAGAGCGACACTCCTTTACCTTTGCAACCAAAAGATGTGGCTGGTGAAAAACAAGTAAGCACATCAGATACTCTTACTTCATCCTATGTTCCTAAGACCAGTACCCCTAATGTAAAACCTCAAGATGAGAGTACTTCGTCTTCTGTATCTAGTCCATATCAACTTTTTGATATCATAGATCATGCTAAGGAGACAAAGGTTTAAATGTCAGAGGCAAGAATACTTGTTAAGGGTATTATGCAGAAACTTCATCCTAAAAGGGTGGCCGAGTACATGATGATAAACTCTGAGGATCCAAAGGCTCAAATTCTTTTTGAGTTTTCCAGAATGGGTATTTATTCCTTGACCACTAATGAAGATCCTGATTCATTGGATAATGCTTCAAATGAGGGTCAAGAAACAGATGAATCACCCTCTTCAAGTGAAAAGACTTTGTAGCTGAAAGGAAATAGGATTTCCAAAAGATTGGTTTCTCTAGAGAAGCTTTTTGATAAGCAGGATCGCTTCATCAAATGGCAACGACAAATGGGACCAAATTCATCAGCAAAAGTTGGGCATTTTAATCTAGGTGTAGAAGAAGATTCCTAAATGGTAAACATTGGGAAGTATTACTCATTCAATAGTAAAAAAAAAGGATGGAACACCTTTTCTGTTGCCTCATAGCAGACAACATCTGAAGCTTTTCTCACAATAAAGTAGCAGATAAGTTTGTAAATATTTGTATAGTTTTAAGTCTTTTTTCTTTTTAGTCTTTTTGTGTCTTTTGTTGTGTCACCTGACTCTATGGCTCAATGGATGGATGAAGGCACTTATAGACTGGAGTTCTTCTCCCTTCAATCATTTCAAAGGATGATTTAAGGAAGCTCCTCAGTTAGAGCCAACTTTTATCCTCAAATTTCGCTACGCTCAATTTGTAGGATGACCCCTACGAAACTTGTCTGTTTCATAGCCTACAACTCTAAGCATGCAAAATGAGGCAAATTCTATTGCCCTTATGCATGGTCTCCTAGCCTCAGAACATCCTTTCAAGCATCAACTTGTGTTAGTTTCTTGAATTTTGTAAAACAAGTCTGATTACAAATTTCACTTTTTGGGAGTAAGTAAATTTTTATATATGCAGTGGCGACGATTTTTTCCTCCACTGCATCTTTATATACAGTGGCAGGGATTTTTGCCTCCACTACATCTTTATATGCAGGGGTAGGGATTTTCACCTCCACTGCATCTTTATATGCTGTGGTGGGGATTTTTGCCACCACTACATCTTTGTGAATTTTTGTATGTAGTGGCAGCATTTTTTGCCACCACTACATCTTTGTGGATCTTTATATGCAATGGCGGCATTTTTTGCCACCACTGCATCTTAGTATATTTTTATATGCAGTGGTGGATTTTTTTGCCACCACTGCATCTTTGTAAATTTTTAAATGTAAGTTAGCAAAATTCACTGACCCTACATATTTTCCCTCTAGGTTGCACCGTCGGTAAAAAAGCTCAACCGTGCAACTGCTTGTTTACATGAGTGTAATAAATGTCCTTCATTTAATTCATTTAGGGGTTTAAAAGGAGATTTTTGTGTTTTATTTCTACTATTTTCCTTTCTCCTTGTCATCTTCATCCCCCTGCATCGTTGAAGAGAGCTTGCTTCAACTCATGTACAATTTGTGAGTGGATTCGATAAGCTATCCAACTGACTTTGGACAACCTCAAAGTGTTCTTGGGAAGGCATGACAAAGCTTGTCACACCATGAAGGATTCAATAACAAGGGTCCTTGCCATTTCTAAAATTTAGGACCAGGTACCAAGGAAATGCAAGCAGTAATGAAGAAGTATGTGGATTTCATAGAAAAGGATGGTGGAAAAAGTTGATCATGCCTTAGTATATTTTTGTGGTTTTCATGCTTTTTGTTGTTAACTTTGGACATATTTACATGTACTTTTTCAATATATAATTACATGTAAAAACAAGGAAAGTCCCAAATCAATAAGGACTCTTCTTATTGAATAAGTCATAGTTAAGTTGTACTTTCCCTATTTTGCTCATGGCCTTTCACTATAAATAAAGAACGCCTCTTTTGTAATTGTTATTTTTTATCTGTTGTAGCAAAACTCTGTCGAATTGAAAAGCAACTTGAGACTTTTTGCTTATTTGTGTAAATCAATTTTCAAGTATTTATCAATATAAGAGAGAAAGTTAAATTCCAATCTTTGTCTTGGAGTGATTTCTTTTATGATAGAATTGTTCTTACGTCTTTGCTATCATATTATCTTTGATAAGTAATTGAAGTGTGAGAGTTTATTTCAAGTGATTAAGGAATATTCTAAATCTAATTTTAATAGACTTTGAGCTATAAAATCATTTGTGAGAATTGTGTTGTGTTCGTTAATGAGAAATAGCTTGAAGACTTTGTGTTGCAAGTTGTTATCTTTAATCTATTATTCTCATCTTGGCGTATAGTGAAGACTTTTGGCTACACTCTACTCCAAATCATTTTATTTTCAGTTGGTGAATGAAGCAATGGAAGACTTTATGTTTTTGTGGGTTTTGTGGTAATTCATAGTTCTTTGCATAGTATCAGTTTTGTTGAAATCATTATCTTAAAGTGTAAACATATATTCTGAAAAAAGATAATATGATGGAACGGAGTCACCCCAAATATAGTTCTTAGTGTAAATAAGTTTTATCATTTATTAGTTTGTAATAGCTAGCAATCAGAGGGACCCTCCCCTTACTGAGAGGAGAGATATAATCTCATCACACTAAGGTTGATATAACCATTTTGTCTTCAGTGAGTTGACGATAAAATATTCACCCAACAGTACACAATGTATTTTTCATTCCTAAACTTTTAAGGAATCATCTCTCCATATATCAACTCACCTGTTCTAACAAAATAGTTGAGTTTACGCCCACAATAGCTCTAATTAGAGAAACACGAAGTCAAAAACTTGTAGCAATAGCGAAGTTTTGTCATTTCGACTGCAGCTTCATTTTTTCACACTTTACATCAGGTGAAGAGGATGCAACTTCAGAGCCTAGTGTTAATTCATGACTCAGCTTAGTTGGTTCTATATAGCAAGTTGATTGAACTCCACTAGCATCTTTGTTTGTAAATACACTCATAGAGTGTCATGTAATTGAATGTATGTTACACATAAAGGGAATTGGGAAATTGTACTCACAATGATCTATAAAGTGTAATGGAGGGTTGTAACAATAACAACTATGAATTGCACAGATTCTCATCTCATTCATATGTATGTTCAATGTACATCCTTGTTTTCAATTTTTTAGTATATTTCTTGGACCTACATCCTAGTCTTCATCCCTTGCACACTACCAACTTCAATTAGTTTGTTGAATTCTCTTGGAATTAAGGGAGTGGTAGAATTTACAAATGTTTCATGCTTCAAGAGTTCCTCATATCTACATTAGAATCAGCATCTTGATAGCATCATCTTTTGGGGGGGCTATAGATAAGCCTTTCCTTCTTTTTCTCTCTTTTGGAGGATAGTTTTTTCTCCACTGGGTTTTCTATCTTTCTCTATTTCTGAGATATTTGCATTGTAATTGAGTACCTTATCAGGCTTCATGGTTAGGACTCATTTTTGCTTTTACATTGTGCATGGGTACCTCACCAGGCTTATAGTCAAGACCCATTTTTCATAAACTCGCCTAAGTTATGCTTAAGGGGGTGTTTGTGTATAACCTTTAATCTTAGGTGTATACACTAGCTATAACCATAGTTAGGCATATTTTCCACATGTACTTTGAACATGTCAAAGTAGTTGGCCATTTTGGAGAGATGTTGACTTCCATCAACACCTCATTCTATCTTTGTGGGTGGTTACTTGCCACCACTTCATGTAGAGGAGTCCTATCCTTGTTTGGTGGAGAATCGGGTACTCACACTTGCCTATTTATATCTTCTTCATTTGTGAATACAATGGATCAATTTCATTTGCAAACTCATGCTTGTTTGTCTACTCCATGATCTTGGTAGTTTCTACAATAATGATGATTTGGTGGCTTTAAATGGTTAGATTAAGGGTATCTCTAATGTTGAAAATGATCATGATAACCATATTGCAAGTGTATACTTTTAGAAAGTTGAGGTATTTGAGTCTACATCATATGACAATTGTGTTGATGAATGAGAAAGTGTATGCACAAGGGTTCATTCAAGTGAATTTCTTCTTGATGCTAAAAACATTGATTGTGGGCATGCAATGTTCTATGTAAAGAATAAAAAAATAGTTATCTTGTTGATGTGCTTCCATTATTTATGAGTGATGATACTTGTGATGTCTATGTTGCAAGTTTTCATTCACATAGGGATGAGGTGGAATGATTTACACTTTAAATGAATATGCTAATGAAAATGAAGATGTAAACACATGCTTTCATGTGAAGGGACTTGTTCCTATAAATGAGAATGATTTTGAATCTAAAGGTTTGGTTATTCTAACTAGTTTGGTTGGGAAACATGACAAGGATCCATGTTTACATCAATTAGAAAAGAGTACTACTATTGAACATGTGCATTTTGAATAGGGCTTAAGTGTTTTTTTGTGGAAGGAATAACAGGAGATCATAAGTGAGTTTCTTAGCATCAACTATTACTTAGTTTATTACCTTGAAGAACCTAAAATAAAGAGGAAATTTGAAGAGCTTAGCCTTTCTCATGGAGTTCCTCACATTGGTAATCTTAGTGTTGATTGTTTGAGAAAAGAATTAGATCATGTAAGTGATTCAATATTAATTAAATATGTTCATAGTTGTAATGATAGTACATGTAGGCTACCAATTGCCAAGAGTCTAGTCAAATACTAATGAATATGAGGCCTTCTACTTTGATGGAGGGCATGATTCAACTCTTGTAGATCAGTATGCTACATGTCAACTTGTATCTTTCATTTGGGACTAAAGTACAAGTTGGAGGTGAGTGACCTATAAATTTTGAATGGACCTAAATATCAACATGTTGTAACTAAACTAAAAGATGTGTCTGAACCTGAGACTTTTTAGTTTGAGGTGCATGAAGAAGTTCTTTGCATAGATAAGAATCATTTTTAGGTGTGTTTTTCTTTTCCATGTAAGTTTGAGGCATTCACTTTTAACGTCAACTCAAGCATGGAGCTTAGCTAATGTGATTACACCACACTCATGAATGGTGATACTTTCCACTCTCCTATATGCTTAGATAAAGTTGTTGAATGTTGATGAATCTACATATTTTTCCTTGGATGTTCAAAAACTATAGAGGCATGACCATGGCCAATGGCTGAGTCACGGGTGCTTAGGGTTCGAGAGGAGTCTCCAAAGTTGATCAAGATCACCATTCAAGATTTTATAATTTTATTTTTTGTATTTCATAATTATTTCATTTATTATGCTTTTTGTAATAAGTATATTAATAGTAGGTTTTATATTCTTTAATTTACTTGTCATGTGAAACTATTAATTTTGGATTAGAAGGATTATTATTTAGAATTTTAGGAAAATGAAGATACAATTTTATACATGGTACTTATAAATATTTTGAAAGATTGTAGAGATAAAAAATGTTTATTTGTATTTTTCTTTCTCATTTGTGTTTGCTTTTAACAACTTGATTAGTAAACACAATAATGATCATCTATAAATATTTAGTGTGCTAGCTATCCCTAAACCCACACCTTATATCACACTTAACCTTTTTTTAGATCTAAACATTTTATTCCTTTTCACTCTTCGTGATTCCACTACATTGGACACCATCACACATATGGTACTATCTAAAATTAGGATAGTGCATGGTTGTGTCGATGATGCTCAAAAGTTAATTTTTCCATTTTAATGTCTTTCCTTTTTTACTTCACTTCATATACATATATCCTCCTCTCACATGAGCCCACCAGGGATCAAGTCTTGACACAATAAGGGATGACACTGAGATCATGCCCTAGTCAGTCCTTGGCTCTTAGCCGAGGAGGTTTTAGCATGAGGCTCATATCTAATAGTTAAACAATTATATGAGTTTGATGTAAAACCCTTCAACAAAAAAAATAATAATTAAATTAAATGTAGTTGTGATAACCATAAACTATATTAGATATTTATTTCATTGTATTTATTAATTAAAATAAATTTAAAACTTATATTTATTTAATTTTGTTTATTAATTAAAATAAATTTAAATTTCTTATAGAATTTCAAAATAAGCCCAATAGTTGCAATATATGAAAGTATGCTCGCAATGGGAAGAAACTCGATATTTAACCACTGTTAAAGACCGCCACACAAATGGCCCGCTTAGCAGTAAGCATCTTGAGTAGAGTTACTTTTAAGGTTTTCAAGTTTACAACCGTATTTGATTCTCAATGTACTGCATACGCGTATCCATCATGGTTCAGCAACGAGAAAGGTGTGTCCCAATATATTCAATTTAATATATTCCATTAAATATTCACGTTTTAAGCGTGGAAATAGTATATAAGTATGTGGAGTTTACTAAAAAAAATCACTCAGTAGTCAGAAGGGTAATTTCATATGATTCATTGGTTGATATAGTTTTGGAAATGTGTGATGTAGTAATGATTAAAGACCGCTTTCAAAACAATATAACTCTTTTGAAAAAGAAAAATCAATCTTAACATTTAGGGTCGAAATTGTATCGCTGGGTTCTGTTCGAAAGTTTAGCTCGGATTTGGGCTAAGTTCCCTTGGATAGGATTGAATGAAGAAGGTGAAACGGAATGAGTGTCCTTTTTGTGGAGAGCATTCCACAGAACTTGACACTCTGGAGAAATTTACTAATTAAATCGTGGCAAATTCCGTTGTGTTTATAATGTAGGGATTGCTCAGCTAGTCAAAGATTATGTTTAAAATAAGAGAGCTGCCAACCCTTCTCTTTTCTCCATGGGAAGTATAGAGGCAAGACGTAAATTTAAAATACATTATTTTTTTCTAAGATGATAGTAATGGGTTGCAATGGTGATCACCAGGTCGAAGTAACAGACTTCCCTCTTTCAGAAATGAAAGAAGATATTGCGGTCTATACCAAATTAACTCACACTAAAACTAAAAAAATTACATGTAGGCTTTCTGCTCATGTTTCTTCTTTTAGTGTTACATTGATTTGCATATTTATATTTTCCGTGTCTAAAACAATTATCGTTTTATTACTAGTTATTTATATTTAATGATCTTGAAATATTGTTTAATATATTGTATTTGGTATCACTCCGAATGTACGGAATCTGTGAAAGTCATTTTGGGCGATATGAAAAACTATTTAACTCTTATACAACCAAATAAATTCCAATATCTTCACATTTACATATGGTCACGTTTGGTGTTGATTGTTGCATCATAATATATTTCATGGTGAATGGATATGTTTTAGTTGTTTATTACACTTCATTTGTGAATTATTTCTTGTACTGCGTATAAGTTTAGAGTGGTGTCGATTATTTCCCTCTTTAAATAGTCAATGGTTTGGACTTTATTCACTGGTTATTGTAAAACTGTGAATATACAATTTCAAAGGGTAGCCCTTGATAACTGTTAGAAATGAAGCCTAACCGTCGCTGCCTTTTCATCTTCCTCTTCTCATGTCTCTTCACTTAGCTGAAGAGCCTATATAATTCCTTTCTCATTCTCTTTTTGGCAGAGATGAAGACTGTTGTAATTGCATTGATTAATGGAATAGTGTGTCCTGCTTTCCTTGGTGGATGCAGCCATCTTGATGGTGAACCACGTTAAATTTGTGTCTCTGATTTTATCTCTGTGTGTTTGATTATTTATGTGTTTTAGTTTTCTGTTTAGCTGCATTTTATCTTCAACAATTGGTATCAGAGCCAATGGTGGAAAAGTTGTTTTAGAAATCGTGAAGAATTTCCAAGAAAATGGATGTAGCAGCTTTGGATGATTGGGCTCTAGCTCTCATGTCTTTGTCATGTGGCTCTGGAGTGAGTTTTGATGAAGTGGGAGCTGCGGACAATGACTTGGAACTAGATGAAATTGTACCTATGGAAGTAGATGAATCTCCTCTCTATTTTGCTGTTGATCTTGCCACTGATGTTCTTATGGATGATGTTGATCCTGATTCCCCAAGAACTGCCCAGGTGAGGTATGTGTGGGAAAGGCCTCCGCAGGATTTGGGAGGCGAGGATTTTGACATGCTAGAAGAATTGAGGTTGAACAAAACAGAGGATTCAGCAGCAATGGATGTTGCTAAAACAAAACACCGTGTACATTGGTGGGATGGTTTGAAAAATAAGGAGGATTCGGCTGAAGAGAAGAAGGATGCTGGATTTGAAATTGAATCTACACCACAAGAATTTTTAGAAGATCTCAAAATTGAGCTTAGAGCACTTCTCGAACACACAGGTGATGAACAACACGAGAAAGCCATCATGGAGGAGTTGTGGAAGAGGGCAGAGGCAAATAAGAGTGGTAATTCTGTAAAGGACCTGGTATTGCTCCTCTATGAAATGGTTTCTCTCACTTCTGCCTTCCGCCTCGATGATCGAGATACCTTTGCTTCCAACATTCATAAGATGTTGAAGTTGGGTCTCAACATTTATGAAGAAAAAGATGTGCAGACGGAGATCCCAGTTTGAACACCGGATGAGGAGGTGAAAGGGATTTTAATGGCTCAGGAAAGAAAGCGAAAGTATGGTGATGATGAGACTGTCAGTTCTGTGGCTTGGGAAGGCTATGTTAATCCACGAGTTAAAACTCATAGGCAAGCACAAGATTGTCTTGTCCCAATGGGTATCACCTCAGAAAATGTGGCTGAGTGCTATGGAGTTTCATGTCAAAAGCAGGAAAAGGCAATTGTTGAATCTCATAGAAAGGCTTTTGCAATTCCAACGGCAAAAAAGGTAGTTGGTTTAAAAGAAATCCTAGAGAAGAGTCACAGGTTAGAATCCTAGTGCAAAACCAATGCCTATGATTTATCAGAGTGGATCTCCAGTGGCCTTAGGGGGAGGCCGCCCAAGTGTACAGAATACTTGGGCCCTGTTGAGATTCGATCCTCCAACGTGGGTCTTGGTAAGCGTGGGCTCTTTGTTACCAAAGCCGTTGAGGTAGGTATGCTCTTAGCCATTACTAAGCCAGTCGCCATAGCTAGAGCTATTCTGCCTAAAGCTTATGCTGAGAATGCCCAGATGGTCATATGGAAGGACCTTGTAACTGAGATCGAGTGGATTGTCAAGCGATCCACCAAGATGTTGAATAGAATTTATTGTTCTAGGGATGCTCTGTTTCTGCATGCTTCAAGAGACCTCAAGGCTTATTTTGATGTGCTTCTTCCTTTGGGGATGAGAAGGGAGCTCTACAAGACATGGTCGTTTGTTTGTAAGTGTCACAGGCGTGAATTGGAGGGGTCTCTGTAGGAGAATTTGAAGGGTATTGAACCAGATTTTGCAAGGATCTGTGATAAGGGTGGAGAGATGGACATCACTCAATTGGCAGTGTTGTTGCTCACAATTGAGGAAGGGAGTTTTGAGGTGAAGGCCACGACTAGTTATACGCATTTGGGCAGCGAAGATTTTGATAACAGAATGGTGAATCATTATGTGCAGGAGTTTGAGCAGAAGTAGAAGAAAGATATCGGCAGCAATGCCAGGGCATTGTGGCGGCTGAGAACGGCATGCAAACGGGTGAAATGGATGCTTTCCTTGACTGCACAGACGACCATTGAAATTGACTTGCTATATGAAGGTTTTGTTTTTTATTCCACTATTACAAGAGTGAGATTTCAAGAATTGAACATGGATTTGTTCAAAAAGTGTATGGAGCCTATGGAGAAGTGCCTAATGGATGCAAAAATGGACAAGGGATATGTTCATGAGGTTGTACCATCCTTTAGAAAGTTCCTCATCCGTGAAACCGAGGCAACAATAACAGTTTTTTCGTCTGCCATTAGCAGGTTTGAAATGGATGATAAAACTACTAGTAAGATGATTTTCAATTTGAGAAATTATGCAAGGAGTGTGGTTGATAAGAAGGCCAGGGAGGACGCTGGGCAAGTGTTGATTCGTATGAAGGAGAGATTTTCAAATGTGTTTAGTCAAGATGCTGAATCAATGCCAAGAGTCTGGACTGGCAAAGAAGACATCCAAGCTATTACAAAGGATGCTCGATCCAAGTCTCTAAAGCTTCTTTCTGTTATGGCTGCCTTACGTGTGGAGGAGAAAATAGATAAAATTGAATCTGTTCTATCATTTTTTCTACTAGATAGTAGTGATAAATCTGGTGCTATCCAAGTGAGAAGCATTTCTTCTACAGTGACCCCTCTTGCTTCAAGCACTTGGGATGAGGTTTCTCCTTCTGATACATTAATTACACCGGTACAATGTAAGTCTCTATGGAGACAATTTATGACAGAGAAAGAGAAGTCTAGAAGTGGGTCTAGTGCTACGGGTGTAGGTAAAATTTTGGAGAGTCAACCATTTGGTCGCCATGACAAACAAAGTGCAAGTCTGGAAACTTTAATTGACATCACACCATGGATGTCTATTCCTAACACTATAGCAGGCCCTCTTGGTCCTAATTGCAGCAAAGAAGGATTAATTGGTAGTGATAGACAGAGGATTAATGGTGAACAGGGTAGCAGTTTGGTTGACTTGGTTGGAATTCTCGTCGGGATTGGTCAACCAATGGACTGGTTACTTGGTATTGTAGTTAAGTAACCATGAGTTTCAAGGAAAGTGGGGATAGCAGTGCAGTTTGGACTTCAGTGGGAGATCATTGGAAATGAAGCCCAACCGTCACTGCCTTTTCATCTTCCTCTTCCCATGTCTCTTCACTTGCCTAAAGAGCCTATATAATTCCTTTCTCATTCTCTTTTTGGCAAAGATGAAGACTGTTGTAATTGCATTGATTAATGGAATAGTGTGTCCTGCTTTCCTTGGTGGATGTAGCCATCTTGATGGTGAACCACGTTAAATTTGTGTCTCTGATTTTATCTCTATGTGTTTGATTATTTATGTGTTTTAGTTTTCTGTTTAGCTGCATTTTATCTTCAACAATGACATCTTTGTTTATCTTTTGAGGGAAGAGTACATAAATCTGTCAAAATATTCCTAAAACACTATTGGGGAGCTTCACCAATACAAACACCTTTCTAAGAAATAAAAGAGAATATCAGCATCGACTCACTATTGTTGATTGTGCTAGCATTGTTAGAAAAAGTAAAGCATAGTTTACAAGTGTGCACTTTACTGAATGTTCCCTGCCTGCATTATATTTTCCCAGCATTGTATTGGTCCATTGCAATATAATGTAAAGATGTATTAGTGCATTGCAAAACAAGGGTTGCGCTACAGCTACAGTTCCTGCTTAAAGATGTAAGCAATTTGTCTTTTACAAAGATTTAAAATGTTGTATAGATCTGCTCCTCACTATTTTTATTTGTAGAAATTGCATACTGAAGGCATTTCAGACGACATGCTAGCCATGTTTTATCTAAGTTTCATATGGTTTAAGGCTGGTACATTGTCCATCTGTAAGCACAATGAATAGAGAAGTTGGATCTATCAAATAATGAGGTCAACCATGCTCTATGCTGCAACTAGGGGAACTGCATCTCTCTAACCAAACACACTTTAGTGACCCCTTCTCCTGAATGCAGAAATAGCTCTGAATGTATAAACAACCCTTAGGTCACTAAAATATGAGAATCTTACAAAGAAAACCAAATATTTGTTTTTTTCATTGAATCGTCCTAAAAGAATACCCTAACAAACTTACCAATGGATAGAATACATGGTATTCTACCTCAAAATGACAGAAGAGGGCATTCTGTCAATATAATGGTTGCTCAATTTGGACATATTTCAATAGTTGCCTCTAATATCAAGTTCACTTAAAATAACCAAGATATTTAAAAGTAACCTTTATAATGCCTATTAGACACTAGGTATTGTGCTCATCAAGCTAATAAGAAAAGATCCAATAGGACCAAAGCATATTAAAATCTATGACAAAAATAAGAACTTCCTCACAAATCACATTCTATATTCACAATATTGAAAAACTAGAAACTTGTTTGGGCAAAATGAATGTATAAGATGTGTCAGGATCAATTCTTGAAGTTAACTATGCAGATAGGATCAAAGGTCAATTCTTAAAGTTAACTATGCAGATAGGATCAACTCATTTGTATGAAAGAAGAAATTATCCTCTCAAAGGGAATACTTTGATGTTCCTCTCTTGCATTATATTGATGGTTAAAAAATGCACAAAAGGATGGATTAAAACTTACAAACATTCTAAACCACTTACCCATTGTGTGTAATGTACTCTAAAAGCAAATTTCTCTCATCAATAGATTCTTAATCCCATGTCTTGGAGGCTATAGTTGTATCATCATTATATATAAACGCATGCACCTATAAAGGGAAAACATCTAAAAATTTCATCTAAACATTGATAGATGCCTAAGTGTTTAACTAATCAGATTCAATCATTGGCAGTTGCATGTAGTAGGCAGTGGTACAGTGCACACATCCAAGAAAAATGGTTATTATTTATATCTATCATTGGTGCCCAAGCATGTTTTTTCATCGCATAACAAAGAATCAAGATATTTCAAAATAATTCAGCATAGGGAATTGGTAACAATTTTGAATCAAGTAATATATAAAACACAAAAACATTTTTAATAAAGACTACAAAATTTAAAGTTGAAGAACAACAAAAATGGAGAGTTATAGTAAAAAACACATCATAATGAAAATATAATACTTGATTCCAATTAAAGAATTGGACTTTAGAAAGCAATATGGAAATGATGCCTTGAAATAGATCAATTTTATACAATTGCACTATATATTGAATAATCCTCAATAGACATGTATATTATCCTCAATGGACAGATATAATGTCCTCTACTCATAACATTTAGATATAATGTCCTCTACTCATAACATTTAAATTTAATGATAAAGAGCGAAAAGAAAGACACTACATTTAGTGATCCAATCACACATGATATACACTGGTTCATTTTTATCTAAAAAATTAAGATATTCAAAAAAAAGAAACCTGATTTTTTATGATGTATGAAACGTAGATGGAAAAACAAGTTACAATATATACAATTGATAACAACAATTTTCTGGCCATAATCAAAGCTTATAAAAATTCTATGAGATAAATTCAACAAGAGATGTGTCTAGAATAAAGAATCTTCTCACTCTATTTCTTTTGAAGAATAACCATGATCAGAGAACAACTTACATGCTCTAACAAAAAATCAAGGCATCTGTAAAATTTACGTGTAAAAATATTTCATTAATAACCTTAAATTAAATTATAGTTTTTAAGAAATAAATAGGTTGTAAGATAACATAGAAAACAACAAAATAATAAATTAAAAAAATCATACCTATGACTTACTATATGAATCATCAAGTAGGCCTCCAAGTATTTGCAACAAAGGTACCAGTTATTTATTGATGTTAACATATGGATCAAAACTTGATTTGTAGGTGCTACACACAGAGATAGGCAAATTTTTTCTTTTAGTGCCCATACTAACAACAAAAAAAGCCTTGAAAAATAATTCCTTGTCAAATTGGGCAATATCAATAAAAAGGGAGGGTATAATACACTACCTACAACCATGCCACCTATTAATACTGCTACCTACTTTGAACTGGCATTAAACCTAGATCCATATTTAGCAGTGGACCTCTAGATGCTCTCAGCATAATTTTTGTGTTGGAATATGTGCACCACAAGGATATTGTGCACCTCCAGATTGCCAAAACATTCCATAAGTAGCTAGAGAAAATAATCACAAAAATGCATTTAATAAGAAATAGAAACCATATACAAATGTACTAAATTCAATCAATAAAAGAAAATACAAATTTACGAAAGGTTGTCAATAAAAAATACTAAATCTTAAATTTATTTTAACCAATACCTTCTTGCATAAAAGATGAGCCTATACATAAGGTCATGTAACCTCTTGCTTGGTGGATGGACATGTGATTTTTTGGTCTCGTGTATAATGTAAGCATGGATACACTTACCCTAGGCTCACTTGTGTCCCACTATATTATCTACACATCTCAAATTTCACAACTAAACATATTGAAATTGGACTTTACATGATCAAGGATTCCTGGTGGTTAGAGGTCTCATTTCTATAATGGTAGACTCAGGTGCAACCTTTTTTATAGTCTCCATGTTGGCTTCCACAAAGCATGACATGGCATCTTCCCTGTAAGCATTGGCTTCTCTCACTTTCATACATTTCATAATAACCTATTAATTTACTCCTTTAGGGTAAGTGCACAACGATGGGGGGCCAAAAGGGGGTCTTAAGATGCCACTTTTTTTTTTTCTGAAATTAGGAAAGACTGGTGTTGGATGAGAAATTGAAGATATTTACACTCAAAATTTGAAGATACAAAAAAAACAAGAGTCATAGTGCTCTGAATCTAGTTTCTAAACTACTTTTTTTTCAAAAATGGTCGAGATTAAGGGGTTCAAAAAGGGGGAGCACACAAATTGGTCTTGTTTTTTTCAAAAAAACATAACATAGAGTCTAGTGTGCCCCCCTAAAATGTTAACTTTTTTTTAGTATTTCAAAAATAGCTTTGGTAAGAAATTAGCTAACACCATGTATTTTATCCCTAATTTTCTGATAATTTTTTCATGAATAATTATTTTTTACTGATTTTCAAAGTGGACACATCCTGAAAAATAGAAAACTGAGCATTGTTCCCCCCTAAATTTTTTGAAAACTAATCAAAAATCCAAAAAAAAATTAATGTGTAGGATGGAGTCTAGTTTCTAAAAATGTAATTTATTTGAAATTTTGATAAACGGTTTTAAAAAAATTCAAAAATATCACACACTAGTTTTTGACAAAAAACGAATACACTAACAAAAGAAATTAAAGATGAAATCCTTAACATACTCAAAACATGAAAAAAAAAATTATAAGGTTAGAAAGCTAAGAGAGAGCTTAAGAATTATGGTGGCATTTTTTTACTTGTCATTGAAACAAGTACAAACCTGATGCAGTCTAGGTTGGGGATTTTATCAAACCGCCAATCCTAGCAGCTATGATTCATCTACAGACAATTAAAATTGATTTATAGACAAAGAAAATCCCATGAATGAACACAAAATTTCATAAAACAACTATTGGTAGTCTTTCATTTCTATAAATAAAGGTTTATACAATGTACTATTCCTCTTCCCTCAATTATTCTTTCCTACTATGCTCTGCCTCAATTTGTAAATTCAATTTCTCTGTTCAATCTTTTTATTATATCTAATTGCTAACCTGATAATTTCCCTTACCAATTATTACTTATATGTGTGCTTTGCTTCACTCTTCCTGGGATATTGTTGTTTTGCAGCTGGTACTCTGTATTTGGTCCTTCTGGTAGGATGAATTCCTCTATTTTAGCTAATCTATTCTCCTTTTACCATCAAGTTCCATGGGTTTTACACTCTACTGATTATTTCCTTGGTTCTGGTCGATTTCTTCACACCTATCGACCCCACTGAATGCCTAATCTGCTACCACCTTCCTCAGTTCTCTTTCTCTCTTTTTCTCTTTTTGTAGATCAACCTCCCTTTTGGTGTATATCCTCCTCATATCATTTTTACCTCGCCAAAACAATGGATAGGCGCTTGAGGAAAACAAAATGACTCCCAGCAGAAAATAAAATGTGAGTTCTTTTTTTATTAATCTTCTCATTAGCTACCCACTAAAACCACTTTCCAAATACTTCAATAGTCTTTGACAAAGAGCATAAAAACAAACAAAAGGAAAATCATATCATGCAGTCACCCAATTTGTGGGCTTTTATTTCAACTCCCATTAAATCTTTGAATTTTGACATATTGAAATGCTTATCTAGCGGCTCCATTTTCCCCCCATTGATTCCTTCACAAGTTCAACTATGTTCTAAAGGAACAGTGACGTTTCAAATTTCAATGGAAAACGTTAATCACCAAATGAAATGATGTGTTGCCCATCAATAGGATATGGGATTATCATTTAAATAAGTTTCAAACTTGGCCACTATGGTAAGGTCAACGTGCCCATGCTAGCATAAAATTAAATTAAATTAAATGATCCTCAAGGAAAGATGATATGCTACGCCTCCATCAATCAACATGGATATAGTCCAAAAGGAACTCAAAGCCTCACAAAGAGAAGAATGGTTATACCAAATTCATTAGATGACTATTTGGAAATAATGATGACTCCCTCAAATGCTTTGCAGGCAATGTCGCAATGTCTTTAAAATACTTCAACAAGCTCACGGCACATGAAAATTAGAGACTAGAACTCAGCCATGGCACACCATCAAACCCAAACTGCCACAATGCATACGAAGGAGAAATGCGACAAAGAATCCAAGACTCTACCAAGATAGTCACATTAGACAAAAGTAGAATGAAATCAATGAATTGAATTGACAAAGCATGACAGAATCAAACAAAACTAAAATGTTGTTTTTGGTTGACGCAGGATTGTGCATGCGCCCAGGTGCTCCTGCATCAAAACCTGATGGGGAGCACGCTCTAGATTATGTAATTTTTGTTACAATCTACAAAAACATGTCTTTGGACATATAAAACACAGTTCAATCCTTTGGGTTGGAATCCCAAGAAAAATCCAAGCCAAAGGCTTGAAAATTACCAAAGCAAAGCATAACATACTCTCTCTCTCTCTCTCTCTCTCTCTCTCTCTCTCTCTCTCTCTCTCTCTCTCTCTCTCTCTCTCTCTCTCTCTCTCTCTCTCTCTCTCTCTCTCTCTCTCTCTCTCTCTCTCTCTCTCTCTCTCTCTCTCTCTCTCTCTCTCTCTCTCTCTCTCTCTCTCTCTCTCTCTCTCTCTCTCTCTCTCTCTCTCTCTCTCTCTCTCTCTCTCTCTCTCTCTCTCTCTCTCTCTCTCTCTCTCTCTCTCTCTCTCTCTCTCTCTCTCTCTCTCTCTCTCTCTCTCTCTCTCTCTCTCTCTCTCTCTCTCTCTCTCTCTCTCTCTCTCATCGACAAATCAAATGGAAACAAGAAAACTAGGACATGCAAAGAGGGATGAGGCTATAAATTGGGAGGATGAAATGGAAACAAGATAAAATGAAAGTTTGTTGGATGGGAAGAATGATGAGAGGAGAGGTGGAAAATAGTAAAATAGGGAAAATTTTGTGGGACTTAAAGGAAAAGGAAAACTAGGAGGTAGACAGGTGAGAGAGAGAAGGTAGCTAGTAAAGAGGGGAGGGAGAGGGAGGTAGAGAGAGAGTGTCCTAGTTTTCTTGTTTCCATTTTCTTCATCAATAAGGGAGTGGGATAGATAGAGGAGATGGATAGGGAGATAGAGGATGATAGGGGAGAGAAAGGCAAGATATAGGGAGATAGGCAGAGATAGATAGGTAGGGAGGGAGGAGATTGATAGGGAGAGATAGAGGAGACAAAGGGGAGAGATAGGGAGATAGAGAGTGAGTGAGATGTTCAGAGAGATAGGGAGAGAGATTGAGAGGTAGAGGGATGATAGAGATAGGGAGATAAGGGTGAGATAGGGAGATAAAGGTTTAGGGTTGCTTAGGTTTAGGGTTTAGGGGCATTATTTAGGGTTTAGGGAGAGAGAGAGGCTTAGGGTTTCTCAGGTTTAGGGGTTAGGGGCATTATTTAGAATTTATGAGTTTAGGGTTGCTCAAGCTTAGGGTTTAGGTTTTAGGGGTTAGGTTTAGGGGAATTATTTAGGGTTTAGGGGTTTAGGGTTTAAGGGTTAAGGGTTAGGGGTTAGGGGTTAGGGGTTAGGGGTTAGAGAGATATAGAGAGAGGGGACCGATAGAGATTGGGAGAGATAGAGGAGAAAGAGGGGAGAGATAGGGAAATAGAGAGTGAGGGACATGTCTAGAGAAATAGGGAGAGAGATTGAGAGGTAGAGGCACAATAGAGATAGGGAGATAAGGGAGAGATAGGAAGATAGAGGTTTAGGGTTTCTTAGGTTTAGGGTTTGGGGGTTTGGTGTTTAGGGGTGCTTGGGTTTAGGGTTTAGGGGTATTATTTAGGGTTTATGGTTTATGTTTTAGGGGTTAGGGGTTAAGGTTTAGAGGTTTAGGGTTTAGGGTTTAGAGAGAGAGAACCAATAGGGAGATATAGAGGAGATCGAGAGGAGAGATAAGGAGATAGAGAGTGAGGGACATGGCCAGAGACATAGGGAGAGAGATTGAGAGGTAGAGGGACAATAGAGATAGGGAGATTAGGGAGAGATAGGGAGATAGAGGTTTATAGTTTCTTAGGTTCAAGGGTTAGGGATTAGGGGTTTAGAGAGAGAGAGAGGTTTAGGGTTTCTCAGGTTTAGGGGTTAGGGGTTAGGGTTTAGGGGCATTATTTAGGGTTTATGAGTTTAGGGTTGCTTAAGTTTAGAATTTAGGATTTAGGGGAATTATTTAGGGTTTAGGGATTTTTAGGGTTTCTCAGGTTTAGGGTTTAGGGGTTTAGGGTTGCTCGGGTTTAGGGGTTTAGGGTTCCTCAGGTTTAGGGTTTAGGGTTTATGAGTTAGGGTTTAGGTGTTTAGGATTTAGAGAGAGATAGAGAGAGGGAACTGATAAATATTGGGAGAGATAGAGGAAACAGAGGGGAGAGATAGGGAGATAGAGAGTGAGGGACATGTCCAAAGACATAGGAAGAGAGATTTAGAGGTAGAGGGACGATAGAGATAGGGAGATAGTGGATAGATAGGGAGATAGAGGTTTAGGGTTGCTTGGGTTTAGGGTTTAGAGGTTTGTGGTTTAGGGTTTAGGGGTTTACGGTTGCTCAGATTTAGGGTTTTTGGGTTTAGGGTTTAGGGGTTAGGGTTAGGGTTTAGGGGTATTATTTAGAGTTTATGGTTTAGGGGTTCAGGGTTAAGGTTTATAGTTTTAAGGTTTAGGGTTTAGAGAGAGGACCAATAGGGAGAGATAGAGGAGACCAAAGGGAGAGATAGAGAGATAGAGAGTGAGGGACATGGCTAGAGACATAGGGAGAGATATCAAGAGGTAGAGGGATGATAGAGATAGGGAGATAGGGAGATAGAGGTTTAGGGTTGCTTGAGTTTACAGTCTAGGGTTTAGGGGTTTGGGATTTAGGGTTTAGCGGTTTAGGATTGCTCGGGTTTAGAGTTTAGGGGTTATGGTTTAAGGTTTAGGGGCATTATTTAGAGTTTAGGGTTTAGGGTTTAGGGGTTAGGGGTTAAGGTTTAGAGGTATAGGGTTTAGGGTTTAGAGAGAGAGGATCGATAGGGAGATATAGAGGAGACCGAGGGGAGAGATAGGGGATAGAGAGTGAGGGACATGGCCAGAGACGTAGGGAGAGAGATTGAGAGGTAGAGGGACTATACAGATAGAAAGATAAAGATTTAGGGTTGCTTGGGTTTAGGGTTTAAGTTTTAGGGGAATTATTTAGGGTTAGAGGTTTAGGGTTGCTTGAGTTTAGGGTTTAGGGGCATTATTTAGGGTTCAGGGGTTTAGGGTTGCTTGGGTTTAGGGTTTAGGGTTGCATGTCAAAAGCAGTCTCTCTATCTTTATCTCTCTCCCTCCCCTCTTTACCTCGTCTCCTCTCTCCCTCCCCTCTTTACCTCCTACCCTCTCCCTCCCCTTTATACCTCCTACCCTCTCTCTCACTTTTGTACCTCCCTCCTCACTTCCCATTCACTTAAAACACTTATAACTTTCCATGCATGACAACACTTAAAACTTTCCATGCATGAAAGAACTTAAAATTTCCATGCTTGACAAAACACGCTTGTGTTATAATGCAAGTGCATTTTGGTGAACCAAAAAAATGGACAAAAATCATGTGGGATTCATGATTCAAACCCACATGCTCTGTTATTCCCTGCTTCTCTTGCACTATCAGACAAGAAAATGTTGTTTCATGGTGTTGACATTTTGACAATCATTGTTTGCTTAATCTACCACCTTTTTTTGGTTTTTCAATGTAGAAGTTCGATGTTTTTAGACATAATTTGATTATTTAAACTAATAGTTTCATCTTTCATATTGTTTTAAAGATAATTTCCATGAATTTAGATTGAATTTGATGATATTATGTTTGTTTTTTCATAAATTTCACTAATCCTATTAGAGTTATATAGAATTCAACATTGAATACGAAGGAACTTGCCAAAAAGATCAAATTTTTGAGGATTTTGAAGCCAAATTTTTTAGGATTGGGCAACTTGAATCTTGAAATCTACGGTATGTTCTTTATGTATTCGTTTAATTCACTTTATGATTATGTTAAAGCATGAAATCTCAAGTTATAGGACAGTGATGAGGGAAGTGTGAGGATTATCATTTTGACAAGTTAAATTATCATAAGAAAGTTAAAATTTATATTTATTTGAGATAACAATCTATGACAACAAGACATATCACCATGGGAAGGAAATGATCAAAAAGATAGTATTGGTATATACTTATGAAGGGAGTCTTATCAACATTCAAGGATAATCCTAAACTAGAGCAAGGTCATGGAAACACTTTCACTATGGAGTAGATGTGCAATAACATGTTGCTATTATCCTAATTCGAACACTAACCTAAACAATTAGAAGGATACTAAGGGAAATCATGTTAGTCAATGAATTATCATCATGCTAAAATCAATCTAAGGATTATCACTTGAGCATACTCACTTGGAAGAACTATCATATCAACCTAAAGACTAAATTATGTCGCAATAGCTATCATGCAACCCTAGGAATAGTTATGACCTCCACCCACAGGTAGGATAGCAACTGATACACAAGGTGGAAATCAAGACTAAATGATAAGTAAATTAATCTCAAATCCATGCAAAAAGGTATCCATGATACTATATAAACATATCTATGTGGTCTTGAAAGGATATTCATATGGTAGGGAAGATTTTCGTCAACTAAAAGATAACAATACATGTCATTGGCATAGTTATTAGGGCAATTATAATCAAAATGAGGTTGTCTTGAATAGATAGTGACTTGTTAAGGAGTTATTAGATAGTTAAGATAGAGTATTGATATTGGTGGGTACATAGCCTTTTCATTATTTAATGAAAGAGTCATGCATCATGAAGTAGCAGTCAAGATCAAAAGGACATCAAATTTGGTGAAGCAGCAAAAAGAAACTAAATTTGACACTTGATTATAATTTCACAACCAATTTGACTAGGAATGGGAGAGGGATTAGAGAAGGTATTTATCCTAAATAGGAATGAATATGTTGCATCTTTAATGTAACTTGTCATGTTTTCATACCTTTCATTGATCTTGATTAAAATCTTTGTGTTTCATTTTTCATTTATCTCAATTTTTTGCTAGCTAGTAGGAGGTTTCTCTACACTATTTTAACAAAAATATGATAGAGGAAGAAAGTACTAAAAGAGAACCTAAGACAAGATCAAGAAAAATGTTGGGTAAGAGAATGAGATGAACAAAGGACAAATTATTGATTTGATGACCTCATTTGTTGTTGTTCTAAAAAAGCAAGCTCCATACAATTTTATCTATAAATATAAGAATAAAATAAGGTAAAAAAGGTAGTGAATTATTCTATTGAGCTATAAGGAAGATTCCTTTATATTGAAGATTTATGATAAAAGAAGGAATACTACATGATTTTAAGATCCTTATAGAATAATTTATGCTTGTCAACTAAAGTTGCTACCTTGGGAATTGCATTCCCAATTCACCTAGGCGAAGGAGACAAGTGTGTTTGAGAGGATATGTTAAGAAAATGTGAAATTAACCTAGAGATTTTGCCTACCACCATTTGTAAATGTTTACCATATCTTGGCCATTGATATAATTCTAAAAACATAGTATGGAAAAGTTGATTTCTATATATAGAGAGAGTTAAAAGACATTGTAAGTGTTGGAAGAGTTCCTTTGCATTGCTATGATATTTTCTTAAATATCATCTAAATGATGAATGTTAGTTACTCCATGAAGTACAAGAATGGTATGATATATATCATCTTTCCTTGTAATTTGAATGTGAAATCCTAGCTTAATCTTGATTTGTAAAATATTGCTAGTATATGACATGCGTGTGATTTTTATGTTTTAGGTTGGACCACCCTAGGAAACTATAAATTTTCATATTTATAACCATTTATTCACTTTAATTGTATGATTTTATTTTGAGATTTGTGTATGAGATTACTTTACTCTATTGTACCAAGATGGACTAATTTATCTATGTCTTATTCATGATGCATATAGAAATCATCATCGTGCTGAGAAAATGAGCAAAGACTCTAACACCAGAAAAGTGTGAAGCTAATAATGCGAAGAAAAGAGAAAGAATGAGGCAACTTCGTGAAAGTAGGAAATTGTCAACCATAGAAGAAGACATGCCACCATTGCCAATTCAAGAGGAACATGAATTATCTAATCAATCTAAGAGAAAGATGGCATTGGCGACACAAAGGCAACGAATACAAAACCTCCATTCAACAAGGAAATTGAATCTTGAAGTTGGAGGAACTCCATCTTTCATAGGTCAAGTTGAAGGTACACCACCATTTTCTTCTCAAATTGGAGGCACTTCATCTTTCATAGGTCAATTTGAAGGTACATCTTCATTCTCTTATCAAGTTGGAGACACACCATCATTCACACGTCAAGTTGAAGGTACAACATATTCTCCATCTCAACTTCAAGACTTTTCATCTTTTCCATCTCCAAATGAAGGTACTCCATCTATCCCATCTCAAGTAAATATTGGGGAAATTCCTAATACTGAGTCAACTTTACTATTGAAAACACCTCCTAGAATTTTGCATAGAAAGCCTAAGTTTCTAATTGATATTGATGAGAATGTTTTGAAGCCCATGCAGGATAAGATTCCCAAGCGTACTTGCCAAAGATATGCCAATAAGATATGGAAATCATTCTTTGAGAACTTAAATTAAATTGGAAGTTGTCAACTATTTGTTGAATTGATGAGAAATCTAAAATTTGGGCCCATTAATGAAGATTCTTAGCCCAAGAACATCGGATGCTTCAAGTAAAAAATCAATTGTAAAGAATCTAATGAGTGCATATGAGAGTGTGGGTTCTACCTAATGCACCAAGGATAGTTATGTCACATGACATGTCATTACATTGACAATAGTAAGCCATCAAACAAAGAAAGCTCACCTCAATAGAAAGATAAGTAAAGCATTGAAAATAAGTAGAAAAACTCTAACAAGAGCAGTTGGAAGGCGTGAAAGAGTTGAGGACCCAAATACCAATGAATTGTGGACATTCTTTGGGAGACTCCCATGGAAAAATAAAGTTGTTGTTGAAGCCTTGAGATCCCTCATTGGAGAATTTTGGAAAAATAACACAAGGGTATCTCCTAATGCAAGCGATGTAAGAAGGAGAATTGGTTGTCGAAATCACATTGAACCACATCCAAAGCATTTTTTGGATGTGACTCAAACATAGTTTTTCAAGAAACTTCAAGAGATGTATCCTCAAATCAAACTTAGTCAAAGGTATTTTAAAATTGTAAAATCTTTTTATGTCAAAATAAATCACACACACACAACTTGTTGTTATAGAGTACATATTGAGTTTTATGATCATTATGATGTTTATAGATATATATGTGTAGATTTGCATACTAACGATGTTTTGCAGGAGTGTAATATAAAGTGTCCACCTAGATCTTCAAGAGATTTCATATCGAGCATCTTATGTCAAAGAGTGGATGGTCAATTATTCTACAAGAACGTATTTTTGGATGGCACGTGTGATCATTGTGGTGGGTTGCAACATTTGCCAATTTGTGAGCATATGGAGAACACACATGCAATTGGAAATGAACTAGTAAGTTTTGGTAAATATAAGATAGTGGCATATAGTCTAAAAGATGGTAAAGAAGTAAAGAGGTGTGAATTGATCATTCAAAAGATTCTAGTGTATTAGTTAATCTCTAATTTCTTAGAGAATATAGTTTACGAGTATGCAAGGCATACCCATAGAGATCGATGGTTGCACTTGCAATTCAAGTTATGCAATGACACATTTCCACTTGGTACCATAATTTCATTTGTTGACTTTGCAGAGAACTACACACTGTAGCCACAGAATGAGGTGCAATCGCAGTATTACAACTCTACGCGGGTTGCTATATTTGTGCATATATCATTCATTCATGTACATGACAGTACAGAGGACGATAGGAAGATCTTGAGGGAGTATTATTTTTATATCACTGATAATCACACACATTCTACATAGTTCATGCAAGGATTCTTTCAGATGTTCTACCATGATTTGGCTAGTAGGAGCATATCATTTGATCGGCATATCATATGGTCAGATGATTGTGCATGACAATTCAAGAACTCGCGGATGTTCTATTGGTTGAGCAGGATGCATAGGATGAATGGTGTTCAACATATGTGAAATTTTTGTGAGGCGGGGAATGGAAAGGGGGAGCATGATGGTGCAAGAGCATGTATCAAAAGAGCATTAGCACAAGGGGTAAGTGCAAGAAGATGGGGGGCCAAAAAGGGGTCTTAAGTGGCCAATTTTTTTTTTGAAATCAAGAAATGTTGGCCTTGGATGAGAAATTGAGCATAGTTACACTCAAAATTTTAAGATGCAATTAAAACAATGTTTGTAGTGCTCCGAGTCTACTTTCTAAACTACTAATTTTTGTTAAAATGGTATAGATTAAGGGGTTCAAAAGAGGGAGCCACAGAAATTGGTGTTGTTTCTGTCAAAAAAACATAACATGGCATGTTTTGTGGCTCCCTCAAAAGGTTAAATTTTTTTTGGTATTTTTAAAATCGCTTTGGCTAGAAATTAGCTAACAGCATGTAGTTTATGCTTGATTTTTCTAATAATTTTTAATGAATATTTGATTTTTTACTAATTTTCAAAGTGGACACATCCTAAAAAAATAGAATTTTGGCCGTGCTACCCCTATAAATTTTGAAAACTAATTGAAAATCATTTTTTTTAATATGCGTAGAATGGAGTCTAGTTTCTAAAAATGTAATTTTTTTAAATTTTCAATGAACAGTTAATTTACAATGAAAAAAAGACCAAACACTGGTTTTGCCTAAAAATAGACACACAAACAAAAGAAATTAAAGATGAAAGGCTTAACATTATCAAAATGTGAAAAAAATTACATCATTAAATAGCTGAGAGAAAGCCTAACATTACCCAGGTGTTCGATTTGTTTGACCTTGAAACATGTGCAAATCTGAGGGTTAGCATGAACTAAATAATGTGAAATCCTGTAGAATATGCCAAAACACGTCTTTAGACATTGGGAAGGTACTCCAAGCCTTTGGGTGGCAAATCTAAATAAAATCCCAAGCCTGAGGCTTGGGATTCCCAAAGCAAAATATAATGCGAGTGCATTATTGCATTTTTGCCCTTTTCGCAAAAGTTTGCCTGATGTTTGTCATGTTTGACATAAGGCGAGCGTGTGATAACACGCTCGCGTTATGTCTCCCTTGGAATGTTTTATGTTCAAGGTTATTAAGCATGTATGTTTGTATACTTGTATGTATGTATGTAGGTATGCCTATATGTATGCATGTATGTATTGATGTACATGTATGTATGTATGTATGTATGTATGTATGTATATATGTATGCTTGTATGTATATATGTATGCTCGTATGTATGTATGTATGTATGTATGTATGTATGGTTGTATGTATGTATGTATGCATGCTTGTACGTATGTATATATGTATGCATGTTTGTATGTATGTATGTATGTTGAAGGTTTAGGGTTGAGGGATTAGGGTTTAGGGTTGATGGCTTAGGGATAAGGGATTAGGGTTCAAGGTATAGTGTCGAGGGTTGAGGGTTTAGGAATAGGGATAGTATTTAGGGTTTAGGGTTGAGGGATTAGTGTTTAGGGTTTAGGGATTAGGGTTTAAGGTTGAGGGTTGAGGGTTGAGGGTTTAGGGATAGGGTTTAGAGTTTAGGGATAAGGGATTAGAGTTTAGGACCTTGAGGGATTAGGGTTTAGGGTTGAGGCTTTAGAGATAGTGTTTAGGGTTAAGGGTTTAGGGATAGGGTTTAGAGTTTAGGGATAAGGGATTAGGGTTTAGGGTTGAGGCTTTACGAATAGCGTTTAGGGTTGATGGATTAGGGTTGAGGGTCGAGGGATTAGGGTTAAGGTAGAGTGTTGAGGGTAGAGGGATTAGGGATAGGGTTTAGGGTTGAAGGTTTACGGTTGAGGGATTAAGGTTTAAGGTTGAGGGTTGAGGGTTGAGGGTTGAGGGATAGAGTTTAGAGTTTAGGGATAAGGGATTAGGGTACAGGGTTGAGGGATTAAGGTTTAGGGTTGAGGGATTAAGGTTTAAGGTTGAGGTTTGAGGGTTGAGGGTTTAGGGATAGGGTTTAGAGTTTAGGGATAAGGGATTAGGGTTTAGGGTTGAGGCTTTACAGATAACATTTAGGGCTGAGGGTTTAGGGATAGGGATTAGAGTTTAGGAATAAGGGATTAGGGTTTAGGACCTTGAGGGATTAGGGTTGAGAGTTGAGGCTTTGGGGATAGCATTTAGGGTTGAGGGATTAGGGTTGAGGGTTTAGGGATAGGGTTTAGAGTTTAGGGATAAGGGATAAGGGATTAGGGTTTAGGGTTTAGGGTTGAGGATTTAGGGATAGCGTTAGGGTTGAGCGATTAGGGTTAAGGGTTGAGGGATTAGGGTTAAGGTAGAGTGTTAAGGGTAGAGGGATTAGGGATAGGGTTTAGGGTTGAAGTATTAGGGTTGAGGGATTAGGGTTTAGGGTTGACGGTTTAGGGATAAGGGATTAGGGTTTAAGGTATAGTGTCGAGGGTTGAGGGTTTAGGAATAGGGATAGAGTTTAGGGTTTAGGGTTGAGGGAGTAGGGTTTAGTGTTTAGGGATAAGAGATTAGGGTTGAGGGTTGAGGGATTAAGGTTTAGGGTTGAGGGATTAAGGTTTAAGGTTGAGGGTTGAGGGTTTAGAGTTTACGGATAAGGGATTAGGGTTTAGGACCTTGAGGGATTAGGGTTTAGGGTTGAGGCTTTATGAATAGCGTTTAGGGTTGAGAGATTAGGGTTTAGGGTTGAGGGTTTAAGGTATAGTGTCGAGGGTTGAGGGTTTAGGAATAGGGATAGGGTTTAGGGTTTAGGGATTAGTGTTTAGGGTTTAGGGATAAGGGATTAAGGTTTAAGGTTGAGGGTTGAGGGTTTAGGGATAGGGTTTAGAGTTTAGGGATAAGGGATTAGGGTTTAGGACCTTGAGGGATTAGGGTTTAGGGTTGAGGCTTTATGGATATCATTTAGGGTTGAGGGACTAGGGTTGAGGGTCGAGGGATTAGGGTTAAGGTAGAGTGTTGATGGTAGAGTGATTAGGGATAGGGTTTAGGGTTGAAGGTTTAGGGTTGAGGGATTAGGATTTAGGATTTAGGGTTAAGGGATAAGGGATTAGGGTTTAAGGTATAGTGTTGAGGGTTTAGGGTTTAGGAATAGGGATAGCGTTTAGGGTTTAGGGTTGAGGGATTAGGGTTTCAGGTTTAGGGATAAAGGGTTAGGGTTGAGGGTTGATGGATTAAGGTTTAGGGTTGAGGGATTAAGGTTTAAGGTTGAGGCTTGAGGGTTGAGGGTTTAGGGATAGGGTTTAGAGTTTAGGGATAAGGGATTAGGGTTTAGGACCTTGAGGGATTAGGGTTTAAGGTTGAGGCTTTATGAATAGCATTTAGGGTTGAGGTATTAGGGTTGAGGGTTTAGGGATAAGGTTTAGAGTTTAGGGATAAGGTTTAGAGTTTAGGGATAAGGGATTAGGGTTTAAGACCTTGAGGGATTAGGGTTTAGGGTTGAGGCTTTAGGGATAACATTTAGGGTTCAGGGATTAGAGTTGAGGGTTAAGGGATTATGGTTAAGGTAGAGTGTTGAGGGTAGAGGGATTAGGGATAGGGTTTAGGGTTGAAGGTTTAGGTGTAATGTGTCGTACCTGCTTGTATTTTTAAAAGATCTTTTTGTGTTATTTTATTATGTTTTTGTGTGATCTTTCAGACTAGACAGAAGAATGTAGAAGGGGTTTTTAGTTTTCCTACAGATGTATTGTCAGAGCATATAATATAGAGCATAGTTCTAATGCAAACCCATAAAAAGTACAATAGATATGGAGAAAATAACAAAGAGCCAGATAGTAGAATGGCCAAATATTAATTACTATCACATACCCATATTTATATTTGCACTTTGAAGTTTATGCTATAGCCAGACCAGTAACTAGGTATGGCTGAAATCACTCCAAAATCCAAGTATACTGAAAGTATTTGATATGCAAAAGATTACAATGAATAGAGGGGCCTAAGCACCCAAAATAAAAAAATAGAAAAACTGCCAATGTAAAGAAATGACTCAACAAGAGCCTGCGTCCCTCTATGCACGTGTACAGGCTGGCTGGGAAGTTGTGGTAGCAACAAACACCTTCAAAACTCTAATAAATCTCATTGTCTCTGAGTTGTTATCATCTCTATAGCTGAGCGACCAAGTTGTGATGAAAAATATGCAAGGGAAATGCACAAATTTGCCCCAACAAGCAAGTACGGCTAGGCTGGGTATGTACAGCCAGCAAGTGCAACTTATATCAGCTCCAAACCCCAATGAAATCAGTCTAAATTAGTCATTAAATAAGCTTCTCAAATCTGCATATACAAATCCTTAACAAACCATGAAAGACATATCAAGAAATACATCAACTCCATAATCCGCCAACTCCATTGAAGCACAATAGTGAATACCGAATGCATCCACCTCGAATGGCACCTTTGGGCGATATTGCACACCTATAGAATACCGTCACTTAGGGAGGTTTTTGTCTCCAAGATTCTCTAGTTCGAATCCTCAAACCCTAGAGCCAAGCTCCAAACCCACGCAGGGAAAATCTCAAAAGAGAAGAAAATAATAAATCCAAGCATATCAAATGAAGAGCCTTTTCCTCCTTTTATACTTTTTCAACTAGGAGTCTCTAAAATCCTCTTGCATATGGGATAAAACATCATAGGGAAAATACATTTTAAAATTTTATAATTCTCTTTAATTCTTTCCTCAACATCACCCTTAAAGTCCCCTCTTTTAAAACAACATTAAGTTGTCGTGCCTAGGCACCAAGGTCCAAAATTAAATAATAATGTTTAATTTACGGACTTTAAAATGGAGGCCAAGATGAGGTCAAAAACCAATGATCTATAGCTCATTAGAAAGGTCTTGACAGGACGAATCCAAACCCACTCTCAAAATCCTGATCCAACATTGAACCCAAACTTACTAAAAATAGTAATGGCCATAAGCAACTGAGCCCATACTGAGGGTGCCAACTGGACCCACAAACCATTTGATAACTTTGAGCTCAATGCAACGCTAGGAAGAGCCAACAACTAACTATCAAGGCACCAAAACAATGCCAAACTGACACTTACTAAAAATAGCAGTGTTCTCCGATGACCAAAGAGAACAAACCCAGAAAGATTGTCGACATGCAAGCACTTACTATAAATAGTAAGTACATACAAGTGGTCCAAAATATCTCCAAAAAGTGTCAACCAGCTCCACTGGATCACCTAAACACCCTGGTGACATCAAAATACTCCTCTGATTATGCTGTCACCAACCTAGAAAGTTAACTCAAACTGAACTGTAAGAGAATCTAAAACGGGGACATTATAGTCCGCCCTTCCCAAAGATTGCTTGTCCTCAAGAAATCTACACCTGCATGCCAAAGCTGAACACCAAGATCCCAAATTAGTCTAAAGAATGTCCAATAGCATCTCCATTGCATCTGTTGGGTAGAGGTAAAACCATGCTCAACATCAATGCAAGTAGCTATCCTAGTATAGAATAAACTGCTAGACATAGGAACGCCTGGGTCCCAACACCAATATGGAAGTCTGCCATCCACAACACCTATTGACTTCCACTACACTATACTCTGATATAGTCTTCACCATGCAAAGAGTGGTGAAGCAACACAACTTAATCCAACTGAACTATCATGCCAAACCTATCACCACTTGGATCCCAACACATCAAAACCTCACATCCATCAATCATGAAGGTGTAAGTGAATCTCAAAGTGTCTGAACCACAACATCCCCTATCATCCTCTGCAAAACTCCTATGGATGCGTTGACTCTCCAGCATAGCTGCTGGAAGATATGAAGCTGCCCCTCTCAAATCGAGGGAATGACAAAACTCTCCTCCACCACCGCTGTAAAAACTAAACATGCCATCATGCTTACTGATACTGCAACCCCTCTGAAGCCAGGTCTCTAATGGAAATTTTTGAGACCACGAAGTTGCAAACATTGTCTGGTACGTATTACCATGATGGTACTCTCCTCTCTGCCCCTACAAGTGATCCTTTGAATGTGTCTGATTCAACCACCTGTAATCTCTAGTTCCATCCTTTGTAGATGGCAACCGTTCATCCCATAATGGATGGTATAAATTCCAAGCCAATCCACACATGTGCATCATCAGGTCATCTATGTGTGGACTAATGGAGAAATGATGAGCACTTCTCACTATATGGTCAAGGTAAAAAGCACCTGTCTGGGTCAATGGTTGACTGTCATAATCATGAGGAATATACTCCTCATCACTCGCATCACATGAATCAAAAGATGGCTCATGTCCCTGATCTTAAATGGCTAATTGGATAGATACTCTGCAAGTCCTCTCTGCATACCCAATAGCAAAGTCTCTATCTGAAAGCAATTGGAGGTATTCTGATTTAATCCACTCCATGGCATGATGGATAGTTCACAAATTAGATATTGATGTGCCCGCTACTATCCCCATCTATCTTTCCTCCAATTGTCCCATCCAAAAGAGACCCTCCACAAACTTACGGGTACTATCAATATGAGTTAAGGTTTGAACAACCTTATCGTCGGTAACCTTCAGGTGATCTCTCCATCATTGCAGCTCAATATGTTGTCTATCACAATCAACTGCATAGGATGCAAACTCTGATTTGCTTCTAGGAAAGAGAAACAAATCAACATGAGAACCGATTACACCATTGTATGATGCCCTACATATCTCCTATGAGAATGATGAAGTAGTGTGGTGATCTGTCACACAACTCTCTAGAACATTCACTACTACACCACAAGAACCATCAATCATCTGCTCGGCCTGAAATGGGACTAACCTTAGGAACACTTGGTACAACATATTGTTCCCTGTTACACTCACCCAAAACAATCATCCCATCTGTGTCACCTGCACCAGTAAATGAAATGAATGTAGTCACATCCTCCACAAACTCATTACCACCATCCGTAGATGTATGCTCATCACCACACGCTGCTATAGATATCTGAATGGTATCTGTAGATGATGAAGACTGCGTCAAGATCAACTCCACGGTAAGCTCATCTATCCGTAACTTTGACTCTTGAAGGGTTGTTTGAGCACTCTTCAAAGAGTCTGCGGCAACCTCAAGCTCATAGGTGAGCTCACCAACCTCCTCTTCCTTTCCCCTTAAAGCATCATGATAAATACCATCAAGCCTGAGAAGATGATCTCTATCTGATAGCAGTTGTAGGTAATTATTCTTCATTATCCCAACTGCATCTCTAAGTGCCTGAAATTCAACAAGGGAAAGTCCCCTATCATCGTGTTCATCCGTCTCAGGAGTACTCCAACCATAGGTTGCCAACATCTATCTAGCCACATCAAAATGTTCCAAAGCTGTAGCAATCATAATATCATTAACCTTCAATTCCCCAGCTAAATGATTAGACCCCTCTGACAATTTGTCTCCATACAAATTTTCTCATTTGTATTCTGCACTATAGAAAGAGACTAAATCATCATCACTCATCGATTGGTAAGCATCCTCATGTGTGCTATCAACTTCGCACGCATCCTCATCAATTCTACTACTGTTATGAATCTCCTAGGATGGCTCAACTGACATGCTAGAGGTTGTTGAATTGCCAATATAAATGCACACCTTCCCTATCAAAATGGATGCATGCACATCTGTCAAACAATCCTCAGAATCATCTCTATTAGGTAGGTCTTCAGTTCTACTCCCATCTGCCATAGTCTGATATACCAAATCAAACTCATTGTGGCATGAATCCACAACACCTGTTGCATCAATATTACCCGAAACTGGAGTGTCTGCATCAGGTGACTCCATACAACCATCATTATCATGTGTAATAGCAGTATCCTCACACTGATGCAAAGAGATCAAACTGCTGTCACAAAAATTAAAACTATTATGGCTTGTATCCTCCTAGTTTTCTTTATGTTTGACACTCATATTTTGCGTGCCAACATTAGAAGTATCTTCTACAATTTTTTCCTCTTGTGCCATGACATTTAAATCACCACTACACTCAGGAAAATGATTGCTGTCATAAAAATGAGAATTGTTATCAAGGATGATAACAACCTCTTGAGTGCTAAAAGTAACCTCCTTCATGGTAGCGTCTTCTTTAATCTTATCTTCATAGGGCTGAAGTGCATCATTGACTTTGTCTTCCTTATACATAGATTGATTTATGTTCTCACGATTATTTGTATGCTGCAAATCTTCTTCCCTTTCTACCTTTTCTCCCACAAGAACTTTAGTTTTGCAACCTTCTTTGAATTTTTCAATTTCTTCTTTTTGCTTCCATCGATCCACATTTCTTTGTATTCTTTCATGTATTTTCCAAAAAGATGCAGATGTACGGTTCCACTCTTCGTCCTTGTACCTACACCCATTACCATAGTTCCAATCTCCAAGGTTTCTATCACCATTAGTGTTCCTTTTTTTGTCATTGTTGTTGTTATCAATACCAGGATTCCTAAGGAAATGATCGGTCGTCATCTGTATCACTTGATTAAGATTTTGTTGCATCTTATTAAAAATTTGTTGCATCTCTTTCTGTCCCCTACACCAATTATTCAGCATCTCTAGGGTACTAGGCTCTTCCAGGTCTTTATCACCCATCACGAGAGATGCCATGATCTCACATTCACTGTTCAAAACCTATCAACTGCTCAACTCTGAACATTCATGCAAGTGTTGATCACTCACATGCAAAGCTAAGCTGCATGTTGTTAGGCATACTTTACATTTATTAGTTTTAGTACCTTTCAGCAAAATATGTTTTAATTAGTTGCATCAGGAAGTATGTTTATGTTAGTTTGTATCAGTGAGTAGTTACTCCCGATCGGTACGATGGTTGGCGACAGTTGGTAACCATCCACAAACTTTATATGTACTTGTTAGTTCATTGTATGGACATGGAGTTTTTGGGATTGTTATTGTACTTGGTGTTCTGAATCAATATATGCAGATGAAGTTCTGAGTATCAATTCTTATTGTTTTATTTTTGTACAATGTAATGCATTCTAGTACACTGTGATAGTGCAAATATCTTTCTTGTTTACTCTGTATGGAAAATAATTAGATTCATCTAGCAGTAAACATTTTCGTGTTGTTGCCTATTCGAAGTAGGTCTAAGATAAGTCAGGTCATCAGTCTATGACAAGTTGAGTCATCAGGAATTATTGTCAGGAATGAGCAAAACCGTCGAGTATACTCAGGGTCGAGGAAAACACAATGAAAATGGAAGCATAATGGGGCAACCGATCCACGCCGACAAGGAATTACAAAATGGAAGACAAGTAGAAAAAATAGAACAAGAAATTCAAGAAGAACATGAGGGAAGTGACAGGGAAGAGAATGAACCAAGGAGCCGAGAAGATGATTTAACGTAGGAATTGGTAAACCTGTGGTTATTGTCAGTCGGGCAATACGTAAGGAACAAATCCATCCGTAGGGAGATTTCAGAGGAAATTTTCGAAGAAAACCTGCACGTCAATAGTGAAGTAGACAACCTTCTGAATCGTATCCCTCGACTCCTAGCAAGAAATCCAATAACTCTCCAAGACCTCCGAGAGGAAAGAGATAGAGAATTGTGACGACAACAAGTACTCAGGAGGTATGAGGAACGTATGAAACAAGAGGAGGAACACGACGCTAATCATCGTCGCACACCATATAACTGACAATGTGTAATCATAATTAATGCCCATATAGTTTAATAAGGATAAGAATAAAATACCAAATGGGCAAGAAACACTGGAAGAAATATTGAGAAAATCACTAAGACTAAGAGAACAAGAAGAATGTAGAAAAAGGTTGAAACAGATTATTGAAAAAGGGAATGAACGACATGAAGAAATAAATCAAGATATTGGCGAGTTTCATAGTGAGGGAGTTGATGAACAAGATTTCAGAACACCAATAAACAGAGAAAAAGAAAATGGAAAAAGATTGACAGAAGAACTTGAAGATAGTATACGTCGTATTGTAGCATTGTCTATTTCAGACGAAAGGCCAAGGAACAGAGGACCTGAGCCCAAGACCCCTACGCAGAGGGAGTACCAAAGAGAACCAGAGGTGACTCAAAGTGTAGAGGACACTGAGAACAGACGTGGGAAGGAACCGTACGTGGCCGACAATGTAAGGAAGACACCGGAATGGCATGGTAGAACCAGTCCAATCGGGTCAAAGACACAGAGAGGGCAACCCAGGAGAAAGATGGTGACTCCACCGGCAAGTGAGAGGTAGAAGTTGCCAAAGTTTATGGGGAACGGGTTAGAGGATCCTGTCTGGCATTGTAGGACATGCGAAACTATATGGGTGGCAAATGGACAAGAAGATGAAGACTACTGGGTAAAAGCGTTCCCAGCAATGCTAAGAGGTATAGCTATTGATTGGTACACAAATCTAGAGGTGGCACAGAAGGCCTCATGGGATGAATTGAAGAAATCCTTCTAGAATGAATTCAAGCTTATAAGAGATGATAACGAGATTGTAGCAGAAATATACAACACCAGACAAGGAAAAAATGAGAACGTGAGAGCATACAACAGGAGGCTGAAGGAATTGCTCAGAAAATTGGAAACCCAGCCAGTCGACAAACTGAAGAAGAGATGGTTCATTGAAGGACTACTTCAGTCATTAAGGAAGAAAATGAAAGTCGTACCTGTTGGTGCCTGAATTGACTGCCAGTTTCTGAGCAATTTTTCATGCAGGGACCTTCCTAAAAAATCTAAAAAAGTTCTGAGTTTTGGCACCCCCTCAGTGATTTTCAGCATCTGCATCATAGTTCTTGAGGAGGTGGTCTTCATGTTTTGTCCATCGGTGAAAGTTTTGTTTTTTGAGTGCTCCGATTGTGTCTTTGAACTTTCAGTTTGAACCTCGCCGGCGAACCTCAGTGTTGAACCTCCCCATTGAACCATCGGGTTGAACCCTTTTCTTCAAGGTTCAACGGTTCAGGGGCTTTGGTTCCATTTTTTCACTAAGCGAATCCTTTGCTCTTTTTTTTTGATCTAATCGGTGTGGTTGAACCTCCCGCTTGAACCCTTTTCTTCAAGGTTCAACGGTTCGGTTCAATGGTCCAAGGCTTTTGTCTTCTTGTTCATCGGCGTAACATGTGCGATCGACGGATGATTTCTAGGTTGGGCCGACAATTAGGGGTTTTGCCAATGAAGAGTCATTGGCATATGTCTTGCCGATGACCCGGATTTGAGTAGGCGTCGGTGTAACATTTGAGGTCGGTAGGGAAGCTTTTGGGTTGGCCGATAGACTATCTCTGGCCGATACAGGGGAATGTGATGGTGCGGTCGGTGAGACTTTTAATGTCAGGGTGAGTTTTTTGGGAGTGTGCCGATGGCTCGAGTCTTGGCAATGGGCTTTTGGAGAAGGATTGTGCGTCGAGCGTGGCAAAAGGCGCTCGACATTTGTTATACATGCGGCTATGTTTTTAAAGTGCTAAAGTGGTCTTCTCACTATGCATGTGGGATTAATCTCCCTACATTATTTTGAACCTGCGAAGAAGTGCTTCTTGGTGGGAAGCTCTATTTTGAACAGTGCAACGGTTTCCAAGTAGGCCGCGGGTGGTTGAGCCATCAATGGCGATTGTGGCAGGGGTATGGGCGATGGTACACATGATCAGGTTGCTCGATTTATGGATGAAGACTCTCGGATGGTGGCGCAAGGCTCGAGGCCTCCCTTGTCAACTCTCCTGCCTACTGCATTGATGACTTATGAGCACCATTTCTCATGGAATGTATCTGGCAGATTTTTGTTAAGCCATGTAATTAATGCTAGAGGTACACTTTCTGGCCGATAGAGGCAGACTGTGTTACCATTGTTTTGGTTGTTGAAAACTGGACATTTTGGCTCTGTAATAAGATACAACTCATTTTGGTTGCTTTGTACAGGAGGTCTTGTGAGTTTATGTATCACTTGTTGTATGTCTCATGCATGAATCTACTGATTTCATGATTGGTTTTATATGAGTAATGCTATATTTGCATGTGTTATGTTAATTTTGTCTCCAGTATTGCATGTGTTCTTCTTCTGAATCTAGATATCTAAGGGGTGTTTGGTATTCTAGAATATAGAATTCCTGTATTGAATACTTGATCTTTCAACTTCTGCTCAAGGGGTAGATTAAAGTGTTTTCAGATTAAGTATTGGGAAGGGTATACTGCAATAGGGATGCCATAAGTAGAGATAACTTAACACTCTATATTGGGAGATATCTGTAAGGTAGATATCATATGTGTCCCCCTGAAATCTAGTTTTAGTTGTTCATGCTGATCATTCACAGGTGTATGTCTACTGACTCCAAGGCCTAGATAGGCACCAATCTAGCTCTATGTTGAGGTTATACACCAGGTCCAGGTTTGCATCCAAACATCAAATCAACTCATTTCATATCTTCCACCTGTTAGTTGTAGGAGTAGGATTAGGAATCCCCTGCATGCTCTCATACCCAACCAGACATATATGTCCAAGAATTTTGCCCACCTTGTGATCTATCATGCAGATCTTGGTCCATACATGAGAGTATTCTGCCTGTTGTTGTCAAGTTAGATCTTTCTATCTTTGAGCTAGTTAAGGTTACATCTTGAGTTATAGGGATACCCCCTTGGTGCGGTAGAACCAGAAGTGAAGGGGAGGCAGCTCACGCAACCTCCTGTATTAGTTGGCTGAATCTACCTGTGCATTAGAAGTGGCAAACCCTAATGCTGATTCAGAAGAAAAAACCAACAAAAAGGCGACTCTACTGGGGACAGAGTGAGTTAAGTAACCTGAGGGCTGGAAAATCTAGTTTCCAGTGAAGTTGTTGCAGCAAAAAGGAACCATGTGGTGCTCTGCTGGGGTGATGAATCCAGAAAACAAAAGTGCCTTGCTGACATTCTGTCCTCTCTCTAAGAGGTGGCGACTCTGTTGAAAGAACCTATCAATGCTGCAACATATATCCAGGTATTCATCTTTGATTCAAAATGTTGAGTTTAGAACAGCAAGCCTGGTCGTGCTCTCAGAGAAAACCATTCTTTATTGAAAGATATAAAGCCCTAAATTTCACAGGGATATATGGTTACCCAAATATTATTCCCAATAAAATTAGAAGATGTTTGCCAAAATATAGTGGATCAGATTCTGAATCGGCAAACAAACATTTGCAAAGATTTTGTAATTTAATAGAAGATTATGAGGTAGAGGATGAAGATGTAGTAATGAGACTCTTTGTTCAGTCATTAGAAGATGATGCTAGGATATGGTTTTCAGACCTGCCTGTTTGTTCAGTTTTTTCATGGATAGATTTAGAAGTTGCATTCCTAGGGCAGTTTGGTGAAAGGTTTGATGTGGCCTCATTGATCATACATTTTATGAATATCCAAAGGGAAAATGAGGAACTGGTTCCAGCCTTTAATCATAGGTTTATTAAATTGCTTAGGCAGATCCCTGAATATATGAGACCTAATAATGCATTGTGCTTGACAATTTATTTGGCTACATTTGATGAAGAAATGAGTTATTTGTTGAGAGATAAAGAACTAGTCACACTTCACCAAGCTTTCCAATTTGCTATGGATATAGAAAACAATGAGAAATATGGAATGCCAGTAGGTTTTATGGCTGCAAGTTGTCAAAATAGTTACCAAAGTGAATATATTTCAGCTCTCCCAGCATGTGCATTAAGAGATGATTGTATAGAGGGAAATATATTTTAGAATAATGTGTGCAGCCATGATGTGATGCATGAAGAAAATGTTGTAGAAAATGTAAGCACATCTTGTAATAATGAAAACAAAGATTGTTATCAGCCTTTAGAAGACAAGCCTGCAGACATAAGGTGCCCTCCAATTGATCAAATGAGAGACATACATGAAGTTGTGTCTTGCAGCAGTGTGCATATCCCAGTTATGCCTGATTACTTATATGAAGTGGATATGCAGAGCTTCACTCTGAATATAGAAAACATTGATTCAAGGGATGGCAGTGAATATGCTAGTGATTGCCAGCATTCAGATGCATATGTGAGCCTTTCAGATGATGAAATATATTTGGATGCGGATTATGAATGTTTCCTTGAAGATTTTGGCCACCTTCATAGTGCAGAGGTTGAAAACTTTGCTTTTGATTATCAGGGCACTGGTGAAGATAAAAAACAAGGTCACTGTTCAGAGGTGGATGGGAAAATTGCAGATGTGTGTGCTCATATAGTTGGGATAGTGTTGATTGCAAGGGTGACTATGAAGCTTTTGATGAAGGGTTGCACTCTGAGCTTTTTATGCCTTCTCTTGAGACATTTCAGGTGGACGTTAGTGACAAAGCTGTCGTGCATGATGATGATGGATATCTGTATGTTCATCAAAATAAATTTGATCATGAGATGTTGCTTGTGCCTGAATATTGCATGTTTGATACAGAGGAGCTCTTATTTTTTGAGGAAGGGCAAAATTCTGATGTGGATTCATTTGTTTCATGTGAGTCTGTTATTTTTCCAAGCAACATCAGTGACTCATATGATGATGACATTCTACAACTGATAATAATATATGCTGATGAAGCTAGTTGTAGATTTGTTGAAGAAAAAGAAATGAGCAGCAGCACAAATAATTGCCAAGGGGCTTGCTGCAGACAATTAAATGCTTTTAGGCTTCATTTGAAGAAATCAAAAGAAAATCAAGTGTTTGACAAAGGAAAAGTCTGGTTTTTCCTTTTTGGTGGCCCTGGGCCACCATGTTTATTTTGAAATAATGTGTTTGGTGATGCAGATTGGTGTAAGTTTGACTCTATGCCCAATGGATAGGGGACTAGTCTACATCCCAGAGATCTGGGGTTCTCGCTGCAGTCTTGCACCTACACGTCCCCAATTAGAGCCACTGTTGGTGCCTGAATTGACTATCAGTTTCTGAGCAATTTTTCATGCAGGCACCTTCCCAAAAAATCCAAAAAAGTTCTGAGTTTTGGCACCCCCTCAGTGTTTTTCAGCATCTGCATCATAGTTCTTGAGGAGGTGGTCTTCATGTTTTGTCCATCGGTGAAAGTTTTGTTTTTTGAGTGCTCTGATTGTGTCTTTGAACTTTCGGTTTGAACCTCGCCGGTGAACCTCAGTGTTGAACCTCCCCATTGAACCATCGGGTTGAACCCTTTTCTTCAAGGTTCAACGGTTCAGGGGTTTTGGTTCCATTTTTTCACTAAGCGAATCCTTTGCTTGTTTTTTTTGATCCAATCGGTGTGGTTGAACCTCCCGCTTGAACCCTTTTCTTCAAGGTTCAACGGTTCAATTCAATGGTCCAAGGTTTTTGTCTTCTTGTTCATCGGCGTAACATGTGCGATCGACGGATGATTTCTAGGTTGGGCCGACAGTTAGGGATTTTGCCGATGAAGAGTCATCGACGTATGTCTTGCCGATGACCCGGATTTGAGTAGGTGTCGGTGTAACATTTGAGGTCAGCGGGGAAGCTTTTGAGTTGGCCGATAGACTATCTCTGGCCGATACAGGGGAATGTGATGGTGCGGTCGGTGAGACTTTTAATGTCAGGGTGAGTTTTTTGGGAGTGTGCCGATGGCTCGAGTCTTGGCAATGGGCTTTTGGAGAAGGATTGTGCGTCGAGCATGGCAAAAGGCGCTCGACATTTGTTATACATGCGGCTATGTTTTTAAAGTGCTAAAGTGGTCTTCTCACTATGCATGTGGGATTAATCTCCCTACATTATTTTGAACCTGCGAAGAAGCGCTTCTTGGTGGGAAGCTCTATTTTGAACAGTGCAACGGTTTCCAAGTAGGCCGCGGGTGGTTGAGCCATCAATGGCGATTGTGGCAAGGGTATGGGCGATGGTACACATGATCAGGTTGCTCAATTTATGGATGAAGACTCCCAGATGGTGGCGCAAGGCTCGAGGCCTCCCCTGTCAACTCTCCTGCCTACTGCATTGATGACTTATGAGCGCCATTTCTCATGGAATGTATCTGGCAGATTTTTGTTAAGCCATGTAATTAATGCTAGAGGTACACTTTCTGGCCGATAGAGGCAGACTGTGTTACCATTGTTTTGGTTGTTGAAAACTGGACATTTTGGCTCTGTAATAAGATACAACTCGTTTTGGTTGCTCTGTACAGGAGGTCTTGTGAGTTTATGTATCACTTGTTGTATGTCTCATGCATGAATCTACTGATTTCATGATTGGTTTTATATGAGTAATGCTATATTTGCATGTGTTATGTTAATTCTGTCTCCAGTATTGCATGTGTTCTTCTGAATCTAGATATCTAAGGGGTGTCTGGTATTCTAGAATATAGAATTCCTGTATTGAATGCTTGATCTTTCAACTTCTGCTCAAGGGGTAGATTAAAGTGTTTTCAGATTAAGTATTGGGAAGGGTATACTGCAATAGGGATGCCATAAGTAGAGATAACTTAACACTCTATATTGGGAGATATCTGTAAGGTAGATATCATATGTGTCCCCCTAAAATCTAGTTTTAGTCGTTCATGCTGATCATTCACAGGTGTATGTCTACTAACTCCAAGCCCTAGATAGGCACCAATCTAGCTCTGTGTTGAGGTTATACACCAGGTCCAGGTTTGCATCCAAACATCAAATCAACTCATTTCATATCTTCCACCTATTAGTTGTAGGAGTAGGATTAGGAATCCCCTGCATGCTCTCATACCCAACCAGACATATATGTCCAAGAATGTTGCCCACCTTGTGATCTATCATGCAGATCTTGGTCCATACATGAGAGTATTCTGCCTGTTGTTGTCAAGTTAGATCTTTCTATCTTTGAGCTAGTCAAGGTTACATCTTGAGTTATAGGGATACCCCTCTTGGTGCGGCAGAACCAGAAGTGAAGGGGAGGCAGCTCACGCAACCTCCTGTATTAGTTGGCTGAATCTACCTGTGCATTAGAAGTGGCAAACCCTAATGCTGATTCAGAAGAAAAAACCAACAGTACCTCCGTCATCGTACACTGAAACATACAATCGGGCGATGGATATAGAAAGAAAGAACAAGACATCTTCCCGGAGTAAGAGAAGGACTAAGGATGATGAGACTATGGATGATGACAGCAGTGAGGGTAAGTCAAAGACCATCCAAGTGCTAAGGAAGGATATGATTTGCATGATGAAAGAATTGAAGGCTGATAAAGAAACAACCAAAGAGGGCTGAGAACTATGGTGTACCGATTGTAACGAGGAAGGACACATAAATGCAAATTGTCCAAAGAAGCGATTATGTGACATCTGCCAAGTGATGGGACATTCAATCAAGGAATGCCCCTTTAATCTAAAGGGAAAAAGTACTTAGGTGCTCTTCACACAAGGAGAGTCGTCAACTCCACCGACTACACCTCTGAAACCTCAGAATTCCAATGCATCCCCTGGAGGTTATCGGAACAATAGAAGAAGTAACAATAGTAGCCCCAGAAACAAATTACAATACGATAGCAAGGGAAGGCCTATGATACAGTGTAGGAAGTGTAATGAATGGGGCCACTTTTCTAGAGAATGTCAAAATGATCAAAACTTTTGGGGAAGACTATGTAAGTGGTGTGGACTGGGTGACCACGAAGATAGTGATTGCCCAAAGAATAAAGGTACGGTAAATCTCATTCATATTGAAGAAGGGGATGATGGAGTCTTTGCCGTCACCCAAGCACAAGCTAAGAAGGCACATTATCCAGATCCCCATACGGAAAAGGAAAGACTCCATGATGCACGAAGGGAAGTAGAAGTTGCCATAGAAACTGAATGGAGAAACTCACACAAGAAGGCAATCACAACCCTATGGTTAGAATCAGACAGAAACATAGCAAGACAAGTACTGCAAACCACCGTACCAATTAAAATGGCAGATCTTCTCTAGAGCTTGCCTTAATTAAAGGTGGCAATATCCAAAGTAATAGAAGATAACTCACACAAAATCCAAGCCTAGGCAATAGAAGATGTTATAGTAGAACCACCGCTGATGGGAGAAAAAGTGCTCGACCCAAGGTTGCTGGAAATTGACACTGGGAAGAAATTGGTCGTAGTTCATATGGAAATCCTTGGAAGAAACCTGACGAGTATGATAGTCGACGGTGGATCCAGAGTAAATGTGCTACCAGAAGAAACTTGGAAAAGCCTCGGCAAGCCTACACTATGGCCACAGAACTTCCAATTAGTGGGAGCTGACCAGCATGGGATCAAGGTGCTAGGAGTGATAATGGCTCAAAAGGTAAGAATTGGTACCCAACAATTTCTGTTAAATTTTGTAGTCATAATAGCACGTAATGTGTCGTACGATGCATTACTCAGCTGAGGATGGCTAATAGCCACCAAGGCTAACCACAACTGGAAGAAAAACACTCTGTCCATAGAAACTAGAGGTAAGAAGTTCGTCATTAATTTAAGGACACAAATCGTCATTGAAGAATTGGCATCAGACTCTTGCTTGGATGGAGGGGAGTTGTCAGAGGAAGAAAGGGGACCGATGGAACTTGATGAGGAAGGGGTATTAAAATTGCATGAATGCTCAGAGGACAAGACAAATTCCTTCAGTGGGTTATTCCATTGGCAGATGGAAGATTATGAGTTTTTTTAGCTGAAATGCAATATGATTTCAATAAAAGAAGTCGGTGAAAGATCAGGAACAACGAGTGAACCAAACAAAACACTCGGCGACAATAAAACAATGGGGAAGAAGGAATGGACAAGTGACAAGGGGAAGGAAGTGACCTACATGTTCCCAGCGACATATGGGGAATACAAGGAAGGGAATGCAGAATTAGACAGCACACCGGCACATCAGTTTGAACCTAAGAAGAAGATTATGTATGAAGAGCCATTAACAAAGAAAGTTAATCTCAGTGAAGAGAGTAACCTAAAGGTAATTCTCATCGGTGACAACTAGAATCCAGTACTGAAGGCAACAGCATTCAAAATCTTTCTAGAGTACAAACATGTGTTTGCCTGGATGTATAAGACCCTGAAGGGGATACCACCAGAACTGTGCATCCATAGAATTCCACTCATACCAGGAGCACGTCCAGTAAGGAAAAGGCCATATTGCATGAACAAAAATTGTGCAGCTAAGGTGCAAGAAGAAATAGAGAAAATGCTAGAGGCCAGAATAATCTTTAGGGTGGAGAGGAGTGAGTGGGTCTCACCGATCGTAATATCACTCAAGAAGGAAGAGGGACAAATCAGGATCTGTGTGTATTTTAGATGTCTCAATGCAATAACAATCAAAGATCCCTTCCCCATCCCATTCATAGACTCCATTTTGGAAGAAGTGGTTGGTCAGGAAATATATTCTTTTATGGACAGATTTTTAGGGTACAACAAGATCAGCATTGTCGACGAGGACAAACTGAAGACAACATTTGTGGTTGAAGATGGTGTATATGCATACAACCAGATGTCATTCAGTCTATGCAATGCACCAGCTACCTTTCAAAGGATCATTGTACACATATTTGACAAAATGTCAGTGAGAAACTTCAAGGCATTCCTCTACGACTGGTCAATTTACAGCGATCAGCAGACACACCTCAAAGCTCTCACTGAGTGCATGGAACATTGCAGGGCCGCACGGTTGGCCTTAAACCTGAAGAAGTGCTGATTTATGGTGTCGCAAGGGAAACTTCTTGGCCATATTATATGCAAATTAGGACTGAAAGCAGACCTGAACAAGATTGGGGTAATTATGGAGATGGAAGCTCCAGGGGATGTCACCGAAGTAAAGTCTTTCCTTGGCCATGTTGGCTACTACCGAAGATTTATCAAGAACTTTGCTTAGGTATCATACCCATTGGACATGTTGACAAGGAAAGGGGTATAGTTTGTATGGTTGGATGAACAATAGAACGCATTTGAGGAATTAAAGACAAGACTCATCAGTGCACCTATTCTAGCCTATCTGAACTAGGACAAGGAATTCCACGTGCACGTTGACACATCAAACTTTGCAATTAGTGCCACTCTCACACAGGGGGGATCCCATGGTCTTGACCATCCAGTGTACTTCGCCAGTCGGTTGCTCTCCAAGGTAGAACGAAATTATAGTACTACTAAAAGGGAGGCTCTGGGAATGGTTTACTCAGTACAAAAATTTAGGCATTATCTCTTGGCAACACCATTCACTTTTTACGTAGATCATCAAACTCTAATGTACCTGGTCAACAAACTGATCATTCTAGGGAGAATCAGTAGATGGTTGTTACTTTTGCAAGAATTCACTTTCACCATTATTGTACGACCAGGGAAAAGCCATGTAATTGCTGACCAGCTCTCAAGGATTAAATCAGGGGAACTGGCAGATGGAGTTAATGAAGATTTTTCGGATGCCCACCTATTTCAAATAGCTACCCTTCCGCCTTGGTATGAGAAAATTGGTGAGTACTTGTCCACATCAATGTTCCCACTAGAAATGTCTACAAATGAACGATGGAAGATTACACTTAAGAGTAAGACGTTTCAATTGATAAATGGGCTACTCTACAAAATGGGGCCCGATCACATTCTCCAAAGGTGCGTGATCGAAGAAGAGATAAGAGGTGTGTTGGTGGAAGCCCATGAGGGACTAGCAGGAGGCCATATGGGTCCCAATGCCATGGCATGGAAAGTTCTACCCACCGGTCTATGGTGGCCGACGTTACACACAGATGCCTGAGAGTGGGTAATTCAATGTGACACCTGCCAAAGGGTAGGAAAGCCGCTAAAAAGAGATTATATGCCACTATGGCCATCACAGCCTAAAGAACTTTTTGAAAGATGACTAGATTTTGTAGGACCATTGAAGGTCAGCCAGTTACACCGATGTCGGTATATAATAGTGGCCACTGAATATTTGACGAAGTGGGCTAAAGCAAGGGCACTTGAGGATAACACTGCATTAAGTATGGCAAAGTTTATATATAAGCAAATTGTGACAAGGTATGGAATTCCAATTCAATTGACAAGTGACCGTGGGGGACATTTCGTCAACCACGTCATCTGACTTATGACTACAGAGTTCAAAATCCTTCACACTCTATCAAGTCCATACTATCCAAGGGAAAATGGACAGGCAGAATCAACAAACAAGGTGCTCATTTTGGTAATCCACAAGTCATGCGGTATCAAAGGATCAGACTGGGAAGAGAGGTTACTGGCAGTATTATGGGCTTACCGAACCACTTATAAGGTGATGACTAGGCACACTCCTTTCCAATTGATGTATGGGCAAGAAGTTGTAGTACCAGCAGAATACCTGGTTCCAAGTCTGAGGATCACAGTGGAAAACTGACTAGGAGATATGGAGAGCCTAGAAGAAAGACTATTCCAGTTGAATAAATTGGACGAGAAAAGAATTTTGGCCCAGTGGTAGATAGAAATTATGCAGAAACATCAGAAGTATTGGTACGATAGACACCTATGGAAAATAGAATTCTAGTCGGGGTAGTTAGTTCTCAAATATAACGGCCATAACAAAATCAAGTTTGGGAACTTCAACGTTTAGTGGTTAGGATCGTTCAAAATATGAGAATTGATGGACAACATGGCTATAAAATTAGACAATTTAGATGGAAGCCCGATCAAAGAAGCAGTGAATGGGTTGCGAAACTAAAGATTTACAAACAGAGAAGAGGAGAAACAATACAAATAAATATGCTTAGATACGCAATAACAGACCAATGCGAGAGGGAGGAAAGGGGCAAACAAAACAAGGAGGTAGAAAACAAGGTTGACAGGATGGTCTTTTCAAGTACTCAATTTGAACCAGTAACCAGATTCTTTGCACCAAGACCATTGCAGATAGAATCTCGGAAAGGCCTAATTGACGAAAACTATGGTGGTAAATGGATCAATAAGAATAACCAAGAAGAAGAGGAAGAAGACTAGAACAATTGGATAAGAGATTGCAACCAGGTACGGGATAGATTTGAGTTCCTACTACCAAAGGAAGTTCGGGACCCACCAAAAAGGAAGTACATGGCAGAAATAATGTTCATCGTGGAAACGTCACCCTACTGTGATGAAGTATGGGCATTAAGGATGAAAAACTTGTCAGTCAGAGTACCTCACATACAGCTTCTGCGGAGTTAAATTTGAAAGGTGAAGTACAGAAGTAGGAATGTCAGGATGAACGATGACAGGAAAACATTTTAGTGGGTTCAAGAGCCAATGGGATGGAACTTGACATGGGTGAGAGATCAATCCGTAAACATTCGACTGTATTTAGGAATTGGAGGAAATTGACAAATGTTGCTCGAATGACTGCCTGCATCAGAAAGGTTATATAAATTGCATCATTCGCCAGTTGACAGAAATTGAGATACTAGATCAGAAAAATGAGAATGATAATGGCAAGGAGAGAGAAAATTGGGAGAGCGAATGGAGGTTGGTGGAGTTCAAAGAACTAGAAACCGCCAAGCTAGGTAGGGGTAAAAGAAAAATAGAATAAAATAGAAAAGTGAAAAGAAAAAAGAAACATAACATTATAAAAGACCAACCATACCAACTCATAAGTCATTCCCTTCTGCCAAAGATCATTTCATATCAAGGAGACTGTACAAAAGTTTCTTGCAGCCGTACGATCTGCTCCTGTCAAGTTCTATCATCATACAAATCCAATTCTACTAGCTGTCATACACCAATCTAGTTTGTCATACGTCTACAAAGTTCCTCAGATTATACTATTTCTGCTTTGTCGTACAGTTTTTGCTTTGTTGTACAATTTATGCTTCCCCTCTACTGTATGAGTTTCATTCCCCTCTGCCATATGAGTTAGAATCATTGGTGTTAGAGTTGAACAGGTACCGACCGTACAAGTACAAACGTCATCTACTATCGTATGAGTACTTCTGTCGCCGTACCAAATAGTGTTGTTGCTGCTGTACAGGTCTATACTTCTTCCTCCGTATCATAATCCTCTTACAGCTATCGTACAAGTCTATGTTGCATCTATCGTACACACCCTTTTCTGTCGTCGTACGACAAGGTTTCAAGGGCAACCGTATGGTTCAGTATTAGAGATCATTCTCAGGAAAAAAAAAATCTAACCCTAACCGTTCCAACAGAATCAGTTAGGAAGTATAAAAAGCGGCAGAATGTTATTTTCACCGGCAAACAGAGTAACCAAAGCACAAGGTAGAGGGAAGTAAATTCAGATATCAAGAGGTGCTAAAGGTAGAAAAATGGTAGCAAAAGTGATTGTCAAAGAATCTCCACCAAAATAAAGGCCACAGGTCGATATAGGTTCATCAGTACAGAAGAAGCAGTCGAAAGGGAAAGGAAAAGAAAAGGAAAAAATCATAGTGGATTCTTTACAGTGGGAAAGCCTCACGGCGACCGAGTGTAAACAGTGGTGGAGTAGCCACGTCGACAACCATCCTCTCAAGCTAGCATTATAGAAGGCAAAGGTGGACAAGGTAATACAAATGTCTTATTTTAATTTTCAGAAGTTTGAGGCAATACTAAAAAGCATGGTGGTGAATTACAACCCGTGATCAAAATGTACCATCATCAGATTCATGAATGTATCGGTCAAAATCACATTTACGCCACAAGATTTTGAGAGAGTGATGGGAGTACTGTGCCACGGATTTACAGTTGGCAAACAGAAAATGACCGCAAGGCATAAAGACAACATAATGGTGAAGGTTTGTAAGTCAGATTTGAGCGAGAGAAAAAAAGAATCAATTGAAGGCTACAGGAAATAGAGGACTCTGACAAGATCACTTGGCTAATGAAGAATGGCGGTGTATAATGGATGTGATCAGGGGGCGGCTACTGGAGCCTCACGCTCGTCAGACATTCCCTTTTGGATGAGCGACTATATGATTGGTCTCAACCAGGGGCAATGTACAATTGGGCAGCAGTTCTTTCAGATAGGATTCACGAGTTCCTGAAGATGACCCATAAGTCATTCTACATGACTCAGCAGGCCATTGCGTTATATCTGGATTCCATCTACACTTAGGTCCCCTCATTGGCACAAGCCCCATTTCAGCCAAATGAACGTTATGACCCATCATGGCCAACTATCTTCAGATGGACAAACCTAAAAGCCCCTACTCAAGGTGGGAAGGGAGATGAGTTAAGGAGCAACAAAAAGAAAAAACAATAGGAGGTAGCTGAGTCTTCATCCGAAGCATCATCTAATGTAGAAGGTGCAGAGGAGGATTGCATTGAGGCCTCATTAGCCTCAGCCACTCTTGGCAACCCCACCAGCCCCAGCCCTATAGTACCAACAGGAGAGAACAGATGGGATGTTGCACTCGGGAAGAGGCATGCATACTTGCATTTGGACACACGTACTCAGGCGAAGATTCTCGTTCAGCCCAACACCACTCATGTTTCATGGGGTCAGATCATGAGGGTGAAGGGGGATGACACCGTACCAGTTCCTCTTCCATTAGGGTAGATTACTCTGTTTGAGACTAGGTCTCCCGAGAGTTCAGCACAGGTGGAGAGTTAAGTACATGTAGATACTTGGCTTCAGCTACTGGGGGTACCTTCACAGCTGGAAGACATTCCTCCACTAAGCCCCACTAGATCTCCTTTATCGCCACCACTTGCACTTGAGGGTGAGATGGCAGAGCCAGAGGAGAAGGCAGTGGATGCACCAAAAGATGTAATAATGATTAGCAACTCTGAAGCAAAGGAGCACAGAACAGCCATAGGTAACTCAGAGGAAGAAGGCACCGATACCAGTATGACAGGCAGTGCTAATGATACAAAGGATACTTCTCACTTAGCTAGGCTAGCAGGTTTGATAGTACACATGGGTGAGCTAGATGAGAGTGACCCATAGGGCACCATTCTCAGGTATGCACAGGATTTAGGGTCTATGGGAGTCATTCTTCAGAGGGTGTCTGATATTGCTACTAGAGTCAATCCCCAATATTCGTCGCTAGTGGTACTTGCAGAGGTACAAAGAATTGAACATTTCATCAAAAATGCTAAGACAGAGTTTGTAAGAGTATTTTGGAATAAGGGTTGGCCGGAAGTGATTACTGAGGAAATGCAGAGGGCATGGAAACCAGAGAGACCAGATCTTGGAGTTGGAGGTGCTGATAGAGAGATACTGACTGCCCTTCATAGCATTGAGGATCAGTTTCGAGCATCATATTATGGTAGATAGGAGGATTTTTAGAAACAGGAATAATGCAACAAAAAACTAGAGGAGGCTGCAGTTGTAAGTAAGAAACTGGGGGAGAAAATTGATGAGCAATAGGTGCACTTCCAACAGTAGCTGGCATAGGAAGTTGTGCTCACACAGTTAGAAAGGAACAAGGCTGATGCACTCAGAGCAGAGCTAGAGGCTACAAAGAAGGAGTTGGCCGACTCTCAGGCAACACAGGAACAAACAAAAAAATAGTTAGCTGAGGCTATCTAGATGGTACGTCTCACCAGAGACAAGCATATCATTGCCACGACACATCTAGAGCAAAAGACTGAGGAGGTTTATAGGCTTCAGCGATTGGTCCTACCTCGGCAGGAGACTTCAGGTTCAGCTCGAACGGCATCCACACCTCTAGGGACGTCCACTGACCCTCGTTCTTCCTAATTATTTTTGGATCTTGCTTTATAATCATCTAGAAGATGACAAGTTTTTTGGGGGGATGATGTTAGTCGTACTTTACATTTATTAGTTTACATTGTACTTTAGGGGGATGATGTTAGGCATACTTTACATTGTACTTTACTTCAGATTTGCAACCTTCTTTGAATTTTTCAGCTTCTTCTTTTTGCTTCCATCGAGCCAAGTCTCTTTGTATTCTTTAATGTATTTGCCAAAAAAATGCAGACGTACGGTTCCACTGTTCATCCTTGTACCTACACCCATCACCATAGTTCTGGTCTCCATGGTTTCTGTCACCATTATTGTTCCTTTTTCTGTCATTGTTGTTGTTATCGATACCAAGATTCTTGAGGAAATGATCGGTCGTCATCTGTATCACTTGATTAACATTTTCTTGCATCCGATTAAATTTTTGTTGCATCTCTTTCTGTCCCCTACACTAATTATTCAGCATCTCTAGGGTACTAGGCTCTTCCAAGTCTTTATCACCCATCACAAGAGATGCCATGATCTCACATTCACTGTTCAAAACCTATCAACTGCTCAACTCTGAACATTCATGCAAGTGTTGATCACTCACATGCAAAGCTAAGATGCATGTCTCATACTTTCATCTGCATGTCTCATATTTTCATCTGCATGTTTGAATCTAACCTCACAGGATGGCAAGATCTTTAGCTCTGATACCACTGTAATGTGTCGTACCTACTTGTATTTTTAAAAGATCTTTTTATGTGTTATTTTATTATTTTTTTGTGTGATCTTCCAGACTAGACAGAAGAATGTAGAAGGGGTTTACAATTTTCCTACAGATGTATTGTCAGAGCATACAATATAGAGCATAGAATGTAAACCCAAAAAAAGTACAATAGATATGGAGAAAATAACAAAGACCCAAATAGTAGAATGGCCAAATATTAATTACTATCACATACCCATATTTATATTTGCACTTTGAAGTTTATGCTATAGCCGGACTAGCAACTGGGTATGGCTGATATCACTCCAAACTCCAAGTATACTGAAAGTATTTGATATGCAAAAGATTACAATGAACAGAGGGGCCTAAGCACCCAAAACAAGAAATAGAATAGCTGTCAATGTAAAGAAATGACTCAACAAGAGCCCCATGTCCCTCTATGCACATGTACGGCCTGGCTGGGAAGTTGTGGCAGCAACAAACACCTTCAAAACTCTAAGAAATCTCATTGTCTCTAATCTGTTATCATCTCTATAGTTGAGCGACCAAGTTGTGATGAAAGATATGCAAGGGAAATGCACAAATCTGCCCCCATAAGCAAGTACGGCTGGGTTGGGTATGTACAGCCAGCAAGTGCAACTTATATCAACTCCATACCCTAATGAAATCAGTCTAAATCAGCCATTAAACAAGATTCCCAAATCTACATATACAAATCCTTAACAAACTGCGAAAGATATATCAAGAAATGCATCAACTCCACAATCCATCAACTCCATTGAAGCACAATAGTGAATACCGAATGCATCCACCTCGAATGGCACCTTTGGGTGGTATTGCACACCTATAGAATGATGTCACTCAGGGAGGTTTTCATCTCCAAGAGCTTCTAGTTCGAATCCTCAAACCCTAGAGCCAAGCTTCAAACCCTCATAGGGGAAATCTCAAAAGAGAGAAGAAAATAATAAATCCAAGCATATCAAATGAAGAGGCTTTTCCTCCTTTTATAGTTTTTCAACTGAGAGTCTCTAAAATCCTCTTGCATATGGGATAAAACATGAGAGAGAAAATAAATTTTAAAATATTATAATTCTCTTTAATTCTTTTCTCAACATCACCCTTAAAGTCCCCTCTTTTAAAACAACATTAAGTTGTCGTGCCTAGGCACCAAGGTCCAAAATTAAATAATAATGTTTAATTTACGGACTTTAAAATGGAGGCCAAGATGATGTCAGAAACCAATGATCTATAGCTCGTTGGAAAGGTCTTGACAAGATGAATCCAAACCCACTCTCAAAATCTTGATCCGACATTGAACCCAAACTTAATAAAAATAGTAACGGCCATAAGCAACTGAGCCCATACCGAGGGTGGCAACTGGATCCACAAACCATCTGATAACTCTGAGCTCAATGCAACGCCAAGAAGAGCCAACAGTTGACTGTCGAGTCACTGAAACAATGCCAAACTGACACTCACTAAAAATAGTAGTGTTCTTCAAGGACCAAAGAGAACAAACCCAAAAAAACCTAAAAAATTTGTCGACATGCAAGCACTTACTATAAATAGTAAGTACGGACAACTGGTCCAAAATCTCTCCGGAAAGTGTCAACCAATTCCACTAGATCACCCAAACACCCTTGAGACATTGAAATACTCCTCTAATTATGCTGTCACCAACCTAGAAAGTCAACTTAGACTGAACCGCAAGAAAATCTAAAAATGGGGACATTACATTAGGGTTGAGGGATTAGGGTTTAGGGTTGAGGGTTTAGGGATAAGGGATTAGGGTTTAAGGTATAGTGTAGAGGGTTGAGGGTTTAGGAATAGGGATAGTGTTTAGGGTTTAGGGTTTAGAGATAAAAGATTAGGGTTGAGGGTTGAGGGATTAAGTTTTAGGGTTGAGGGTTGAGGGTTGAGGGTTGAGGGATAGGATTTAGTGTTTAGGGATAAGGGATTAAGGTTTAGGACCTTGACGGATTAGGGTTTAGGGTTGAGGCTTTATGGATAGTATTTAGGATTGAGGGATTAGGGTTAAGGTAGAGTGTTGAGGGTAGTGGGATTAGGGATAGGGTTTAGGGTTGAAGGTTTAGGGTTGAGGGATTAGGGTTTAGGTTTGAGGGATTAGGGTTTAGGGTTGGGGATTTAGGGATAAGGGATTAGGTTTTAAGGTATAGTGTCGAGGGTTGAGGGTTTAGGAATAGGGATAGTGTTTAGGGTTTAGGGTTGAGGGATTAGGGTTTAGGGTTTAGGGATAAGGGATTAGGGTTGAGGGTTGAGGTATTATGGTTTAGGGTTAAGGTATTAAGGTTTAAGGTTCAGGGTTCAGGGTTCAAGGGTCAGAGATAGGGTTTAGAGCTTAGGGATAAGGGATTAGGTTTTAGGACCTTGAGGGATTAGGGTTTAGGGTTGAGGCTTTAGGGATATCATTTAGGGTTGAGGGATTAGGGTTGAGGGTAGAGGGATTAGGGATAGGATTTAGGGTTGAAGGTTAAGGGTTGAGGGATTAGGGTTTAGGGTTTAGGGTTTAGGGATAAGGGATTAGGGTTTAAGGTATAGTTAGGTTGAGGGTTTAGGAATAGGGATAGCATTTAGGGTTTATGGTTGAGGGATTAGGGTTTAGGGATAAGGGATTAGGGTTGAGGGATTAAGGTTTAGGGTTGATGGATTAAGGTTTAAGGTTGAGGGTTGAGGGTTGAGGGTTTAGGGATAGGGTTTAGAGTTTAGGGATAAGGGATTAGGGTTTAGGACCTTGAGGGATTAGTGTTTAGGGTTGAGGCTTTATGGATTGCATTTAGGGTTGAGGGATTAGGGTTGAGGGTTTAGGGATAGGGTTTAGAGTTTAGGGATAAGGGGTTAGGGTTTAGGACCTTCAAGGATTAGGGTTTAGGGTTGAGGCTTTATAGATAGTGTTTAGGGTTGAGGGTCGAGGGATTAGGGTTAAGTAGATTTTTGAGGTTAGACGGATTAGGGATAGGGTTTAGGGTTGAAGGTTTAGGGTTGAGGGATTAGGGTTTAGGGTTGAGGGTTTAAGGATAAGGGATTAAGGTTTAAGGTATAGTGTCGAGAGTTGAGGGTTTAGGAATAGGGATAGTGTTTAGGGTTAAGGCATTAGGGTTTAGGGTTTAGGGATAAGAGATTAGGGTTGAGGGTTGAGAGATTAAGGTTTAGGGTTGAGGGATTAAGGTTTAAGGTTGAGGGTTTAGGGATTGGGTTTAGAGTTTAGGGATAAGGGATTAAGGTTTAAGACCTTAAGGGATTAGGGTTTAGGGTTGAGGCTTTACGTATAGCATTTAGGGTTGAGGGATTAGGGTTGAGGGTCAAGGTATTAGGGTTAAGGTAGAGTGTTGAGGGTAGAGGGATTAGGGTTTAGGGTTGAGGTTTAGGGATAAGGGATTAGGGTTTAAGGTATAGTGTTGATATAAGTATAACATATATACAAAATAGCCATATAGGCTTACAAGAATGCCATATGGACATATACTGCCAACTATATGCAATACAAAATATATGTCCACAAATGCCATATAGGCCTACAACAAAGGAACACAATAAAAAGTCATTCCTCTCTGTCCGGTGAAGAGAATAGATCACAGTTAGCCTTTGATCTTTGAGGGGATGGAGACACGTATGAGGGTGGTCTACTATGAACCCAAGGGCTACTCCTATTTAGTTGTTCATGGATCTGTAGTTGTTACAATGAAAAGTGTAGACATTAATATATATAAATTACATTATAAAAATGAAACATTTAACAAAATAATCACTTACCACTATCTGAAAATATGTCTCCTCATTTGCCTCAGTACCAAGATTAGGTTGTGGTGATGTCATGTCCTATAGAAACCATCCAGATAGAAATTAAACTCCAAATCAATAATCATTTGATTTTTTAGAAATAAACAACTATAACAATGAATGGGATTTGAAATTTACTAATTTGCCTCATACCCTCATCAAAGGCATGGAGCTATGAATCTCAGAGGACACACCACATGTTCCATTGCCCTATGAATATCGGGAGGTGTCTCCGCATCCTGCATCATCTGGAAAAAAAAAATATTATTCAATTACGAAAACTATCATAGTGATGCAAGTCATGGCTTCTAACATACACACACGTTCACCTAAACATGAAAGTACACACAATAAAGCACACAAGTCACATGCATATATACAAACTAGACGAAGATTCATGACTATTGTGTGGTATAAGGGTCAACAAAAGAGGGACCATAGTAGCATCAAATTTTAGGTTTAAGAAGTCAGAGAGGGAAGTTTCTTAGGCCTACTTTTAGAAGTGGATGGGGAAAGGTCCTACAGTTTTTCTTTTACTTTATCTTGGAGGGGTTTTAGAGGGGAGATAGAAGTCAATGAGTAAGGTGAAGTAGTAATAGGTGGATATATGGTGGGGAAGATAGGGGCATAGCTAGTAAAGTAGGTGAAGTAATAGAAAGAGGTTGTGGGGTTGGGGCAACAATGCGTTTAGAGGCATAAGATAGGTAAAGGTGAAAGAGGGAATTGGTATGAGGTTGAGGTGGACTAGAAGGGGTTCACAAAAAATAATATAAGGAGAAGTGTCTTAAGGTAACAACTAGTTGGTATGGGCTATGAGAAATGGTGAAGACATTACCATCATGGGGAATTTAAGGCACTAGTGGATGACAGTTCAGGGACAACCCACATTGCAATGAGCCAAGGATGACTTAAGAGAATAGATAGTGTTATGAGGTGGGGGCGATATGACATGATACATCTAGGCATTTAGGTCCTACCTAGATTAGTAGGGTGAGGGAGCTAAAAGTAGCTATAGAAGTGTCATTATGTGTACACTAGGAGATATCTGAGGGGGATAAAAATCTTTTTGCAACCTAGTGATGTATAATTGTTCCTCTATAACTACATTAATTCCACCTTGATGTATAAGTGTTCCATCTTGATTCAACTATCATTTTATAGTGTACTTGTGCCTCAATCTATAGAGGATCATTATAATCATCAGTAGGCACATTGTCAAGCGAGAAGGTGATGTTAGGTGTAGGAGTGGGTTGAACAATGAAATTATAGGGTTGAATGTCTAATGTGTCTATCATCTCAAATAATATAGTAGTATTAAAGGAAGGGTCCTCATTAGACTTAGGTGGGTTAGATGTAGGATCAAAAGTAGGGATCAAATAAATTGAGCCAATAGGATTGACATAGTTTGTAGGGGAATGGGTTAGTGTAGATTCATTAATCAATGTAATCAACGATATGAATATAAACTACAAAAATCTAGAGGATATAGGAATTTTGTCACAAGTTGTATTTGCAGCTACCCTTGTAGACATGTATGCAAAGTGTGGAAGCATAGACAATGTGTGTGAACTGTTTGACATGATGCCTCAAAGAAATGCATAGTCTCATGGAATGCAATGATTGCAATATATGCACAAAATGGATTTTTTGAAAAGGATTTACAAACTTTCAAGAAAATACAATGGCAAGTGTAAAACCAAATTCCTATAATGATAATTTATCATCTTATTAAATATTTAATGTAAACTGTCATATACATAATGGCATGAACATAACGTCTAGTTTATATATAAATCCATATAGGCATGTACAAACAAATCCATACAGACATATGCAAAGATATACATCGATAACATACAAAATTATGTATACAAAGCCATTTAGGCATACAAAAGAATGTCCCAAAATCTAGTTTCCTATGAACTTCTATCAAATAATCGGTGGCCCTTGCTTGGCCGTGAAGATGGAGAGTCAATCAATGACTCATCCTCTCTCTCCCATCGACTAGACCTCCTCGATAGAGATTTTTACAGCTCCACCTGTTAATACAATCAAACAATATGCACATTAATATAGAAAACATGAAATATATAACATTTCATATGTAATTGAGCACTTATCGCTAGCTGATGATCCCTCTCAATCATTTTTTCTCTCTTCATCTATAGCTTGATGGGTTGGAGTTGTGACCTCTTGTGAGAAGCATCAAGAAGCAAATTTGACTAAACATAAATATCATTTATGTACATCAAATGAATTGAGATAAAACAAGAAATACAAAATAACATTTACATGTTACTAGCTCATACCTCAGTCAAAGGATTTGCAAACAATACAGCTGCAGCAATGCCTGCCTCCGTTGATTGACAAAGTTGAGGAGGAGTCTCCATATTTAACATCTAAAAATAGAGTTCAAGGTTATTCAAGACCAAATAGATGCATAACATTATTTAAATTCATAATAATTACAAATGGTTAAATTTACCTTTGTGAAAGTGATTCTACGTCTAGGGGACCAAGGAAATTGTGGAGGTGTTAGTGAAGCTCCCTGTGGATTATCAAATTGTCACTAAATAAGATTATATGTACTATATTTACGATCATGTGGTAAATTACATACCTGCTGACTCAACCTCCTCTCATAACCCACCACTGGATAGCTAACTGATGCAGGATGAAGACTCTGACATTGGAATTTCATAGTGCAGACAATTACATACATTAATTTTGACTTATAATATAGAGTGTCATATAAAATTAATTACAAATTTCAAATACAACTATATTAAATCAAGATGAACCTTGTAAAAAATTACCTGGGAGTCAATACCAAATGTACACTATAATACATCATCTATGAGAACAAAATCATCCAATACAGATGTGTCCGTCACTGGTTGCTACCCTTGCATTGCAGCATCCTTCCAAGAGTCTTGCGCCCTATAATCACACAAGTTCCCACATGAACTACAAATATTTGGGGACAAACAACACCTGTAGCTCTCACCCTCATCGGCCTAGGTGAGATCATCGTTGTGTTGTGCTAGAGACTAGGTGAGAGAACTCAATGAATGCAGTGTCTCCACCTCAATACTCTCCTTCAAAGTCGAAGGGAGTGAGACATGTGCTTTCCTAATGAGAGGTCTAGGTACGTAGTTTTGGTCTTAATGTGCTCCCTCTCTATCTTGGGAAGAGCCACCACCTCTGCCCTGAACTCTCGAATGTCAAAGTAATTAGGAATCTCCTTGAGGACAAACTCACAATAGAGTTTCCTCAAGAAATATTGTGGCACCTCATTTTTATTACATGGACGCTCATTAAAGACCATGTACCATCTATCCCAAAAGTTTTAGGATATATCTTCATTCACACACCAATGAATCGAGAAGCATTTGCAAGTCTCTTCTAGTGTTTGGCTAGTTTTAGGATTGATAAATTGTGAACATAATCAGATTTTGTAATTTTTTTGTCCTTCACTTATTTGTAAGACAATTTGTCAGCATAGTATTGTTGACTCCTCTCCCTATATTCATTCCATTTGGTTATTTGCTTTGTCACCGATTCAATGTGAGAAATAATCACCTCTAATGACTTGGCAAGGGCTCTCCTAAGATCGGTGCTTGTACTTGGACTATTTAATGTTTCAATTAGGGTTTCAAGATGTTTTTTGTTTTCTTCAATTTTCCCTAAATAGTTTTCCTGTGTGTCTCTTTCATGGTGAGGATATGAAGGTGGGGGGTTTTGAGGGTTTTGGGGGTTATTTTCAACCTCCTCTACTACATTAGTGTTTTGTGGTGCCTCATTGACTATAAATTTAACATAAAAAACTAATCAAACATTGAAAAAGAAAAAATTTCTTTTCAAATTCACAAAAATCAATCAAACCCTACCTTGTTCGACTGCTACACCCTCTACACTTCATTCACGACGTCCTCGGGAGTGGGATTGGCAATGTGGCAGGGTGAAAATGTCGATTCCACTTAGAAATTGCTTGAATTCTTCTTCTAATGCACTCGCACTCTAAAACCTATTTTTGGCTCGCCAAAATGCACAAATGAGCCACCGCTTTCTATTTTTGCTTTTTATTTTTTACTTTTAAGAGGCTAAAACATGAGCACGTTATAACGCACTTGCTTTTTGCCTTGTATGGGACCAAAAAGTCATGTGGTGACTTTTTGGTCCCACAACTCTTTGCACTTACCCTTTATCTAAATCTCTTTATTTCATCTTGCAGTAACTCCTAAACAATAACCTAGTGTATTTGTTGCCCACTCATCCTTTGGATACCAAAAAATCTTTGTCACCTTTGTATGACCCAAAGGCATTTTGTCAATTTCATGGAGTCCCTAGCCATGACAAAAAAAGATGCCTATGTCTTAAACATATTGTGCAAGACCTCATCGATTCGAATGCAGGCAAGTATTTGGAATTACTAATAGAGGTAATAAATTAGTTGCTCCACCAAATCAAAATTTGCAAATTTACACAAATCCCCTTCCATGCCACTCCTCAAATTTCATTGATCTTTCTTCCACCTCCTAGGTGCTAGAATTTATATTGATCAATTTATTTCTCCCCTCTTTGAAATGATAGGAATAGTGGATACCTACCCTTGAGTCCCTCAAGAGCAACCTATTTCCAAACCTGTCACCTCTTTCTCCTTAGTTGATGTGCATGTGAACATATATATTGGGCCTCTATACATTACCACTTAGATTAATGGAAAGATCATTAGGTTCATTCTCATTCATCATGTTAGTACAGTAAATGTAGTCACAGAAGAATTTTAATATGTAAATGAACTATATAAAGATTAGTATGATAAGTCAGAAATATTTATATGAATGCATGATGGACCTTCTAAACCAACCTTGGGTTCAATCACCCTCTCTATCTAAGTTAGACAAAAACCCTAGACATCCCATTATCTACAATTCCCACCTTGAATCGAGTTCTCGATTGAAGTTGGGTCATCCATGGCTCACTTCTATGAAAGCGGTCCCCTCGATGGTTCATAAATACCTAAAGTTCCTGCATGATGGAGTAGTGCATATGATCCACCATAGTGGATTTCAACCTCTCTTTATGTGTGGTAACTTTTCCTTGGACTTTTTTTGGCTGACCCCAACTAAGCCTCTTCAACCTTGCAAGGACCTTTTGTGTAAATTATATCAAAAGTTTAAATCTTTCTAGATTGCACTCTTGTATGGTGGTCTTTCGTCCTCTTAGTTTGTAGCTACTCCTCCTTTGACCTCTTAGCCTATTGTGGTTTCTCTAGTTCCTTCTCTTACCCATAAAATAATAATAGGAAAGTAACCTATGTTGGGTGACCCTCCCCATTCCTAGTTGTTTCAACAGTATTTCACAGTTCCTCCAAGCCTACTCATTACTTATTTGGTGGTTAGGATAAAATAGCCAATGCTATGTGACCCCCCTACTCATGTAGTTTATCAACCTTTAAAATTTTCTCTTGTTCCTCCTGCCCCTTCGGTGATAAGAGGAAAGTAACCCACATTACGAGACCCTTCTCCCTACTCCATGGTTTCTTAATCTTCAATGGATCCTTCTTTTCCTCCTCTTATCCCTCAAATAGAGGAAGAAAAAGAGCTCATGTTGGAAAATCCTTTCTCCTTTAGCAGAGGCTCTAGGTCACACCTAATAGAATCATCTTGCAAGAGATAGCAAATGACATCAACATACAACAATCTAGGAGTGCACTACTTAGCTTGAACTTGTTCCTAAGAATCTTCCTCCTATGTGGCTACCTCCTAATCTAGATCCTCCTTTTCAACTTCAACCTCCTCCTTTCGAGATTAAGAATCTTCCTTCCCTGACCCATTCATCTCCATAGTTAGATCCAAATGAACAAAACCCCAAGAGGGTTTAGGTCATCTTGGCCCCATCTACTAAGAACCCATTATTCCTCTCATTCCATATTTACCTCCCTTTATGGAGCCCCTTATTCTTCCTAATGTTAGTGTAATTTCTTGCACCACCCTTTCATCATTTATCCCATTTCAATGCACCTACCACCAAATCTTCCTAGATGTTCTTCGCCCTAGCATCATTGACATTGACATTACCTACCCTCCACTCAAATGCAAACCAAAGCATTACCCCACACTACCTTTTTACAAGATGAAACATATGCCTCAATCTACACCCCCTCTAATCCCTTATTCATCAGTTATTCCTCTTATGGAAGACTTTCCTCCACTTGTGGTTCTTATTATTTGCATTTCTACTAATGGCAATGAGTAGTTGGGGCTAGTGCAATATCCTAATAGTGATTCGTCTTACTCCTCTTTAGGGGAATTCTTCTTTGAATCCTTCATTGATATTCCATATTTTTCTTCAATATTCACAAGATTGTTGATCATAATTCCTATCAATGCTCATGAGGATGTTGCTTCATGTTAGTGGATGGATTTATCACCACTTATTTCATGTATGACTCACCCAATTTGTAGTAACAAATTCCACTAACAATTGGACAATTTCATCAATTGTCCTCTGAATTTTTAGAAGGTGCAACTTTCTTTGTATGATAGGGTTTTTAATTTTTTGGTACGCTTTTAACCTAAAAGTAGGAAAGGAAGTCTTTGTTAATATGTAAATGAAATGCAAATCCCAATGCCCAATGTACTGTAGGTGAACTAAATGTAACTTATGATTATAAATTTACCAGAACACACCCAAATGTAAGAATGGAGAGAATCTGATAAGTGAAAAGCAAGTTATTGAATTACCACCTTTGCATCAAATTCAAACTTAAGAGTGAAGACACATCATATGGAAATGTAAATATAAAAGAGGCAGGTTATCAACATTCCACACAAAAGAAATGTAATTTTCTATACTCAAGATGCCACGCATTCAACATAAGAAGAATAAGTAACAATACACAAAGATGATTGACCCAATATCCAACTTTCACTTGTATTAATGAGCAAGAGGTAGAGCCTAATACTCCATTATCCCAAAGAAATACGACACAAAATTGTATCCAAAATGTTCCCCTTTCCTCCCAAAGAAAAGATAACAAGTATCAAATGATCTAGTCATGAAAGTAATTTCACCAAAAGATCTGAACTCTCTTGTACTCATTCATTTTATAGTAAAAGAGTTGGGAACTAACTTTTCCCGTATAACTGTTTCTCACAACTAACAATTGAAATACAACAAATTTTCTTGAATAATAAAGAGACATAGTCTCAACAATAATATAAGTCTTAACTTAAGTCTTGACAAAATGTGAAAAGCTTGGAGAAATTTTAAGAAGAAAAATATTTAACCTTTCTCTCCCCTACATCATATCCAACACATTTCACCTAAAGTACTTGTTCACCAGTGCCATCTTTCTCTACTTGATCTCCCAACCTCTGTGAGGCATCCAATTTGGCTTGAAGAACCTTAAACTTGTT